>CM076572.1:277843447-278409579 GCA_034641835.2 Pinus albicaulis
GGGGGAGCTTGGTCACTTCGGTATATATCAGATCTGTAGAACGTTTCTTCCACATGAGGAGAAAAAGGGGAGAGTATGTTGGTTTTTGATCCGCCCTTTGCCCTTGATGTCAAAGGGGGAGAGTGACATGGTGTTTGAATGAAGAGAAAGAATGGAGAGAGTGACATGGTGTCATGGTATTCTTAATGTACCTATCTGTTGTGGTGATCAAACACCATCGTGGTTGCCATCAAGTCCAAAGGGGGAGATTGTTCGAAATATGATGCAGAGTGTTGTCCTTGATGGCAACCCACTGAATGAAGATGAAGACATGTGACTGTTGACATGTGTTGTCCTTGATGGCAATCCACCTGATGAAGTTATTCTTGACTTGATGGACTTGGTTAATGATGTAAATCTGATGTGATATGATGTTTGTTGACAATATGATGCTAAGTGTTGTCCTTGAAAGGCGGTACTTGATGAAGATAGTGGCAACTTACTTGATGAAGTTGTGCTTGCTAGAATATGTTCTTGATGAAGAAAATATGATGTATCTACGGTGTGTACGAAGGCAATGAAGAAAAGGAATTCGGGGAATGTGCTCAAAGTATGATGAAAAAAATTATGTCTACATGAATACGTGGATATGTACGGGGAAGTCGCGTGTGCACGCGGGAAAGAACGTGATAAGTCGCGTATGGGAAAAAGCGCTCAAAAAGTGCAAATCCAGGGGCCCGTGTTATTGAAGGCTCATGGTATTGATGACTCGTGGTATTGAAGACTCATGGTATTGAAGACTCGTGGTATTGAAGGCTCATGGTATTGATGACTCGTGGTATTGAAGACTCATGGTATTGAAGACTCATGGTATTGAAGGCTCATGGTATTGGTTTGACTCGTGGTATTGAAGGCTCATGGTATTGGTTTGACTCGTGGTATTGAAGGCTCATGGTATTGGTTTGGCTCGTGGTATTGAAGGCTCATGGTATTGTTTTGGCCCATGGTATTGAAAAAGATAAACCTATATAAGGAGAAGAAATTCATTGTGGAAATCAGCAAATTATTAGAGGAGCAGATGTACGATCTTGGTGAATACTTCTCTCTGAAGTAGATACGAATGGAAAGGGTTACACTTGAAGATAAATACGAATGTATGATGCACCAATGATGAAGAAGGGGATCTAGATGCGAAATGCACTTGTATCTACCCCAGATGCGCTTGTGGAAGACTTAGATGCGAATTGGGCGAACATGCATGCGAGTAAAAGGGTTGAATACGGGCGGAATGTCGATGCGAAGAAAGTATGTTGCTCTATAATGATTGAAGATCTATACGCTACTTCGCCGCGGAGGAAGCGCGTATATACGCAGCTTCAGCGAAGAGAAAGCGCGTATGCGCAATAAAATATACACTGTGGTATACGCTGGTTTGTGTGGACGGAAGCGCGTATATACGCGACATCAGTGAAGTAAAAGCGCATATGCAAACTAGGGTTTGCTGAAGCAAAGGGTATGAAATATCTGATCTGTTCTGCTGTGTTTCTGCTATCTGATCTGTGTTGATAAGTATCTGTTGGTGATGTATGTTTGTGCTTAAAAGTATGGAAAGGGTCCAGTCTGAAAGTATGATGAAATGTGGCCTGCAAGTGGTGTTCTATTGAAGTTGTTGGATCCGGTGTGAAAATTGATGAAATGTGGTCCATAGAGGTGCTGAGGGTTGTAGCCTTCAGTCAGGGGGTTGTAGCTCCCTTCCAGGTGAGGCTGGTAAACGAGATCGGGGGGTCGTAGCTCCCTTCCAGGAGAGGCTGGTAAACGAGTCAGGGGGTTGGAGCTCCCTTCCAGGAGAGGGTGGTAAACGAGCGCAGGTGGGTGCCTGCGTGCTGGTCAAGTCTGCGCCAGCACATATGTTGTAAGATGTTTTCTCTATAATAAAATATTGAAGGCTGAGCAACTGCAGCGGTGGTTTTCTCCCGACTTGGGTTTCCACCTAAAAATCCTGGTGTTCGTGTGTGATGCTTTGTGTGATGGTTTATTCTGTTCTTACTGCACATGTTTACGATTTATTGAACATCTGATGAATGAATAATGGAATGATATAAGCAAAGAACTAATGACATAATTAGGTCTCTGTGTATACGCAAGTTTTATGAAGGATATCCACGTGTATACGCTAGTTGGCTTCAGAAAAGTAGCATATGGGTTTTAGAGCATGAAAAAGTAAAAAGTTTTGAGTATGCAGTAAATACTGATTCACCCCCCCCCTCTCAGTATTTTTCCCAACACTGCGACAAAGGTTAAGAATGCATGGGAGGCTGGGGTGCTGATGCTAGAGGGATCGGAACACTGGGCTGTGGGTAACGATAGAAAGGAGGTTGAGGAACATTGGGGTAAACATGTTGAGCAACAGTTGGACCTAGCATCATTTGATGCAATGGGAAAAATGCATAAGGTATGATTTTTCCTTCATACATGCTATTGAGGGGGGGGGGAGGATAAGTGCTAGAGGATTTGGCCCATCCCTCAGGGAAACCATAACCCATGGGAGATGAGTGTATAGATGTGAAAGAGATCCAATGATACTGTCAGTAGCGTGAGATTCCCCCAGTGCATTGGCACCACCAGGTCTGGGAAGATCGTATAAAACGGTATAACATAGCTAGATTGGGCATAGATCAAGTCATATTTTAACGTGACTTGGAGACACTCTTCCTCAATCTAAGGAAAGTGAGACGTGAAATATTTACCAATAGAAGGAAAAAGAGTTCTAAGAAACCAATCCAGATAGAAATGGTCGTCAAATGTAGGAGCTCGACATAAGATCCTCCTTCTACACCATTCTTGGACATGGTAAGAAAGGCGAGTGGCAGAAGTTTGATGGAATGCGGTCAACAACTTGGTACTGATATCATATCGGAGAGATAGCTGGAAATAGGACAAAAATTCTTTAGCAAGAGTCGCAAAAGTGGAATGTGAGGTAGTAGTCTGGTCGACATACCACTTTGTAGCTTCTCTAGTGAGCGTACGGTGGAATAACTGAAGACAGATGGAGTCATAAGTAATGGAACTAGACGAACACCACATGTGAAAGGAGTGGACATGATTATTAGGGTCTTCTCCACTGTTTTGTTCAAACTTAGGAATGTTTGAAGGAAGCTTAACCGGCATAATAGGCCAACTTGGATTGTGGAATATAGGGTCGTAATTAACTGGCTAAAATTAGGGAGGCTTAAACCTGCCATAAAAGGTAGAAAAGGAGTATTTGGAATGGTTCTGGTAGTTGTTCCACTACTAGCAGCTCTAGAATTAGGGTTAGGGCTACCACCATCTTGAAGACTAGCACCTGCATTGGCACCTAACATGGTGACTGAATGAGGTGGAGGAGAATCAGGTTTGGAATTGGAGGGAGGACATGATGGACTAGAATGAGAGTCACTATGGGGACTCTACAGAGGACTAACTCGAAATCTATGCTTTAGAGTAATTCTTCCTAATGGAAACTGAGGATGAAGGCCTAGTAGTCTTTGAGATAAGAGCCTTGGGAGCACAATGATGGCAAGACAAAGATAACCCAAAAAAATGAAAGAGTGATAAACAAAGGTTCTGAGGGGCAGATAAATTTATTACGATGTTTATGTCTTGGCCTGGAGGTGTAAACCAAGAAATTTTCACTTTAGGTGGGTGTGTGTGTGTGCAAGCCATGGGTTAATTTTAATTAATCCCAGATGGTTGTATAAATAAAAATAAAACATTCCAAATAATTAGAAATAAAACTTAAACGACAGTATAATAAAAAACCAAATATGCATAAATTCAACCCAAAAGAAGGCTTCCCAAAAAACTATTCTAAAAGGAGGGCTAAATTGACATAAAACACAAAATATGGCTAAAATATCTAAGGTCTAAGGGACAAGGATATAATGAATCAGATCTGCTGAAAAGGGTGCAAAAAACAGCAAGATGGGAGGCAAAAGGTTAAAACCCTAAGGGAAACAAGGGGAACCCTAAGGGAGAGAGAAAAAAAAACTCAATAGGGGGGTTTTGGATGGAATAATAACTGATCTAAAAGGATCTGAAAGAAGGATAGATTAGACCCTAAAAAATGGTTGAAAGCGCTTCAAAATCTCAGACTTCCTACTCAACTAAACCCCTCATAAAAAGGTGTAAGAATACTAAAACCCTAAGGGACTTGGTTCTACTTAAAGGAGACAATATAAGCTTATGCAGGCCTAAGATGGGTTGAAATAGAGGTCATACAACCCTGAACAGTGCTTGTGTCAAATCTTTAAAGTCATATAAAAAATCATGCAAAAAGTTACATCTCGCAGGTACTCACATGTTAGCTGTTGAAATCACAGTTTCTAGCCCCACATGTGTGTCCTGAGCTTGAACTTGCAAATTTTGGGCTAAAAAGTGTGAGCTGCAGTTGCGGGATCCTTAGGGGGCAGGTTGCAGAAAAAAATGTTGTCTGTGGCATGACCGATACCTCTTATCTGTGGAAAACACCTGGAAACACCTAGAAGTTAGAATTTTTACTATTTTATCACATAAATGGTAACAAAACATTAAGAGACTAAAAATAGCTGAATAAAAACCCTAGTTGTTGAATTATCTATCACGCAGGAATTTGAATAAAACCTAGCAGAGTCACCAATTGTTAAAATGAATTCCTAATGCAAGTGTATGAAAAGAGATCACTTTAGCTATGCGTGAAAAACAACCCTAACAACAAAGACAGTTGCTTAACTTCCCTAGATCTGTAATAAATAGTTAAATCAAATGCAACAAAAACACAAATCTATGCAGTAAAAGTAGTTAAACAGTAAAATGAAATCATGGTTTCTCCCAATATCAAATGGACAAGAAAATATATATAAAGAATTTTATATGTATTAACACCTGGGAAGGGAACAAAGAATGATGTTGCCAGTCCCCCTCAATGGGATGGTTTATTGGCTATCCTCAATGCCTCAGATCCAAAAGATTCTCTCTCTCAATGGTGTAGAAAACCCAAGAAGTGTTGAAATCTATGGGAGCTCAAGAAGAAAAATAATAATGAAAGTGATCAAAGTATGACAATGACAAAAGGATCAAAGTCCAACCATGAAAAAAGTATCAAAGGTAAATAATAAATGGAAAACCCTCCTATTTATAAAAAAATATTGCGTTATCCTTGATAATGGTGCATACTAAAATATTATTACCCAAGATCTAGATCTAACTACCTAGAATATTTTATTATATTTTGTTGCAGGGAAAAGGAATTTAAATTGGTAAAATCCCTTTATTTAGAAATAATAAATAAATAAATTATTTATTTATCATTTGAAGGACGGGGTTAAGGAATAATTTAACAAATAATGATTTATTTTATTATTCCTAGATAATTTAGTCAAATTTAACAAGGAATATTAATTAAATAATGATTTAATTAATTATTCCTAGAGAATAATAAGACAAATAAGGATTTATCTAATTATTTCTCATTAATTGGGTTAAATATGACTAGGAATATTATTTAAACAGCGGTTAATTATTTATTCCTAGAGTAAAATCAAATAAATAAGGACTTATTCAATTATTCCTCACGGTGTTTTTAGTTTGAACGAGAAATAACTTTTAAAAAATGGCTTATTAAATTATTTCTTATAGTGAGAGAAATTTTACTATGGTAAAATTGGTCTTACATGGTGTACTTCGATCCATCTAATTATAAATGGTTATATGACAAAAACTTGGTGTAACAATTATCATGGCAACTCCTTCTAAATTCTTTTCTAAATATACTTTAGGAGTCATATTGGTCCTATTACTCTACATGATATTAAACTCTTTACCTACATTTTCTGTCGCTAATGGTGATTCTCCCTCTCTATGCCTCTTTCCTTCTTTCGCCTGAGGAATAGGAGTCTATGAAGTTGAAGTAAAAACAATTTGTTATTCAACTTCCTGCAAAGTATTTTCTGTCCAAGTTAATTGATTTACATGTCTTTCAATCTTTAGCCTCTGAGTATGAGTATAAGGAGTGGTTTTATGTTCCACCTGTTTTCCTTTGAGATAACCTAAGGTCGATAAGTTATGCCAAAGCATTTAAAATTTGTGTTTGTTTTTAAATAGTTGGATGACCAGTGAACAATTTTCTAAAATAGGTGATTTTACTTAGAAAGATCTTTGATAAAATAAAAGGTTTTTATTTAATTACATATGGTTAATTTTATTTAAAATGGGATGGATAGAAGAACGGAGAAGTATAAATGATTTAATAATGAAAGAGAGTATTTCACCATTTATAAGAATAAATTATCAAAACTATGTTTTCATAATCAACAAAATATAATCAATTCATAACAGGAACCTACGTGTAATTAAATTTCAAGAGGAATTTACAATAATAGATAGAGTTGTAAATTAGTCTCTTAATCCAAATACAACCTCACAACGAATCGAACATGAAACTGAGATTCAATTAAATTTCCAATTGAATAACTGTTAATGAATTATATTATAAGAGGAATACATAATGAAAAAAAGAATAGAAATAACTCACAGGAACACAAGCCATATGAAGTAAAATCCAGAATCCTTTATTCAATAAAAAATGCTCCAGTTATTACAATTTTGTTTGATAACTAACTCAAGGGTGCAACCTCAAATACTTCCATGGATGAAGTATTTAAACAAAATATAAAATTACAATAAATGCCTGAATGACAAGGAAAACTATATTTTATGAAATTTAATAGAAATAAAAAGGGAATTTGATCCAAAATAATGAATCTGCGTGTCTAGCCATGCTTTAAAGAAAACTTGCTGCTGAGTTTCCACTATTATGTTGTTGCGCTGGAAATATGACTTGTCCTTTAATCTTGGTATTCACAAAGCTTCTCCCACCACTCCTCATCCGGAATTGAAACTTTAATAACCTTGCGATAGATTTCATCTACCTCAATGTACTTTGTAAAATTGGGTTTTATAGTGAAAATTTGTTTTATCTCATGCTGAATAAAATTGATATCTTCAACAACATTATAAAATTCTTTGCCTGTCATAGAATCTTGAATAGAAGATATGGATGCAGACCTTCCTGTTTCTTCGAGCTTCTTCATATAATCTTCCTTGGGTATTAATTTATCATTTATAACAAACAATGATGGAAGACCTTTTTTAATCAATGCATCAATCCTTGAAAGAAACCTGTGGATTTCCACATCAAGAGTGTGACACTTGTCTGTTAACTACACTAATATGTTATTTTTTATCATAACTTTCTTTACTTCAAGGATAGTCTCAGTCTTGTCATCTACCCCTAGCTCATCCAATTCTTGTATGTCCTTACAATTTAGAAATTTTATAATGTTGCTGGATGTATTAGGCATTTCTCCCAATTGAGTATTATATCAGAAATTTCCTGGTTTTCCTTTTCCACTAACTCCTTCTGCTCAAAGATGATCTTCATGGATGGCCAGATTTCATTAATTTCCTCAATGATTTCGTTCCAAATGATTTCTTTGACATTACCAAGAGTGTAGCCAATAGAAGCTTCAGTGGATGATTTCTTCCATATTTCTACTTGGTTCTGAGCTCTCTAAAGCTTTGATGCATGGAAAGTGTTAGACTTCTTTTGTTGATCCTCTAGAAGTTTGGCTTTGTCCTGTAACTTATTTATTTCTTCATTCTACAAGGTCATGTTTTGGAGTGTAGAGGCTAACTAGTCTACAGCATCTCCTTTACTAGTAGTAGCAGCTATAGCAGTAGGAATAGCTGTCATAGGAAGTGCTTGTAAAGGGGCAGCTTCCTTGGGTTGTTTCTTACTTTCTTTAATCCACTTCTCCATATTTGTTCCCATTTGTTTCAACTGTGTACTCTATTCTAAAATGAGCTTCATCATGTCTGCATTTTTTGTCTTTGTCTCTTCAATATCCTTTGATAAAGGATCTTTTGTTAAAGGTAGTTTTAACTGCTTCCTTAATGCTGGAATAACTACATTCATTTCCTTAATTAATTCCTCTGCAGCATTAACATTTGTAGGATCATAACATAATTTGATTACCAAGTCTTCCAAGGTTTTGATCCTGGTATCTTTGGCAAAAGCTGAAACTTTTTCCATGTTGAGTTGTGACTGGACATTTGCTAATGTGACCTGCATTTTAGATAAAGACATAGCAGTGTTAGTTACAGTGGAGAAAATCATCTTCCCTATTTTTTAATGCATCTCCATTTGATCAATGGGATGTGTGTCTCTCACATCAAACTCAAGTGATGTATTCTTATAATTTGCTTCTCCTTTAGGCTGAGGAACTTGTACTTGAAGAAATTCCATTATCATTCTTCCTTTCTCTGAGCCAAAGGCTGACAATAGCCTTATTTGAGCACCCAAAGTTTGTTTCCAGAATTGATTATATGTGTTTAACTTCAAGGCTTCATTTTTTAGTTTGATTTCCTTGAATATATCCATGGTGCTTTTTTTTTGCTCACTTGAAGTTGATGTAACTATATGCATGATCTACTATTGATCTGAAGTAGTCATCGACATAGTAGGAGACTGTGAGGATTGCTAACCTATTAATGAGGATATAAGAGGCTTATTAGTGTCGATAGGAGTCTGTTGCTATGAATCTTTGCTAAGGCTTAATCTGGAACTAAGCTTAGTCTTCTTTCTGTACATGATTTTAAATCCCTTTCTGAAGATATCTATCTTTGAAGGAGATCCTTCTTCTTTGTTCCTTTTAGCTGTCTTTTCTTGATTTGAAGGAGTCTGTACTTTTGATGAAGAAACTGGTTGTTCTTCTACCTCATGTAATGTATTCTCTGTCCACTTTGGCTGGTTCTTATACTTCTCTTTCTCTGGCCTTGGTGTGTGAAAATAAGGAGTAGGTTTGGTTTCTGCCCTTAATTTGGAAACTATCCCTAATGGATCATATGACTAGGTGAAGCTTAAATAAAACTTATTTTTCTTCAATAGTTAGTCTCCCTCTTCTCTTGCTTTCCTGGTGTTACATATGAATGGGCCAACCTGCGTTTTTAGCTTAAACTGAGACTTTTTCCTGGCAGCCAAAAAATGGACCTGCTCCATGTTGATCATCTCCCATATGAATTCTAAGGAAAAAATAATCATTGGGAGGAATTTTGGTTACTTATATGGTTGCATCTCACATCCAAAAACTCTTATTTCTATGTAATTTTCATATAGGTACCAATATCTTGTTTGTACCTGTTCTGAAAGCTGCAAAATCTTTTTGATTTCTTCACTGATTCTTGGTTCCTCTCTACTACTTAGAATACTAATAGTTGGTGAAAAAAAATCTCAATGAATTGTTTATATGTAACCTCATTCTGATCTTTCATAACTAGGGTGGTCCAGAAAATGACCGACTATTGGTCTCCTTTCTCATTTAATTTCTGCAATGACAATTTCATATTGTCTCCTTGAAAGTATATGAACATGTAGACTAGAACATAGGTATATTTAAATACCTCCTCTGTGTTGAAATCAAGAAACTTCCTGTGAATAGACTCTACAGGAAAATGACTAAAATTGAACAAAATTGAAGGTTTGGCATCATTGGAAAATATTTATAGAAATCCTATAATGGCTTCATCTATATATTGGTCAGATTAGTATCCAAGAAGGTGATATAGGACAGTGGTTATCTGCCTAGTTCTCTCAGGGAATAGGGATGAAGGATAAGCAGGATTTTTCCTAGGAAATGAAGCATCTTGTGCTAGGAATAATTCCAGAGTTTGGGTTCTCTTAGAAAGGTCTAATCTATGATATATTTCAACCAGAGCTTCAGGAGAGAATGGGGTACCATTTTTTACAGTGGGAGCTAGCATCATTTTTTTAATAGCCTGAGTGGTTATGGTAAGCATAACTTGTGCATTGGAATTGGTTATGGCTCTCTGGCTTGGAAAATATAAGGCATGGCATTTCCTAATGAAATCGGGAGTACTATAGGTTGGAGGAAAGATATAGCGAGGTAGGTTTGACTCCCAGAGCTAGATTACATTGTATTTCTCAATCCATTTATCTTGAAGCCAACATTACATCTCAAGTATATCAATATAAGAATGTGTTTCATAAATTATATAGCCTCTATTATCCATAGGGACATGATGAAGGTATGTCTACAGGAGGGAAAATCAGAGGATTGATGTTTTCCTCATGTTCTTTATCCTTAGGAGGCATGATGGCTAAGGCTTGGAGTGCAATCTGATAGGAATACAGACAATGAACATATAAATCAATATATACAGGGATAAAGAAGATGGTTAGAATGTGCAGATGTTGGAAGCTTGATAATTCTAGTTTCTGGTGAATAATCTACAAATAAACAACAATGTAACCTGCAAACTGATAAAAGGTGATTTATATAGAAAAGAAGGCTTTCCGTTGGTGGCACAGGGTAAAGGTAAATTAATTAAGATCTAAACGGGTTGATAATGGAGATATGGAAGTTCAACGGACGAATGATATGGATGATGAGGTGGCGGAAGCAGAATGGCGTGGGGGTCAACAATCAAATAAGTGATATTGGGAAATCAACTTTCGGAGGGGGGTCGAGAAGTTTTATGGTTTCGTGCCTAGAGGGTATGAAAGCCTGAGGTGATGCCATGTATCAGCGAGTTGTTTTGAAATAGAACCGAGTTCGAACACCCCCCCTGGTGATAATTTTTGGATCGCATAGGGGGGCCGAAAGGTTATCTTAGCCGTTGGATGCTGACGAATGTAAGGAGGATAGTCAGATATGTGGAAATGTGGGAGGACGCTAAGATGTGATGATGTGGAATGGTGGGGTCAGGTTTTATTTAATAAAGCGTCGGTAATGTATGAAAAAAGTTATTTAGGGAAATGTAAATAAACAAAATTAATGGCGGGATACGTTTTTAGGGACATGAAATTAAATGGGAAGAATAATGGGGGTATATTAATATGGTTCAAAACCTAGGATATGGGTTAATAATGCATGGAATAATATTTAAACCATATAAATCTCTCCTTTTATGGGTGCATTTAGACTAACAGCCAATCAAATTTTTCTTTAAACAAAATTGAAGCTTTCCTTTTTCTTTTTTCTTCCCTAACATTTTATTTTGATTTTCCTTCTTTATTTAGGCAGCTAACACCTATCATTTTATTGATATGGATGCCTATAAAACATAATAATTTTCCTAACATTTTTAATTTTTTCATTCTTTTTCATCCACGTCCTACCTTAACATTTTCAAAATTATTTGACTACTTATGCTAACTTATAAAAACTAGATAATGTTCCAACATCAGCTCCATCTGGGGACTGCTTCCCCCTGGGGGATGTAGAGAATAAGCACATCCAAAAGCCTTCTACTCGGGCTATGGAGTATTTTCTGAAACAAATACTCACTTGTAATATTCAAAAATAAATAAACTCTCTGAATATTTACAGATGTTGAATGAAATGGAGAATCAATACTAAATATAATGTTTCAAGTACTTCCCATTGACAATCAATGAGGAATACTCTCCTTCCAAATTTTGTAGGATAAATGTATTGTTCCCTTTGAATTCTACAATGTTGAATGGGCCAAACCATAAGTTTTAAAATTTAGCATGCTTTCCTTTGTTGCTCTCCTTGTATCCCATCTAAGCACAAGGTCGCCTTCCTTAAAATTTATTTCTCTTTCTTTTCTGTGAAACAATTATTTCATCTTGTTATGATATTTTCTTAGTTGAAACTGAATTTCATCCCTGTCTTCATTCAACTCAATAATTTTGTTAATCCTTCTTGAGAAATAATATTTTTATTCATAATATTCTTGCAGAAATCTCATAACAGGTAAAGCTAAATGAGTAGGAAAAACTGCTTCATTACCATAAACTAATTGGAAAGGAGACTTTCCTATTGATCTCTTAGGAGAGACTTTGTTTGCCCAAAATGGCATGAATTAAGTGGTTGTCCCAACTCTTTTTATGATCTTCAAGGGTCTTCTTAATGACCTTAACCAAGCTCTTGTTGGAAGATTCTTAAATTCCATTACCCTGAGGATAATATGGTCAAGAATGATGTAGTAGGATTGAATATTTTTGAGAGAACTCTATCATTTTAACATTGTTGAATGTTGATGCATTATCTGTTACAATTTGTTGAGGACATCCAAATATTGATAAGAAATTAAAACCATTCCTTCTCCTGCTCCTTCTTTTGATCAATACCCATCAAAATAAAGTTTCCAGATTTTTTATTCTACAATCTCTAGTTTAGAAACTATATTTTCAATGACAAGTTGAATGTTTGATGATTTTTGGGAAGATAACTGAAAGCAAATGATATCCTGATCGACTCCATAGATATGATGGTTTTTTTCTTGATCAGCTCTGCAAATAGTGTGAAGGAACCTAAATTCTCTATATAACCTTAAATATTAACCTCTATGAACTGGAATAGTAGCAAAAGACATGTCCATCTGAAGTGATCCCCCATGTTTAGCACAGCATGATCTAGATAGAAGCATGTTAAATTTGGGTCGAATAATATTGACAGGGATTTGGGCTAAGGTCAGAACTAGATCTTTGATCAATCCTAGACATGGTACTTTCTTTGAATTAAATGTGTAAATATCATGATAGGAACAAGTAATTTGTAACTGAAGCTGGTCCATGATTACCTTTGGCATAAGGTTGTGTGAAGCACTAGAATCAACCATACAATTAGACAATAAAAATTCATGAGTCTTAAAGGTCACATAAAATGGTGGGAAAATCTCATTGATCATATTAGAACTAGGGCCAAAGACTACTAAGGGTTTTTCATCTTGAAAATGGATAATATCTCCCTCAGCATCTACACTAGAAGTATGTATCCATTTAGACGCTTTATTTTTTAACCAGGATTTTTGGAAAGTTCTGCTAAAGTTATAGGAATCTTAACCCTTTCCAATTAATTTTCAATGTTAAAATTTTTCAAAATAATTTTATCAGATGAAATAGTTTCGGTGGATGACTCTGTAGTTTTAGGTGTTGGAGTTTGTGTTTGAATATATTTTATTACAAGTTCAATGGCTGTGGTAGATTTTGGAGGTCTACCTGGGCCTGATCTTGGTATACGGTCATACCTTTTATTTAACTTTGCAATGAGAAATTCATAAAATGCTTGGTATTTTCAAATTTGAGTATCTTCTTTTTATTGTTCCAAAGACTGTAATGAAGATGAAGGAACTATGGCCATCTTCTCTACTGAAGAAAAAAAATTATTGATATCTTTTGTGATTACAGGGCCAGTATCCTATGGTTGTTGGTCATCAGTCAACAAAGGAGTTTGAATGTTTTGATCTAGTCTCTGAAGAATATGAAGTTGAGGAGCTCTCCGAGATTGAATTTTATTTTGATTTTGAGGTCTGACAATAACTTTCTGAGAAGATCTAGGTTGCATTTCAATCATAGAGATTCTATTGGAAAGGTTTCTAACTAAAGATGTAATTTCATCAATTTTCTGATCTTCAAGTTTATATTCATAAGAGGATGATTCATCAAGCTTAGCTTTTAATTTTCTTTTTTCTTTCTCTTCTTTAGCTTTAATTTTACCAGAAGTTGACTTATTGGCCTCTACCTCAATAGCATTAGTCTGCATGTCTTGTAATGTGTTAGAAACTCTCTCCCTTAGCATAACTACAAAGTCATCATCAAAATCTTTAGAGAATATGACCTTTGCAGCTGCTACTAGTGGTTTACAATCAACAGGAATTTTGTGGTAAAGTTTGTTAAATCTCTTAATAAAATCAACAATTGGTTCACCGGGATTTCTTTTTAACTCTTCAAATTCAGTGAGAAAATAAACAACATCTTTCTTTACCCCCCATTGGTTTTTAAATATATTTATAAGTTCATTCCATGATCGAATAGAATCATCTCTAAGGTTCCTAAACCAGGTCCTAACATTACCTTCTAAAGACTGTACAAATAATCTCATATAAACATCTTCATGCTCGATGTTCATATTATCATAAAAATCTAATAAGTTTGCTATATGATCCACTTCTGAGGAGCCCGTTTCTCCATTGAATCTTGGTAAATGTTTAAGATATCCATCAGGAAAATTTCCCAAGATGTTAGGAAGAATAAGAGTAGCATACCTTTCTTGTATAATGGGTTGAAAAGCCATTTCAAATGATGATGAGGATGATGATGAAGATTATGATGAATATGTAGGTGAATGAATATTATAGGATGGAGGAGAGTGTGAAGGATGAGGAGGGAGTGAGGATTTCAAAGGGATTCTAACAATCAACTTTTGAGCTGATGGTGTTATATCTTCTTCCTTATATTCAAACAATGGATTAGAATAGATAGAAAATGTCTCCTCTTTATTAGTAGAGGTTGATAGAATGGAATAATAACCTGGAGTGAAAAAATGTATAGGCTTAAATTCATGTAAATGTAAACCCAAATATATCTCAGATGTAGGTGAGTCTAAAGGGAAAAATGGAACTTGATACGACTCAAGTGATTCTGTCAACAAGGTTGACTAAAGATCTACTCCTTTTGAATAAAGTTTAGAAAATATAGGAGGTACTTGAGTCAAAACAGGATGGGATGATATTATTGAAAATGGATCTACAGATGAAATCTCTTTAGGGAGTAAATTTGAAGAGGAAGAAGTATAAATGTTATGTTTTCTTCTTAAAGAGGCTTCCCTAATAAGCTTTTCTGGATCTGGTAAAGGGTTTGAAATCTCAGATTCAGAATGTGATTTAGTGTGCTTAAAGGGAGTCGGCTTGAACCAGTGGAATTTCCAGGTGAAACGTTTTAACCTAAATCCTTATCCTTTATTCACCTTAAAGGAAAGGGGAAAATCGTTGCCCTAGAGAAAATTTATCTTTCAATTCTTCGTCTGCCTGGCAACGGTGCCAATCTGATTTTTTCCTTTGAGATAACCTAAGGTCGTTGAGTTATGCCAAAGCATCTAAAAATTTTGTTTTTTTTAAATATTTGGATGACCAGTGAACAATTTTCTAAAACAGGTGATTTTACTTAGAAATATATTTGATAAAATAAAAGATTGTTCTTTAGATAAATATGGTTAATTTGATTTAAAGTGGGATAGATATAAGAATGTAAAAGTATAAATGATTTAATAATAAAATAGATTATTTCACCATTTATAAGCAGAAATTATGAAAACTATGTTTTCATAATCAACCAAATATGATCAAGTCATAGCAGGAACCTACATGTAATTAAATTTCAATACGAATTTAGAATAACAGATATATTTTTAAATTAGTCTCTTAATCCAATTACAACTTCACAATGAATCAAAAATGAAACTGAGATTCAATTAAATTTCCAATTGGATAACGATTAATGAATTAAATAATATGAGGAATACATAATGAAAAACATAATAGAAATAACTCACAGGAACACAAGCCATATAAAGTAAAATTGAGAATCTTTGATTCAATAAAAAATTCTCCAGCTATTACAAGTCTGTTTGATAACTAGCTCAAGGGTGCAACCTCAAATACTTCCATGGATGAAGTATTTAAACAAAATATAAAATTAAAATAATGCCTAAATGACAAGGAAAAATATATTTTCTGAAATTTAACAGAAATAAAAAGGGAATTCGATCCAAAAGAATGAACCTGCGTGTCTAGCCCTGCTTTAAAGAAAAATTGTTGTTGAGTGGCCACTATTTTGTTGATGTGCTGGCAAGATGACTTGTCCTTTAATCTTGGTATTCACAAATATTCTCCCACTACTCCTCATCCAGAATTGAGTCTTTAATAACATTGTGGTAGATTTCATCTACCTCAGTGTACTTTGTAAAATTGGGTTTTACAGTGAAAATAAGTTTTATCTCATGGTCAATAAAACTAATATCTTCAACAACATTATAAAATGCATTTCCTGTTCGAGAACCTTGAATAGAAGACATGGATGAAAACCTTAATGTTTCTTTGAGCTTCTTCATATAATATTCCATGGGAATTAATTTATAATTTATAACAAGAAGTGATGGCAGACCTTTTTTAATCAATGCATCAATCCTTGAAAGAAACATATTTATTTCCACATCAAGAGTGTGACACTTCTCTGTTAACTTCACTACTAAGTTCTTTTTAATCAGAACGTTCTTTACTTCAAGGATAGTCTCAGTCCTGTCATCTACTCCTAGCTCATCCAATTCTTGTTTGTCCTTAGAGTTTAGAAACTTTATAATGTTGCTGGTTGTATTAGGCATTTAATCCACTTGAGTGTTTATATCATAAATTTCCTGGTTTGCCTTTTCCACTAACTCCTTCTGCTCAATGATGATCTTGATAGATGGCCAAATTTCATTAATTTCCTCAATGATGTTGTTCCAAATGATTTATTTGACATTACCAAGAGTGTAGCCAATAGAAGCTTCAGTGGCAGATTTATTCCATATTTCTACTTGGTTTTGAGCTCTCTGAAGCTCTGATGCTTGAAAAGTGTCAGACTTCTTTTGTTGATCCTCTAGAAGTTTGACTTTGTCTTATAATTGTTTTATTTCTTCTGTCTGCAAGGTCATGTTTTTGATTTTAGAGGCTAACTGGTCTACAACATCTCCTTTACTATAGTAGCAGCTATAGCAGTAGGAATAGTTGTCATAGTAAATTCTTCTAAAGGAGCAGCTTGGTTGCTTGGTTTCTTACTTTCTTTAATCCACTTCTCCATCTTTGTTTTCATTTGCTTCAACTGTGTACTCTATTCTAAAATGAGCTTCATCATGTCTGCCTTTTCTATCTTTGTCTCTTCCATCTCCTTTTCTAAATGATCTTCTGTTGCTCATAGTTTTAACTGCTTCCTTAATGTTTCAATATCTGCATTCCTTTTCTTAATTAATTCCTTTGAAACATTAAATTTGCAATATCATAACCCAATTTGTTTACCAAACCTTCCAAGGTTTTAATCTTGGTATCTTTGGAAAAATCTGAAACTTTTTCCATGTTGAGTTGTGACCGAACATTTTGCTAATGTGACCTGTAGATTAGACAAAGACATGGCAGTGTTAGTTACAATGGAGAAAATCATCTCCCCAATTTTTTATGCATCTCCATTTGATCAGTGGGATGTATGTCACTCACATAAAACTCAAGCAATGTATTATTATAATCTTCTTCTCCTTTAGGATGAAGAACTTGTAATGAAAGAAATTCCATTAGCATTCTTCCTTTCTCTGAGTCGAAGGCTGACAATAGCCTTCTTTGATCACCTGAAGTTTTTTTCCAAAATTGATTATATGTGTTTATCTTCAAGGCTCCATTTTTTAGTTTGATTTCCTTGAATATATCCATGGTGCTTTTCTCAGGCTCACTTGAAGTTTATGAACCTATATGCATGATCTTATGCTTCTCTGAGGTAGTCATGGAAGTAGTAGGAGACTGTGTGAACTACTCACCTATTAATGAGGATATAAGAGGCTCATTAGTGTTGATAGTAGTATGTTGCTCTGAATCTTTACTAAGGCTTAATCTGGAAATAATCTTAGCCTTCTTTCTGTAAATGATTTTAAAACCCTTGCTGAAGATATTTGTCTCTGAAGGAGATCCTTCTTCTCTGTTCCTTTTAGATTTTTTTTCTTGATTTGAAGGAGTCTGCACTTTTGATGAAGAAATTGGTTGTTATTCTGCCTCATGTAATGTATTCTCTGTCCACTAGTTGGTTCTTATACTTCTCTATCTCTGGCCTTAGTGTGTGAAAATAAGGATTAGATTTGGTTTCTGCCCTTAATTTGGAAACTATCCCTAATGGATCATATGACCAGGTGAAGCTTAAATGAAACTCCATTTTATTCAATAGTTGGTCTACCTTTGCTCCTGCTTTCCTGTTGTTACATATTAAGGGGCCAACATGCATTTTTAGCTTAAACTTAGAATTTTTCTTGGCAGCCACAAAATGGACCTGATCCATGTTGATCATCTCCCATATGAATTCTAAGGAAAAAATAATCATTGGGAGGAATTTTTGTTACTTATATGGTTGCATCTCACATCCAAAAAATCTTATTTTTGTGTAATTTTCATATAAGTACCAATGTCTTGTTTGTACCTATTCTGACAGCTGCAAAACATTTTGGATTTGTTCACTGGTTCTTGGTTATCCTCTGCTGCTTAGAAGACTAATATCTAGGTGAACAAACATATTAATGAACTGTTTATATGTAAACTCATTCTGATCTTTCATAACTAGAGTGGTCTAGAAAATCACCGATTGTTGGTCTCCTTTCTCATTTAATTTCTGCAATGACAATTTCATATTGTCTCCTTGAAAGTATATGAACATGTAGACTAGAACAGAGGTATATTTTAATACCTCCTCTATGTTGAAATTGAGAAACTGTTGATGAATAGAATCAGCAAGGAAATGAATGAAATTGAACACAATTGAAGGTTTGGCATCATTGGAAAATATTGATAGAAATCCTATAATGGCTTCATCTATAGATTGATCAAATTAGTATCCAAGAAGGTAAGATAGGACAGTGGTTATCTACTTGGTTCTCTCAGGGAATAGGGATGAAGGATAAGGAGCATTCTTCTTAGAAAATGAAGCATTTTTTGATAGGAATAATTCCAAAGTTTGTGTTCTCTTAGCAAGGTATAATCTCTGATATATTTCAACCAGAGCTTCATGAGAGAATGGGGTACCATTTTTTACTATGGGAGCTAGCATCATTTTTTCAATAGCCTGAGAAGTTATGGTAAATATAACTTGTCCATTGGAATTGTTTATGGCTCTCTGGCTTGGAAAATTTGAGGCATGGCATTTCCTAATGAAATCAAGACCACTATAGGTTGGAGGAAAGATATAGTGAGGTAGGTTTGACTCCCAGAGATGGATTTCATCGGATTTCTCAATCCATTTATATTCAAGTCAGCAATACATCTCGACTATATCAGTATCATAATGTGTTTCATAAATTTTATAGTCTTCATCAGCCATAGGGACATGACGAAGGTCTATAGGAGGGAAACTTAGAGGATTGATGTTTTCCTCAGGTTATTTATCCTTGGGAGGCATGATGGCTAAGGTTGGGAGTGAAATTTGATAGGAATACATACAATGAACAAATAAATCGATATAGAGAAGGACAGAGAGGATAGTTGGAATATGCAAGCACTGGAAGCTTGATAAGTCTAGTTTCTGGAAAATAACCTGCAAATAAACAACAACGTAACCTGCAAACTGATAAAAGGAAATTTATATAACAAAACAGGCTTTTCGTTGGTGGCACAAGGTAACAGTAATTTAATTAAAAGCTTAACGGGTTGATAATGGAGATATGGTAGTTCAACAGGTGAATGAGATGGAATATGAGGTGGCAGTAATAGAATGATGTAGGGGGACAATAGTCAAATGATTGAGATCGGGAAATCATCTTTCGAAGGGGGGTCAAGTAGTTTTATGGTTTCGTGCCTAGGGGGTCCAAAAGCCTAAGGTGATTCCATGTATCAACGGGCTGTTTTGAAATACAACCGAGTTCGGACCCCCCCTGGTGATAAGGTTCAAATCGCATAGGGGAGCAAAAGGCTATCTTAGCTGTTGGATGTCGATGGATGTAAGGAGGATCGTTGGATATCTGGGAATGTGGGAGGACACTAATATGCGATGATGTGGAATGGTGGGGTCGAGCTTTATTTAATAAAGCATCGGGAATGTATGGAGGGAGTTATTTAGGGAAATGTAAATAAAAGGAATTAATGGTGGGATACGTTTTTACGGACATGAAATGATATGGGAAGAATGACGGGGGTATATTAATATGGTTTAAAACTTATAATATGGGTTAATAATGCAAGGAATAATATTTAAACCATATAAATCTCTCCTTTTATGGGCACATTTAGACTAGCAGCCAATCAAATATTTTTTTAAACAAAAATGAAGCTTTCCTTTTTATTTTTGCTTCCCTAACATTTTATTTTGATTTTCCTTCTTTATTTAGGGTAGCTAACACCTATCATTTTATTGATATGGATTCCTATAAAACATAATAATTTTCCTAACATTTTTTACTTTTTCATTCTTTTGCATCCATATCCTACCTTAAAATTTTCAAAATTATTTTACTACTTATGCTAACTTATCAAAACTAGATAATGTCACAACACCACCCTCAACATAGAAATTATGCCCAAAGGATCATAGGACCATGTAGAACTTAAATTGATATTGATATCTTTAAGAAGCTTGTATGCTTCTTCTCCTGCAATCTTACTGTTACAAACAAAAGAACTAACCTCTGTCTTAATTCTAAATTGGGATTTCTTCTGGGATGAAACAAAATGTATTTCATCTAAGTTGATCATTTTTCTTATGTAATATAATGCAAATATTCTCGTTGGGAGGTATTTGATCAAATTGTATGGTGGAAATTCACACCCATAGACTCTAATTCCGGTATAGTTTTGGTACAGGGACCAATCTTCGATCTTTCCTTGCTCTGTCAGATATAGAGTTTTCTTTATTTCCTTATTAATCCTTGGTTCTGATGAACTGGCCCACATACTCATTGCTGGATTTATAAACTTCTCTAAGTACTTCTTGAATGTAAATTCTCTTGATCTTTCATTATTATGGAAGTCCAAAATAATACAGATTTTTTATTCCCTTCCTCATCTAATTTCTACATTTCAAACTTGAATCTATATTCCTGATAATAGATAAACATATAAACCAAAATTGAAGTATACTTGAACACTCCTTCAATTGGTAACTTAAGGAGTTATTCATGTATACTGTCAGCAAGAATTGATTGAAACTGAAAATGATGGAAGGCTTGTGATCTATAGAAAAAATTGATAGGAAGCCTAGCAGGGGTTCATTTATACATTGATCATAATGATAGCCCAAGAGGAAGGATAAAACAAAAATTATTTTCTTGGCTTGATCTGCGAAAATAGAAGAAGGGTAAGGTGGATTTTTTCTAGGAAATTGGGTGTTTTCAGGCAAGAAGAGGTCAACAATTTGTGCTCTTTTAGCAAAATATAGCTTCTGATATAATTCAGTTAAGGCTTCTATGGAAAATGGAGTGTTGTTTTCTACAAGGGGGGCCTGCATCATCTGGTCAATGTTTTTAGGGGTAATGGTGAGTAGAATTTCACCACTAGGGGCTATCATGGCTCTATGGTTTGGGACATAGCAGGCTTGACATTTTCTGACAAATTCAAGGGAGTCAAAGGTTTGGGGAAATATATAATGGGGAAGATTGGACTCCTAGAATCCAATTTCATCAGTTTTATCTATAAATTTATCCTCGAGCCAGCAGTAGATTTCGAAGAGATTGAACTCACACCGTGTCTCGGAAATTTAGTATTCTCGATCTGCAAGGCAAATATGGTCCAAGTATATAGAGGGATGGATCAAAGGGTTGATAGAATCTTCCTAGTTTTTCTTCTTGGGAGGCATACTGTCAATGGAAATTTATAGAAAGAAGGGGAAAATTGAATGTTTACCAGAAAGAGTTGCAGGTTTGTTGTAGACTGAGAAGTGGAATTGAAGCTTTTTGTACTCGAAAGAATGCTTGAATGATGAGAGAATTTCCCTATGTAGTTGTGAACCTCTAAATTGGGGTGAATTTGAAACGATTTGTAGCAGGAAATGAAAAATAGTGGCACGACAGAGTTTCTAAAGTTTTGGGGATTTTTCTGTTGGGGGCGCGCGTTCATTGGAGTTCAAATGGTTACCTGGGAAATTTTATGAATTAATGGTAATCCCTGGGAAATGCATTGATTAACTAATGTCTATAGCCACGTAGCAGGAGGTGAGTGGAGGGAGGCACCTGGGTATGGAGAGAGGGAAAGAAGGGTAAGTGGTATCATGAGGGAGGGGGGGGTGATAAATGATGGGGGTGTGTCACGTCGTGCACCACCGGCAGAAGGAAAACTGCCTTTTCGAACCCCCACCCCAGTGCTAAAGGAAGGATGGCAAGGGGGGGAAAAAAGCATCATGACTCATTGATTTGAGGTTATGTTAATCTAAAAGCTGGAAGGTTTGTGCATCTTAATCGAAAGCGACAAGTTTTTTTTTGTCATATTTCCTACTTCACTTTATAGTAGGAACTTTGGGTAAATATTTAATAAACTCAAACATTAGGCTTGAAAGTGCATATTTGATAATTTTTTCAAACTTAGGATAAAAATTCACAAATAAGCCATTTTAACCACATTTATCCTTTGAACTTCAATTTTTCACCTAATCCTAAAACTAAGCTTTTATTCATTCCTAAGGGTGCATTTAGACTTGTAGACCCTTGTTTTAATTCTTTTGAAAAGCAAAAACCTAATATATTATATCCAGTTATTGCTTCATTGATTTATCTTAAACATTTAAATTAATATTATTTTTCTACCTAACATTATCCAAGATTAAACAGTTTGGTTAACCTTATTCTCTAATCTAATAAACAAAAATTTAACTTGTTTTACCATGATTAAGTTGTATGATCAAACAAATGACTAAGTATTGTGGCATTTTGAACAAGTTGCACACAACCTTCATTTTATTTAACAGAATGAAACTATCTATCAAGTAGTGGAATTTAGATTTGCAACACTTTCAGTACTATTTCTTTTTGTTTTCTCTTTTATGGGGTTCTCATATTTATTTATTTTTTATTCTTTCAATGTTTTTCTTTTCTTTTTATTTTTATTTTTATTCTATTTTTTTTAATGCCCTCTTTTCATTTTATTTTATATATTTTTTGGAAAAAAATTGCAAATATGAAATATTATTTACAATATCACATAACTGAGATAAAATATTCAATCACCTTGAGATCCTATAAATTATAGGACCCTAATAGATTACAACCATGTTTGTTGAATCAAGTATTCCCTTAGATACTTAGCTCCTCTCTCTCTCTCTCTCTCTCTCTCAACTTCTCAACAAAATAACAATGCTTAAACTTCAATATTCTAATCTTAGTTACAATGGTCAAGCCTCTAATTTATGGATGAGGAGAGGCTCATTCCTTGCTAATATCTTAATAATCTCAATTGAGGAAAAGCTCGGATGTGGCCTCAATTTATTTCTCTTTCCCTTTCTGTGTTCTTGTTAGGATTATAAATTTCCTTAGTCATGTCGAAGGTGGATTTTTCCTTCTTTTTGAGTTGACATTTTAGTGAAAAGTGGATTCTCATTCAGTTAACTCGCTCTTTGACCTCCAAAATCTCACAAATATCCAGTAGCACTTCCCTTTAGGAAAAACAGAGCATTAACCTAGGGACTAACATGCCTTATTGAGTGATAGGCAACGTTACAATGCCCTCTATCTATTTTTGGGGGATGTTACCCTAGAATATGGGCCTACTAATTAGGGTTTTTTTTTTCTACTCAAAGTATCCTTCTCCTTTGAGCTAATGAGTGATCTAGATTTATGTAGGAATAAAACATAATACACATATAACCATAAATACAAATATGTAGTGGGAATAACGCTTCATTTCATTAATATCAAAGAACTGGAATTTGTTTACAGACAGAATGGAAATAACCTAGCTAGGGTGTTGGTAGCTTATCTCTGAGAAGATATGTGGCAGCTATAGGCCTTTGAATTGTGTTACAATGAGCCTTGAGGGCCTATTTATTATTGAGAAACAATGGAAAACCCTAAACATCCAAAAACCTAACCCTAGGAGATGAAGCACCAAAACTATGGGCCTCGTTTTGGTAAATTGGTACATCAACATCCCAGGGACGTAACTTTGGCATACGATCTTTGTTTGACGCGCAAAATACCACATTAAAAAGATATATCTGAGGACTAAAATTTTTTATGTGAATATGGAATTTCCTCCCATGTTGCTCCCATTTTTCCCAAAAAAATGTTGTTTAGGGCCTGAAAATGGCTCCGAAAGTTCAGGACCCTAAAAACTGTTAAAAATAGTAAATTGTTTTATAATTAAGGAAACTAAAAAACTGAAAGAAACAATGGTGGGGCCCGAAGTGGACTAAAAAAGTGTGAAAATGCAAACGTCGCCCTTCAAGAATGGAAATGTTGAAAAACTAAAGGAACAACAAGTGATAATAATGGCATATTAACTACCCCCATGGCATATTAACTACCAACACAAGCGTGTGTGGACACCAATATCCACCTAGATCAATCTTCCCCCCCACATAGGAAGAAATGGTCCCCATTGCGTTGATTTCCTCCAAGAGATGAGGAAAGTTCAGTTGAACTTGGCCCCTAGTGAATTTATGAGCTCCACCACTAGGTACATTTGGAGGGGTTAATGGTCACCTTTTTGCCTTATTAAGTCTAATTTTCTTCCATTTCAATTATATTATGGTCTATTGATGCTAGTTTAGGTAGTGATTGAGCTTTAACATACTTCAAGTACCTATGTAATATTCCAAAATGGGGAAAGCAACAATATATCACATAAACATGGAAAGTAATAGTGAATACATCAATATACCATTACATGAGAAAAAATGATAGCCATATTATCAAATATATCAGCAAATAATTAGGCACAATATCCTGAGGATCAAGTCACTCAAGCAATGGGAAACAAGCCTCTAATAGGAAAATATGCTAATACATGAGAAATACTGCCATACAAGTGCCATGAGCGATGGCAGTGAAATTTTAGGGCATAAATTACTACATAAATATAGATAAATATGGATATGTTGTTATATAGCTCCAAAAATGCTAGGAGTGAATATATAGACTCCTAAACCCCTTTCCAAGAGAACCCAGGAAGGGTTTCTGAAAGTACCCAAAAGTACAAAATGTCAGAATGCATCCCTAGGGATAAATTTTAGCTGCAAACTGAATACTAGAAGGAGGTGGCTGAATATATAAATAAATTAATAGATCTCCTCCAACAAAGTCTCCAATTGAAAGGTTGATCCTAACACTGAAGATCTCACCCTCCAAATCAAGCACTAAAACCTCCACTGCAAATGCTCACTAAAATAACATAGTGAAAGAGGGAATATGCATTGTATATGATGGGAATAGGTTGGCATAATGCCAAAATGTGAAAGAAATCTCAGGAACCTCCTTTGATGATCTCCCAATGAGAATAATGCTTCCTCCCCTGAAAAACTAGCTCAGAAAGTGGGTTTCTCAACCCTCCACTGCAACACCCTGCAACACAACACAAATATGAATAGAAATTGCGTTGTAGTTGAAGACTGAAGCTTGGAAAGAATGTCAAATGTGTGGAAATGATGGTACAATACTCTTCCAAGAGGATACCTCAAGGGAAGGGGTGGGATCCCCGCTCAGGAACACCCTGTGCTAAACAGCACTGCAAGCTCAACTAAACAACTGAAGGATGCAAGAAGTCATACAGACCACAAAATCAATAATTAATAACATAACCCACTATGGCTGCCTTGCCCTCCTTATAAACAATGTGAGCCTTCCCACCTTGGGTCCCACTCATTAGGGTTTCCACTATCATGGATTCTTCCTTCCATTCACATTACGTTGTCTCTTATTGATGATCTACTCCCTCCATACCAGCGTTGTTGACTTGGTCAAACTTGACCTTGTCCACATGCATTAGCCCCTGTTCACACATGAGGGCACTTTATCCAACTATGAATATGATCCATTTTCACATTAAGAGGGATTTTATGCCTACTAAAGATATTTATGGGCCTCCCTACCCATTTATTCATCTAAGTAAATGATAAGAGAAAAATTATTATTCCAATTAGCTGCATGATAATTTATGAATATTACAGTCCTCCCCTCCCAAATGTTGCTTGTCCTCAAGAAACTGAAAGGATTGAACTAAATATCCTCCTCTCCTCCTCCTGTAGCATCCTCATATGATAAAATCCTCCAAGGAACAAGATGATGTCTTATCAATAAATATCCAAGTTACTCCTCCCAAGTATGCAAGTTAGCTTTTGGTGACCATCCCAAATAGCTATCATCATGAAGAAGTAAAATACTCATGGAGGAAACAATTTGTTATCTATAGGCCTTCTTGAGGCATGGAATCTGAAATATATTGGGAACTAACATTCCCATGTGAAGCCTCCATCCCCAAGTTATCATCCATACAAAATGAGTCACCTTCTGACACGGCAACTCTTGAAAGATCTACTCCACCTTAGGCTCATGCAAAGAAGGTGGGATGCATTGCTGAAATTGATAGACCAAATTCCCCACCCCACACTGTCTCTCTCTCCACTTATGATAAGTGTAGAGTTGTTTTTGAATTTTGGCTGCAATAATGTTGCCTTCATGAAGCAAAAAAGCAATTGGATCCTCAAAGACCGCCTCTTTGGTTCTTGCCTAGACCATCCCATATAAAGTGAATATGAATTTATCATCATATGGAATCAAAATGAGAGAGTTATTTAAGGTTTTAAAAAGTGTTGGAAGGTACCAATGGTCTCGCAAGTAGTCAGAGCACAATTTTTCTAACTGTTGTTTCAAAATATAACATGGCAAGTTGTCTACCCACAAGTTGCTAGTTGTGCATGTCATCTCATCTATTAGAAAATAGTAAATGGCATTGTCTATCAACTGAGCATACAAAGAATAGTACAAAAATTTCCCCAAGCCATTCAATACATGGCTATCCCCATCATTGTCATTGGTCCCAGAATGACCATGGAGCCCAAATAGAGATTTTTCCTCTGGTGGAGCAATGCACTGTATAGAGATGGTAAGCGAATGTAAATACTCGGTTAGATAATAAATAAATGCAAAAACATAATTATTACCATGTACTAAGAGTAAGATGATAATAAGGTCCATGAATGAGCCCTACATAGTGGTATGGCATACTCCCATGAAGAGGAATGAACCATGTGTTGCATGAAAAATTTTCTTCTTGTGCTTGGAAATCCAAGTCAAGAAGATCATATCATGGTAATAGATGTCTCCATCCACTACCCCATCACTCTCATATCCTACTTGTTCACCTAGTGCATCATATGTGAAGTGATCCTGGGAACACTCCATCAACAAACCCAAGCTCCTAAGTGACAACGTTGTCGGCCTTTGCAATAAGGCTCCTATCATCACATAGCTCCATTATTTGACATGCCAAATGTCAAAGTCATCTACCATAATGCTGCTATATATGGGATATTCCTTCCAAATTGGAAGTACCTCCTGATCCTCCAAGGCTAAGGAGTAGCCCCTTTACACTTGATGGTGCCATCACCTACTCCTGCAACATCATGTAAAATATGGGATAATTTCAGCCCATACTCTCTCAAGAGTTTCCAAAGCAACATCAACTCTTGTTTACTCCTCACACCATCATCATACAATTCATGGAGTAGCATCATGATGATTGACTTTTAGAATGCCCCATACAACCAAATCTTCTGCTACCATACCATATGGGTGCCATGCAATGCCTCAAACCATAATATACCTTTTGGCAAAGGATATGTCACATGATGGCCAAACTCTTTCAAGAGTAGCCAACGCATCCATGCCTCCTACTGCCCTGTGTCATATATATGCAAGTGACGCACCAACCTCATGTTCACCACCCACATCCATTCATCCAAATGTAGGTGTCTCCTACCATACTCCACTTTGGTACTCCTCCAATGGAGAATACCATTCCCCAAATCAGATTTCTATTTTTGCATTTCATGGGATGTTGAAATGAAATCTCCTGGAGATCTCCAAATGAAGACCACTCATCAATGACCAAGTTGATCCCATAAGGTGTAGGAAAAAAATTCTCATCAAAAGGTGAAGTGCTCATCAAGAAGTACCCATCATAATAATGGAATATGCCATCCATCATAAGATGTCCTCCATCAACCATATGCCTATCCTCTGTTGTACATGTAGAAAGGTCAATGGAATTCTCCAGTAATGGTAGGGCCCCCAGCTTATCGCTGCTACTCAATGAGAGCGCTACTAATCTCCATAATGGTGCACTAGTTGTCTCATGCTCATGCTCATTGCTAAACATATAGTCCTACATTGCTTTTCTCAGGACAATGTTCACCCCGTCCTCCAAAATTCTACACTCCAACCCCAAGAGTTGTGTGCAGCTCAACAATGATATAATAGTATGAATATATATCTCTTCCTTGAAAAAATGAAGGGTCATCAATGCAATGATAGTCTGCTGCTCCAAATCACCAATGTAATTTGACCCTAGGTCATGCAATGGTATATTCTCACAATCCTCTACATGATGTGTTGAAATAACAGAAAGTGGAAACATGGGCACACCTCGGTAAAGCTTGGGAACATCTTGTATTGCTACAAGGGTTCCTTCCTTCAATGTGATGACTTCTCCAACTATTGATGATGATGGTTGCTCTTCTAGGGCTACATCAGCGCTGGTACAAGTCTCCTCGTCCTCATGCATCTCCAGAATAGTGCATGGACCTCTAAATGTCAAGAGATCAAGACCACTTTGCAAAGGTGAAAGTGTTCATTCTCCTGATGCAAGTGCTCCTGCAGTAAGTGGTGGCGGAAGTTCCTTCTCCTTTGATTTCTTCTTGTCAAACTTCTTGATCAACATTCGAGTAAAATTTTCATATGCAGTCACTCTTGCATGACTCAAATGGTTGAACCACCAAATGTTTTCTTCACCCTCAAGGTGTAGTGCTGCAATATCAACAACTTCTCTTTCTACCACTAGATGTAGTAGGAATAATGCATCCAACTTCATTCCCCAATCTCTTGTTGTGCATGTGGATGACCCATCAAATGTAGGCAATATAAATCTATTGCTGCAAGTTCTTATTTCTTCTTTGAGCCGATTGAACTATGGGAGAGTTAGATTCTCCTTGAAGGCATTTGCTTGATATTTGTACTCTGCAAGATACTCACTTAGAATCTCATGATCTAAGTGTCATTCATCTCCATGCCTCTTGTATTATTATTCAAAATAAAATGGCATAGTATGTCTCTTTGGACCTCTATGCAATACTGGATCGTCCTTTTGCTGATAGGAAGTACATGGACCTTCCTCTTCTTGAAACCCTTTAGAGGTCTCATTGCATCTCTCCATTCTTCTTTGCTTGACCTCCTGAGTGAGTTCCCTCTTAGATCTGAAAATATATGAGATAAAACTCATTATCCCCATAATTCTAATCTCTTTCTCCTTATTCTTATTCTCCTAATAGTGTAACAACTGAGATCCACAGGTTGAGCCAAGATTATGCTCTGATACCAATGTAATATTCCCAAATATGGAAAACAACAATATATCACATAAACATGGAAAGTAGTACTGAATACATAAATATAACATTACATGAGACAAATGTACATCCATCTTATTAAATATATCAGAAAATAATTAGACACAAGATCTTTAGGATCAAGTCACTCAAGCAATGGGAAACAAGCCTCCAATAGGAAAATATGCTAATACATGAGAAATACTGCCATACAAGTGCCATGAGCCATGACAACACAATTTTAGGGCATAAAATACTGCATAAAGATAGATAAATATGGATATGTTTTTATATAGCTCCAACAATTCTAGGAGTGAAGCTATATACTCCTTAACACCTTTCCAAGAGAACCTGGGAAGGGTTTCCGGAAATACCCAAAAGTACAAAATGCCATAATGCAGCCCTAGGGCTACTACAAAATGAATACTGGAAGGAGGTGGCTGAAATGATAGATAAATAAATATATGTCCTCCAAAAAATTCTCCACGTGAAAGGTTGATCCTAACACTGAAGATCTCACCCTCCAAATCAAGCACTGAAACCTCCACTGCAAATGCTCATTAAAATAAGGAAGTCAAAGAGGAAATCTACACTGTAGATGATGGGAATAGGTCGCCCTGATGCCAAGATGTGATAGAAATCTCAGGAACCTCCCTTGTTGATCTCCTAATGAGAATACTTCTTCCTCCCCTGAAAAACTAGCTTAGAAAGTGGGTTTCTCAACCCTCCATTGCAACACCCTGCAACACAACACAAATATGAACAAAAACTATGTTGCAGCTGAAGACTGAAGCTTGTGCAGAATTTCGGATGTGTGAAAATGATAGTATAATACTATTCCAAGAGGCTACCTCAAGGGAAGTGGTGGGATCCCCGCTCAGGAACACCTTGTGCTGAGCAACACTGCAAGCTCAACTAAACAGCTAAAGGATGCAAGAAGTCATACAGACCACAAAATCAATAATCAATAACATAACCCACTATGGTTGCCTTGCCCTCCTTATAAACAATATAAGCCTTCTCACCTTGGTTCCAAGTCATTAGGTTTTCCACTATCATGGAGTCTTCCTTCCATTCACACTCTGTTGTCTCTTATTGATGATATACTCCCTCCATACCAGCATTGTTGACTTGGTCAAACTTGACCTTGTCCACATGCATTAGCCCCTATTCACACATGAGGGTGCTTTATCCAACTATGAATATGATCCCTTTTCACATTAAGAGGGATTTTATGCCTACTAAATATATTTATGGGCCTCCCTACCCATTTATTCATCTAAGTAAATGACAAGAGAAAGATAATATTCCAAAACGTTGCATGCTAATTTAGGAATATTACAACCTAGCTTAAAATTAAATGCAGTAAAATCATGAAGATATGGAATTTGTGTGGATATTTTGTCATAAATACATGGATTAGACAACAACGATATATTCTAGGTGGTTTTCCACTCTCCTTAAATCCCAGAGTTATCCAAGGAATCCTTGAGATTCCCTCCAACAGCTGGAAATAAAAGGCATCCAATAAAACCCAAGACCAAGTGCACTCAAGCCATACTTCACTTGGATTCAAGTGGACTAATCCCCTATTTTATAGGGATTTTTTGGTAGCTTCCCTTTAGGTTAAATAGATTTGAGAAAGAGCTCATTAGGATTCGGATTTTGGAGAAAGGAATTAGGCTCTTTGCTCTTGTAATCAGTTTTTCAAGACTTTTATATTGATGTAATGAGACTATATTTTGAAATGAAATGAGTGTTCAAAATTTTCCTTACTGATATAATTCCAGAGAGATAGGCTTGTGGGTTAGGGCCCAATCCATGTGCCACAGCCTCTCTTTTGTAATCATTTTTTCCTTTCTTGTTATTTAGCTATTTTTTCTTTTGAATAGCTAGCTAGTTTGTTGGTATTTTCATTTACTATTTTAGTTTGCTTCCATTTGAATTTTTTTTTAGATTTAGTCTGCTTACATGAGTGGTAGAATAGGTGATAAACTCCATAAATTTGTGAGTCAAGCCTACCCCTATCACCTATGTCAATAGAGCTTGAGGAGGTTAGACCTTCCCCACAGACCAAAAATTATTTTTAGTTTATTATTTCTTGGAATAGATGAGATTAGTTTATGTAATTCCATGAACATTTTTAGTATGTTGTGGTAGATCTGTGTTTCTATATTAGGATATATTTTCTTTACAAATTCAAGTCATCTTTTGCACTATCTTTATCATGAATTTATCCATATTTATTGCATCAATAGGTAGTTTTGATGCAAGTATAGGTATCACAGCTAAGGAGAAGTTCACCAACACCTCAAAACTCATATCTCATCTCCCTTCAGCCCTATGTTCATCAAAATCACTATTAGCCCTGTTTTCGGATTTTCTATCCCTACAGCCTGTGAACACCCTAGGGGTGCAAGATAGGCCTTCCAAGAGGCCATGATATTTTCCAAGGGGTGTGCCACTCCCAAATCATCCTCAACCACCTTCACACCACCTTTCCTACCCTTTTTCCACCTCTTTTCGGCCTCAGATTTCCCTCGGCCTATTTCCTATAGCAATTCAGGACTTGCGTGTAGCACTACAAGAAAATTGTAGAAACACTTGAAACAAAGCCTATGGGCCCCTAATTAATCCCATAAACCACCATGGTCATCTTATAAACCTACAATAACCACTCATACACCTACATCCTTTCCCCCATGTGTTCAAGGCTTCCATCAGACACCTTAGCACTTTCTTCTCCTAGATGCAAAACAACACATTTTCAAGCATTGTTAGGTCATGAATAGTTGCATGAATAAAAGAATGATAGAGCATAGGGTAAGTAGAGTGTGTTTATTTATTTGGACCAGATAAGTGTGATTATATTAGTTTCCTTCATGCCATTTCAATTCAGCAATTTACTTCATGCAAGGTACCTAGGTTTCTATTAAAATTCTTATCATAGTTTGATAAGTAGATTTCTTTCATTGCATAATAGTTAGATTTACTTGGTTACTATGGTATAATTTTGTACTTAATGATAGTGCCTTGGATTTGAATCATTTGTATCCCTAGGCATAATTCCAGAAGTGTGACAGACTTCACCTAGAAACCCTAGAAGTAACACCCTTTCGTAGAGCTTGGAAGAGGATCATGATATGAGTATAATGCATATGTTGTGTACATACCACTGTCACCTCAAAGTTTGTATGAAAACCCGGTTTATAAAGTAAAGTAAGGAAGCCTCTGGGAGTTGCAGCGTTCTTGGTGTAATAATAGGGCTCACCACTTTTTGGCATCGTTTCCAGGGAGGTGTCTAGTACATGCTTTGATCTTGTTTTAGGATTATTTTATGCTTTCCTTTTTCATGTTGTTTCAAAAATATTAAAAAAAATACCAAAAAAATCTGATTTTCATGCCTCGTAGGATATATGGATACTCAAGGAAATTTTTTACCTAAAACCCCCACATCACCACATAGTCACCATTCACTCTTCTTGAGTGGTTGTGAGATTGAACACACCATAGGTGAGCCTTCTGAAATTTTTCAAGAACCTATTGGGGAAGAAGAATATCTTGTTTCAATTGAGGGAATTGCTTCACCTATCTTAACCATGGTTGACACTGAAACCCAGGAAGCCTTTCCCATTAGAGAGGTAGATGGGGAAACTAAGATGAAAAAAATTAGCCCCTTATCTCTTCCATAATTTCATGGAATTACCTTAGAAGACCCTGAAACATTCATGTTTGAATTTCCTATGGTATATAGGACCTAGACTATGCCTCATATGATCATAAATTGAAGTTATTCCCATCCACCCTTAAAGATGAATCCTCGTCCTTGTTCATGGGTCCACCTAGGAACAACATCACTACCTGAGCACAGATGCAAGAGGCCTTCAACAGCAAATACAGAGACTATTGTAGGTCCACAGAAACTAAGGATGAGATATTTAGGATGACTCTAGGTCCTGATGAATCCCTAGAATACTATGAAGAGAGGTTTCTATTAAACTATAAGAGAGCCAACTGTACTCTTGATCCTAGATCACTTAAACTTGTACTTCTCCGAGGGATCAGAGAGGAGGTGATAGAAACCTTAAATATGTTATCAAGAGGAGATATCTACCAACTACCTTATGAAACAATCAAAATTGTCTTCCAGAACCATTCTAGGGAAGTTAGGAAGAAAGGAAGAGTTGTCCAAAGTACATCCAATACCCCTTACTCTTCCACTTCCATCAAACACGAGATTGGAAACATGTTGGAGGACTTCAAAAGTGACAAGCTTCATGCCTTTTCTTTGAAAATGGACACAACGCAAGTCAAAAGGAAACAAGAGGAAGATGAAAGAGCCTCAACTATATTTTTCCCTAGATGTACCAGAAAGCATCCGATAAATGAATGTCCATTAAATTTCATAGAGGTTTTCTTATTATGTGAGGAGAATCATGCCACGTATAAGTGTCCTTCCTTACCTGGACTTGAAGTTGTATATCAGGGTGGGGAATTGGGGCCAAAACAAATCTGTTTCATCAACCAGAGAAGGCCTTTAGGCCCTAGGTCATATCAACAGGGTAAGTAAGGTTCACCTTACTCTTACTATCACAATAATCAGAGTGCACCCATGCAACCTTGGTACACCCCCACTCCTCATCCCAGCCTACACCTCATACTTGGCCTTACAACCCTCCATATCACCCCCAACGTGAACCAACTATTTAAGCAGTATGTTCCACAACCACCTCAGTGGAACAAGTGATCCCAAGGGTGGAGGCCTCAACACAATCAACCACCTGCTCTAATTCCTCCACCACAACCTCAACCTTAGCTTACTCATGTTGCTCCACCCAAGCTGCCTCAAATGCTTGCACAACCAAATCTGAACTCAAAAAACAAACAGACACAGTAGGTTTACAGTCGAGAGACATCTTATCCAGCTTATGTTGTGGAGATATAAGAGATTAATATCAGGTTGGGGAGAGTACTCCCAGAAAATCACCCTCCCTCTCCACCCGTGGAGGTGGAGGAGGAAAAGGAAGAAGGTAACACTCAAATCTGACAACCTCCTTTTCCTGAGCGCTTGACACATCCTAGCCAGCACACCCTAGAGGAAACTGAACTTCTAGGAGAATTGAAAAATTTTTCTGTAAGGATACTACTTGTCCAGGCCATTAAGGATGTCCCTATTTACAATAGACTCATCAAGGAAAATTTCTTCAAGAAACTTGGGAGAAATAAGAAAGATACCCCCACCATCAATGTGGTAGGACAACTCTCTGACTTAATGCTGGGAAGGGTGATCTTTCCAAAGTACCTGGACCCTGGAAGTCCAGTTGTAGATGTACACATAGATGGTCTCATAGTACCCAATACTCTGATTGATCTAGGGGTTTCCATCAATTTCATGACCAAGGAAACTATGTTTAAACTTAATCTCCAAGGGACCTTGAGGAAAACCACAAAAGTTCTTCAACTTGAAAATCGGTCCATGGTAACTGCAGAAGGAAGTATTGAGGTTGTTATGGTTACAATTGACTCTGGGGAGTATCCTACAGATTTCCTGGTTCTACAACCGAAAACCAAGTTCAATGGATACCCTCTCATCTTAAAGAGACCTTGGCTAGCCAATGTAGATACTTATATTAGCTGTCGGGTCGAAAAAATGACTATTAAAAATGGGCCCTTGTCTAAACAGGTGGTATTACATCCTCCAACCCAACCTTCTATTGATCATGATCTACCTATATGGTTGGAGGATGAAGAAGATGAGGTATATAAAACTACCCCTATGTGTACCATAGATGTTGTTATTAGAGGGGGGCAGCTTGATGAAGATGAACTCATCGACCATGCCATTCAAAACTAGTCCCCCATTAATAGTCCTCTTGAAAACCTAGTCAAAGAGTCTGAAATCCAACCTTGGATGGAAGTGAACTAAGTCGATCCAACCTATAAAGCCACCAATGCTATTGAGTTTAGCCCATCCAAATATATGAAAATCAACTCAAACCTCTCGGATGAAGAAGAAAAGCAGCTATGTTAGCTTTTAAAAGAAAAACCTAGATGTATTTGCTTGGGATTAAAAGGACATGAAAGCGGTGCATATTTCAGTATGCGTACATCATATTTACATAAAATAAGGATGCAAGCTTGTGAGACAAACCCAAATAAGGATGAACCCAGCTTTGAAGGATGTAGTCAAGGAAGAGCTGCAAAAACTATTGGATGCAGGTTTCATTTATCCTATATCAGACAGTCAGTGGGTATATCGTCTTGTCCTAGTCCCAAAGAATAATGGAAAATGGATAATTTTTGTTAATTATAGGGAACTTAACAAAGCCAACAAGAAGGACCATTTCCCTTTTACCTTTATAGACCAAGTCCAGGATGGTCTTGTAGGGAAGAAGCTATTTTCCTTCTTAGATGGGTTCAGTTGGTACAATCAGATTCAATCAACCCTAAAGACCAAGATAAGACTAATTTCACCTGCCCTTGGGTTACCTTCACTTACAGAGTCCTACCCTTTGAGTTGTGTAATTCCCTAGCTACCTTCCAAAGAGTTGTCCTGAGCATTTTCTCTTAGCTAGTCTATGACTCTGTTGAAATATTCATGGATGATTTCACACCATATGGGGATGAATTTGAGGAAGCTCTCTCCAATTTTGGTAAATTACTAAGAAGGTGAATTTAGATGCATCTCTCCATGAGCCCAAAAAATTGTGAATTCCTGAAGAGAGTAGGAGTTGTATTAGGACACTCAATCTCCCAAAAAGGAATACAGATGGACCTGAGAAAAATAAATATTATCAAAAGGGTACCTTCTCCTCAAAGGAAAAGAGATGTCAGGAGCTTCTTAGGGTTAGATGGTTATTACAGAAGATTCATCAAATATTACCTTACCACCCTTACCCATTATGTTAAGAGATAACTCAAACGTTAATGCACACCTGTAAAACTGTGAAGAGAAACTAGCCACAAAGCCCTAATTGTTTGCACACAGGTATCAAACTGCTTGCTAGAGGAAAAAAAATTGCTTTTTTGTAGCTTTCTCGAGGTAAATTGGAAACTGTGATTTGCATGCCCTTAATCAGGGTGAGGCTAAGCGACATGATATCAAATGATTTAAATTTTGGTTCCAACTCACTCCACCAAACATTTCACTCCATTGAATAATTAACTAACTTCTACTCATAATTCAACCTTGATATACTTCACCTTTAACAACTAGCATTAGATTAATTAGCCTTAGAAAATAGAATAGCCAAACTCCTTTAAAAAAAACCCCAATTAGAAATAGACACCTTTCAGAAGGGTAATACCTCTTGTTTTAGCATACCTTTAGTTATTCCAAAGAGCAGTGTCTTTTCACCTGAGTAATTCCTTTTCATCTCCTTGTACAAATTCTGAAGAAATGGCTACTTTTCTAGAAAAGGTAGCCATTTATGTGTTGCTTATGAAACCAAATATTCTAAATAAAATAGCTACTTTTTTTGGAAAAGGTAGCTATTTTTGTGTTATTCCTAAAATAGTTGATGACTCTAACATTTTGTCCTTATCATTGGATAGAAGATATCATTATGAATAAATAATAATTCTCAAACTAAACCCATGACCTTAGCTACTCAAAATAGTTAAAAGACTTATTAAAAGAAAATTTACCCTAATAACTCTAAGACACAAAACAAACTATTGGACTCAAACTTTTTTTTATTTTGTTAAAAATGATGAAAACTAATACACATTTTAACCCTCCAAGGCCTTCAACCATATTCTATGGGACAAGAAAGGATCAAAGACACAAATACAATGGTGATCAGGCTTTGAAAATTTTCAGTGCTAATAGTGGCTGCTATTGGGGTTGAAGTCCTCCCTGTGAGGCTTCAAGGGTTGTAGATTTAGTGCCTTAAACACTCATGACTTTTAAAATTCTAGGAAATAATGACAAGACCTGATTGTTCATTGACTGAACTCAAGTTTGAATCTATTTACAGACACAAATACCATTGGGCGTGGATTTTTATTAAAACAACACTCCAGATATTTACAATGGAAAGAGTGGCTGAAATAACAAACAATAATTTTTTTTGAGAAAATGACCATTGACTGTACATCCAGTCAATTGACCATTATCTAAATGCTTCAGTAGAAATGTGTTATTCTCCAGAACTTGAGCAATTTTGAATGGCCCTAACCACAAGTTTTCAAACTTACCATGATTTCCCTGGTCTTCTCTTCTTACATCCTAGCACAATACCAAATCATTTTCTTGAAATACCTGTTGGTTTGCCCTTTTGTCAAAAACAAATTTTACTTTGGCTTTGTATTTTTTTTCTTTTTCCATCAAGGATTCCCAAATTTGACGAGCTTCTATAAGTTGCAGAATGCTTCTCTGAATTGGATTTTAATCATCAATTTCACCATGTAAAAACTTCATAATAGTAAGGGCCAACTGTAATGGCATCACATCATCAGTACCATAAACAAGCTGAAAGGGAGAAACTCTAGTTGATCTCTTCTTACTCACCTTGTCTGCCCAAAGAGCATGAACTAGATGAGTATCCCAATTTATTTTGTTTTCTCACATCATATTCTTTATGATTCTTACCAGGCTTCTGTTTGATGACTCGGCTAACCCATTGCCTTGGGGGTACTATGGTGTAGAATGAGTCAAATCAATGTTATATTTCTAACGGAAATTTTTCATCTTGGAAGATTTAAAAGCCATTGCATTATCAGTCAGCAAATTTTGGGGGAAACCAAATCTACACATAATATTTTCCAACAGAAATTTAATTATTACTGTGTCAATGGCGTTTCTAGTTGGAATGGCCTCAATCCACTTGGTGAAATAGTCTGTGGTTGTAAGAATCCACCTGTGTTGTCCCATTGATGGTGGATGAATCTCACTAATGAAGTCTAGACCCCACTACTGGAAAGGGGTGTCCACTAAAATGGGAATGAGAGGTAGTGGGAGCAGCTTCTGCTTACCAACAAACTTTTGACACTCAGTGCAAGCCTCGCTTTAGAAAAAACATCAGAGAAAAGAGTTGGCCAATAATATCTAGTTCTTATAATTTTATTTGTAGTAGCTTTCCAGTATAAATTCCCACCACACACCCATGCATGTATCTTTGAAATAACTTTCTGTGACTCAACTTCATATACACATCTCAACAAAACTCCTATAGGGTCTTTCCAATAAAGATTGTTTTCCATTATGAAATAATTGAAAACCTTCAATTTAAATGTTCTTCTCTTTGATTTTTCCATTTCTGGAAGAAAACTGAGATTTAATAAAAGGTACACTATATCCTTATACCAATTGGAATAAAATATCTTAAGATAATCAGATATACCTTTTTTATATGTTTTTTCAGCTACCTCCATGTTTAGATTTAGAGCTTGGCAATTTGATTCTACCATTAAGCGGGGTAAGCCTTGTCCCTTTATCAACTTAGTAGGTCCGATTTCAATGTCAAATTCCAGAATATTTTTTAACCATCTTCCCCTCCTGACATCAGTGTCTAGTTGCAACAATACATCCTTGACAACAATATTTGGCACAACAGCAATGAGTTTTGAATGCAGAACATAAACTTGAAAATACTTTAAAGCCTTTAATAATGCATATGCATGTTTTTCAATCAAGTTATACTTTAACTCAACATTTCTTAATGCACAACTAAAAAAATAAATAGGTTTCTCTGAGCCTTTGAAGTAAAACTGTTGCAATAGTTTCCTCAAAAGCATATGAAAAAGTAATAAAATCCTTCTCAAATTCAGGGTTGATTAACACCGGGACTTCATTGAAGGCATATTTGATTGCTATGAAATATTTTTTTTATTCATCTTTCCATCTAAACTCTGCATATTTCTTCAATAAGACATTTATATGTTTAATTAGTTCTGCAAATTTCAGAACAAAATGCCTCATAAAATTAATTTTACCAAAAAATGATTGTAACTCTTTCTTATTTCTGGGTAAACCAATTTTCTGTATAGCCTCAACTCTCCCAGGGTCAATGAAAATTCCATTTTCTATCACTATGTGCCCTAATAGTTTTCCTTCTTGAACAACAAAGCATGATTTCTTTGGGTTTAAAGACAAACCAATTTTTTTGTAGCTATTAAACAATTGCTGCAAATGTTTTAAATGATCCTCATCAGATTTTGAAAAGACTGTTATGTCATCCAAGTAAATGATTACAAATTTTTCCTTCTTCCCTGCAAAGGCAATATCCATTGCCTGCTGAAATGTTTCACTTGCATTCATTAAACGGAAAGGCATCTTATTGTACATAAAATTTCCCCAGGGTGTAATAAAAGTTTTTTTCTCCTTGTCTTGTTTATCATCTAAGATTTGATTGTACCCAAAAAAACCATCTATCATTGAAAGCCTCTTTGAGCCTACTACCTTCTGCAAAATATGGTCCATCTTGGTTAAAGGATAATTATCCTTTAGTGAACACTGGTTCAAATTGTGAAAATCAACGGAAATTTTAATTTCACCATTATTCATTCAAACTAAGATTATATTAGCTACCCAATTGGAAAATATTTAAGGCATAATTATTTTGTCTTCCCACATTTTTTTATTTCCTTTTCAATAACAGGGAGCAACATTGGATTAATATGTATTATATTTTGTGCTACAGGCTTTGTTTCTGTTTTTAAAGGAATTTTATGTTCCATTATACTTTTATCATATGTCTTCAAATCACTATAGTACCATGCAAAAGAGTCTGAATATTGCTTCAGAAATTTGACATATTTAGTTCTAGTTTCTTGAGGAAGAAATTTAGAAACTTTAACATATCTAGACTGTACTAATATTGTAGTCAATTGTACTCTCTCCATCTGTCTTCCTATCAGGATTTAGACAGACATCATTATTTTCAAACAACGTCTCTAAAGGAACCAAGCCTTTAGGAATGAAGTTTATTTTTAGATCAATAATTTTGTTTCCAGCTATAGTCTTTTTAAACGGATTGTTTTTCTGACTTTCAAATGTTTCTTGCTCATTACCAATATGAATGTATGAAAATTCCTCTACACATTCCAAGAATTTTTGAATTTCTTTATCATCTTCAAATACTTTCTAGTATTTGATATTGTCGGGAATGGAAGGTCTGTTTTTAATCTAAACATCATATGTTACTTTAACATCAAGACGAACCTTAAAATTACTAGAAGTTATGGCTATTGAATCTACCATTTCATTCTCTTCTCTGGAAACATAGTTAAAATTTAACGCTGAAAAATAATGTTCAATCAAATCCCACACTTCATTTCTGTAATTTTTCAATTTTGAATTTTTCACTTGATAATTATCTCTCACCTCTTGTACCACCAACTCTGAATCACCAAAAACAATCAAGTTTCAGCTCCCAGAGATTTTTCTACTTTCATACCCAAAACAAGCACTTCATACTCAGCAGTGTTATTACTAGTGACAAATTGTAATTTGCATGATAGGGTCACTACTTTCTAAGTGGGAGAAATAAGAACTACACCAAACCTTGATCCCTCTTGTGATGAGGCTCCATCAAAATACAATTTCCAAATCTTCCCTGCTTCTAAATTCTACTCATTTATGATCTGTAAATGTTTTTTTTTTTCTAATTTCAGGCTTACAATTATTGTCATCAGCAGCAAGGTGTAATATGGATGACCCCAACTCCTTCTCTTCTAAATATATAGGATTATTTGAGGGATTTTTTTGACCACTTATGATACAAGCCATTTTTGTTTCCGAATACAATCTCCTAAATTCTCCTCCAAAGACTGTGATAGTAGCATAGGGCATATCCATTTGAAGGGTTCCTCCCAATTTTTTGGACCAAGATCTGGAAAGAAGCATTCCAAATATATATGGTATGTCTGCAACCACTATTTCCATCACTAGAATTTTCATGGGGAGCTGGGTAAGAGAAATTACCAAATCTTTGATCACTCCTAAACACTTGATCCTTTTAGAGTCGAATGTGTAAATATCATGGTATTTTTTGGTGATTTCTAGTCCTATATCATCCATCACTTTCTTAGGCATTAGATTGTGAGAGGTCGCAGAATATAATAAGAAGTTACGTAGTATTTTGTTATGAATATTGGGTGAAATATAAAAAGGCGGAGAATTATCATCATCCTGATCTTGGACATCGCTGCCCAAGTAGACGGTAGGATGTTCATCCTCTAGATTGACTGAATCATGAGCAAGAAATGGTTTTAATAGAATTTTAAATGAATCTTTGTAGGCTAAATTTTTGAACAATTCAAGGAGCGAAACCATAATCTTGATTTTATTCAATTCTGACTTGAAACTGAAATTGAGAGGAGCCAAATATTTATTTTCTACGGTATTTTTCATGATTGGGGAAAGATTAGGTGATGGAGGAAAATAATTAACTTTCTCCTTTTGTTTGGCAACATGTTTTCAGAATCTTGTTTTTGTTGGGGTTGTTGGACAACCCCTTTAGACCTCAAACTATAATTTATTGTCTTATTTTCAGCCTGCTTTTTTTCATTTTGGAAATGAATATGAGCATATTCATCATCTTAAAATAGATTTATCCTAGACTAATATTCATACTCTTACAAAGTCAAACATGTTGACTATGATGTCTCCCCAACTAGATTTATGTCTTCATCTTCTTCTTCTTGTTCTTGTTGATTTTCTTCAGCAAAATTATTCAGTCGAGGTTGGACATTATAATCATCAGGATTTCTTCTTGGGTGTTGTAAAATTTGTTGAGGCTAAAAGGGTTTCCTAAAAGGATCCTGATTTCTATTTTCTTCATTTTGAATGGGCCTAACAGTAGGCCTATTTTCTAACTCCAGTTTTTTTATTTTGGAATAAATATCTTTAATCAAATTAGAAATTTGATCAAACTTTTCTTCCGTTGTGAAATTTTTAGAGGAAGAAGAGGGTTTCTCCTTTAATTTTCTTTTTATCCTTTGCTCCCTTCCCCTCTTCTATTTTTGGTTTATTTGAGACCATAATATAGGACTGCACTCCAATATCATCCTCCTACATACCCACCAATGTTTATGGCTTCTCATCTCTCAACCACAATGGAAACTTGGAGTCTAAGTCATTGGCAAAGGTTATCATGGTTGTGGTTTCAGGAGGTTTGACTTCTACGGGAGTCTTTTGATAGACTTTATTGAATCTCTTTCTAAAGTTTGCCAATGACTCATCAGTCTTATTCTTTAAATCTCCAAAATTTGTAAGGTAATACAAGTAATACTTACATTCACCCCATTTTTTTACAAAAACTTACTCCAAATAATCTATTCCTATTATTGAATTTCTGGAAAATTTTTGAACCACTTATGAGCTTCTCCATCCAAGCTCTGAACAAAGAGTATTGACCAGACATCTTCACATTCAATGTTTTGGTTATCATCATAACTGTAAAAGGAAACTAAGTGTTCTTTAGCAAATACTCCTTCTCCCTCCCCGGTATATTTAGGAAAATATTTCATATAATCCGCTTAAGGAAGAGGATGCAAAGGTTGAGGAAGAGCGAGTGGTGCATATCTTGCAGCAACAATCTGCTGCATCCTTGTAGGGGGAGGTTAAGCCATGACTTTCTGAGGTAAAAATAGTGGATGATTGACTGATACATATTTTTGAGTGCTATAAATTGTAGTCTGAGGAGTTTGTATTTGTTTAGGAATGTCATAAGACTGAATTTCTTCGGCTAGTTCTTCAGGCTTTTGAGATAAAAACAATGGATTTTTAAAGAGATGAACAAAAGAGGATTTTGTTTCAACCTCTCCAAGAGAAGCAGATTCAGATATAGATTCTTGAAGGATTGGGGTAACTTCAACTTTATTTTGCTGAGATAAAATTTCAAAGAGATTAAAGGTAAAAATTTTAGGAATATTACCTTCTCCTTGATGAGAAGAGGAGGAGCCGATAGTTGGATATTGAAACAGGTGAGAATACTCTTGTTGTGGACTAAGAGAGGAATAATATTCAGGATGATTTTGAATAAATCTTAGAATTTTATTAATATCTTCTTTAGTTAAAATAGCCCTCTCTAGGAAGGGTGCAATCTCCAATACCTGTTTCTAATTCCCTTTTTGTCGACACAAAGGCTTTTGATTCCTATTTTTCTTCACCAACACCTACAACATCTGATTTTTCTTCTTTCACTGAAGTAATACTTATCTCTGATTTACTAAATGATGATTGAGAGGTACTTTCAGCTGAATTTAATCTAACATCATCTACTTTATCTTTTCTATAAGCAGTTTCCACTTGAAATATTTCAGTAGAATCCTTTGAAACTGAAACTTCATTATCTTTTAAGATAAATGATGGTCCCTTTTATTTTGGAATATAATTTGAGTGCACCTTTTTCACTGATTATGATGTAGCTTCAGTTGATTTATGTTTCCCTCTTGCATCCTTTATGATATTTTATGGATCAGAGACTGGAGTCACAGGAGGTGATCTCTAATTTCTTCTTGTAGTAAGTGGCCTTCAAACCCCTTGTCCTCATTGTGGAGTCATCAGGTGACCTAATTACAATCAGAAAGAGTGACTAGTTTGTATTCACCTTTAAAACTAGTACTAGGCATTCATGCAAGAAACCTGGGAGAATACTAAGTTTAGAATCTTCATCTCCTTATAGACACACCAAAAGATGTTAGCAATGGAATCAGCACTTGGATTGTAACAAGCGCTTAACCAGACACATATTAAGCTCAAGGGATTTTATTATAGTTTGATTATGATTTTGAAACGCGTTGATATTCTCACACAATGGAAAATAAAATGGTTTCAAACTGATAAATCACTCACACAGATAACGGTACTAGTATTTGATGTGGTGGTAAGGGTATGTTTGTATTCTAATGGTTAGGAGAATGTGAAAAGAATAGTGAGTCAATATGATATAAGTTCACTATTAAGATGAAAGGAAAACATAAGATCTCAGACCTATAATGTATTGATGAAATAAATATTATTCAAGACTTACAAGAGTCTCATCACACATTTGAAATATTTATGTCACAAGGAATGCCTATGAATAGACTTACAATACACATTTTATCCAGAAATCTTGTAAAACAATACTGATAAAAATATATAATCATGTACAGCTCTGTCATAAGAATGAAAAAAACATGAGACAAGATATGTAGATCACAATATAGAATTTAAATTTAAGATATGGAAACACATAAGGAAATAGATAATACAAACATCAAATAATTCATAAATCCTCAAGAGTGTATTTGTATATTACAAGTTCAGAAATATATTACAAAACGGGATGAAATAAGATGAACAACTCTCGAATCCTTTCCTCATTGCTTTTAATAGTATATATACAAAAATTTGTTATGTTAAAGCTTCCACAAAAAGTGCAAGTCCCTTGTAGGGACTTTATTACAATATTCTACATATAGTAAATCTTATCTTAAAAATAACTAAAATGTAGTATGAAATAAAATATTTGGTTTATACATGCATGAAGATAAAACATGATAATAATAGAGATCGAAATGGTTGAGATGAGGTGGCTGACTGCTCCTCATTTCCTAGAAAAACTTCCTCCACAAAAATTGCAACAGTAACTGAAAATGACACATGGACCTTTATCCACAAAAGTGTAGGAGTAACTAACTGAAAATGACACCTGGAAGATAGCTTCACTAGATCACACTTAGCAAAAAAAACCATTACTAATGAGGCATAATGTACTTTATCATTATCTAGTATCATTCCTCGAGACCAAAATAAAAAGCTACCTTTTCATATTCTTATACAAATTTTGAAGGAAATAGCTACTTTTTCAGAAAAGGTAGCTATTTCTAATAACTCTCTAGATAGGAAAAAAATGATATGATTCTTTAGATTTTGATTTTTTAGATATTCAATCATCTAGTATAGAAGCCAAAATATTAATATTTTCTAGCTCAGTGACCCTCTTATTTGGCTTACTCTTTTGTACTTGCTTCTCCTTCTTAGCCTTCTTCTTCCCTGAGTCATTTTCTGCAATTTCATCTATGTTTATTATCTCATCTCTGAGAGCAGGATTGGCTATGATCTTGCTAGCTAGCCTCATCTTATTATTTGGTCTGGTATGAGGCCTTTGAATATATGAATTATTAATGTATGAAGGCCTCCTTCCATGGATAACTCTGCTTTTTTTCCCTTTTCAAACTCATGGAACTCTATTTCAAAAATCTCTTCCTCAAAAGATGAGTATGAGAGGATTATTGCCTTCTTCTTTCCTTTATCTGATGAACTGAGAGATGAATAAAGTTTGGATATTGTTGGTTCTTCTGATGTAGTCTTTGAAACTTTATTTTCCCCCTTAGTTGATTTTTTGAGAGAGGAAAAGACTTGTATCAGTGTTGGTTCCTCTACTGCTAGAGTGACATTGTCTTCTTCATTATCCTATTTAGTCTCTAGAATAGGGCTTGGTGATAATGTTTCAGGAGTAACTTCCACTGAAGATCCTTCTGTCAGAATGATTTTTCTTTTTTGTTTATTCTTTGAAGAGGAAGCTTCCTCCTCCTTGCCTTTATAAATAGCATTCTTTTCAAGTAGTGTGGCTTTTTGTTTGAGCTTGCTTGCATGATCTTGCCTAGAAGATTCCAAGGTTTTTGGTTCCTTAGGTAACCTTATGGTATAAATTTCATTTTATGGTTGCATCATAGGAATAGGAGTGGTGGTTTGAACTCTAGCTCTTCTAGTTGAGTTCCTTTTCTGCTTGCTTGATGGTGAAGAAGATTGATTAGCTTGTGAAGGGGTCAGTGTATGTGTAGGACTTGACTGTTCCTCTTGGGTCTTTTGTCTTAAAGGCCTTCCTATTTTTCTCCTTGAATTAACACTGTTGAAAACCTGATATGATAGGAGCTTATTCCATGTGGTTGTGTTCTTCTTCAGATGATAAACCACCATCATTTTGATCAACCCCTTGTGATAAGTATTTTGAGGAGAATAATCTAGGGTTTTTTGTATTTTTTGAGACATTGTCAACAGAGATTTATAGAGGAAGAATGGGAGGTTCATAGGTTTATAGTCCGAAATATGAGCTGAAAAACTCATCTAATACTGATTCACTATGGAAAACCTACCTTCACAGGTGATATAATGTTGCACTATGGTAATAACATCTTGCCATTAAAGCCTAAAATAAGAAGTATGAAGAGTAGGGCTCAAATATATATTTTCATGCTTAGGCTTAAGATATGGATTTAAATCCTCTTTAGGAAATTTTTTTCTTTTATACCATGACTCACATGTAGTTGATAGCTCGGTAGCTATGATCTTGAAGGCCCGAGACCCCAGCTTGACCTGTTGTCTATTGAAAGACTTGGAAAATTCCTGAGCAACTACAACTTTTTATCCTGATAACTTCTTCAAAAACCAATACCATCTTGTTGCTTGGAACTATGCCTTTGCACGGTGATAAAAAAAACATGTATTGGTTGGTTCTAAACGGTTTACCTTTCCACCCTTACCCATTTCATTAACAGCTAACTAAACCATTAATGCACACTTGTAAGACTATGAACAAAAACTAGCCACGAAGCCCTAACTATTTGCACAAAGGTATCAAACTGCTTGTTGGAGGAAAACAAATTGCTTTTTTGTAGCTTTCTCGGGGTAAATGGGAAATTGTGATTTGCATGTCATTAATCACGGTGAGGCTAAGTGACATGAAATCAAATTATTTAAATTTTGGTGCGCACTCACTCCATTGAACATTTCACTCCATTGAATAATTAACTAACTGCTACTCATAATTCAACCTTGATGTACTTCACCTCTAACAAGTAGCATTAGATTTATTAGCCTTACCAAATAGAATATCCAACCTCCTTTAAACGAACCTCCAATTAGAAATATCCACCTTTCAAAAGGGAAATACCTCTTGTTTTAGCACACCTTCAATTATTCCAAAGCACAACATCTTTTCACCTGAGTAATGCCTTTCACCTCCTTGTACAAATTCTGAAGAAATATCTACTTTTCTAGAAAAGGTAGCTATTTCTATGTTGCTTATGAAACCAAATTTTTTGAAGAGAATAGCTACTTTTTTTGGAAAAGGTAGATATTTCTGTGATATTCCTAATAGCTGATAAATCTAACATTTTTTCCTTAGCCTTAAATAGAATATATCATTATTAAAAAATAATAACTCTCAAACTAAACCCATGACCTTAACTACTCAAAGTAGTTAAAAGACTTATTAAAATAAAATTGACCCTAATAACTCTAAGATACAAAACAAACTATTGGACTCAATTTTTTGGATTTTGTTAAAAAGGATGAAAACTAATACACATTTTGACCCTCCAGGGCCTTCAACCATAGGCTAGGGGTCAAGAGAGGATCAAGTACGTAAATACAATGGTGACGAGACTTTGAAAATTTGTAGTTCTAACAGCTCCTAAATAAAAAAAGAGAAAAAAATGATAAAGATGCATGGGTGAAAACATCTTTGAGATTCCCTAAGCCAACTCTAGGGTTGAAAACCTCCATGATGCAATTTGGAGCAAAAAAAAAACAAATAATGAAATATTCTTGGGTGAAAACCACTTTGGGGTGCCCAAGGCGGGCCTCTGGTTGAAGGCCCTTGTGTAGTCAGCCCACTTGCCTTCCAAAAAAATAAAAAGAGAGAGATATAAAAAGAAAAATAAATACCTTTGCGTTTATGTGTTTTTATGTTTTGCAAGTTAAAAATTGAAGATGGTTTTTAGGATCTAGAGGAGTGATTTCTCTTCATTCTTTCATCTTCTCCACTTTCACACTCCATAAGCTACTCCATCATCCATCCCTTCATCCATTTCACCCACCAGATAGGCAACAAGTTCATTTTTTTCCCTAATCGAGAATTGCTACAGGGAAAACACGCAGCTACAGGATTCCTGTAGCACTACAGGAAACTCTTGTAAATGCTACAGGAAACTCATTTATGAATAAAACGGTTATATAAGGGGTTTCTTAACTTCATTTAGGGCATGATAATATGTGGTTTTCCTATTCCTACAATTCCCAACACCCTATTCCAATCCATGTGCAAGGGTTCCATATGTAAACCCTATATTGCACCTTGGGCAGCTAAATCATTGAAAACCTGGCATAGTAACCATTTCTCTTGCCTATCCTCTACTACATTCATCCCATGATTTCCTCCATAGCCTCCATAACCCATATACCTCCATTCCTGAACAAACTGAAGCAATAAGAGGAAACAAACTACTACATGTATCAAAGAGTTTCCTATAGCAAATCTCTGTGTAGCACAACAAGGCCAAAATATGAAGGAAATTTGATGTAGATGACTCAAGGAGATGACCAGCGGACTAAAGAGGGACAATCACACTAGCATGGCATTTTAAGCCCTCCATGAAATACTTGCAAAAGAAATAAAACAAGAAAAGGGTAAGCATCTCACTAAGAAAATATAAACACCTCACTCAGAAAAATATGCTCACTCAGAAAAGAAATGAAGATACAACAAATAAAATACTTGGGGCTCCACCACCATCTTTAGCTCATTGCACCAGCTTTTGCAACACCTCACCAACACCATGTAAGCTCAGGTATGGCCCCTCACCCTTCATTGTGCATCCATAATGGCCAAAATAGTTAAATGTCGAGATTTAGAAGTTTAAAAGGAAAAAAGGTGGCCAATTAACTTGGCCACCTTCCTAAAGTAAAACTCAAGGAAAATTGAAAGTGCATTCCACCTGGGAAATTAAAATTGAGTCAATTCAGGATGGATGAGTATGAAGGGGAGTGATCACGAGGTTAGCAATGAATAACTGAAGTGGGCGTCAACAGTATCTAAGAGGAAACTCGAGTTGAGTATGAGTCACCACAACGCTCCAAATTTGGGTAAAAATTCCAATAAATGTAAGATTTGTCTCATTTCCACCATGAAATTAAGCATTTAAAAGAGAAGAAAGTGTAGGAGAGCAGTGGGAGCCATCAAAAGAGAAGCATTGAAATTTGGGCTTGCATGCACCATCATGCTATAGGAAATAACATTTTCCTACATGCAACTTCACCAGCACACCAGCACAGGCTTAGAAGGCAGAACAAAGCTACATGTGGGTGGATTGGCTTCCCAAATCCCTCATATATCAAAAAAAATAGAAAAGGACCAAGGTAAGTGGATTTTCATCCTCCATCACTGAAATTTCTCCATGTAATTCACACTCAACAAAAGTATATGTGACCGTTAAAGGGTAAAAAAAAATTGTGTTTTGCTTCAAGGCATCCATCTCTAAGACTTTCCTCTAAAACATTCTCACAAACTTCATATCACAACATTAAAATGGGAGGGGAATTCAACAATAGGGAGCCTATAGACATTAAGAGAATTAGGCATCACCCTCAGGTTATGGAAATCTTCCAAAATCACCAATGGCTAGGGTTCTTTGAGCTATTGAAAGGTTATGCTGATGAAATAGCTAAATAACTTGTAGTAGACCTATAGTCAAATTCAAAAGAAAGAACCACCACTGTGATAAGAGGACTAGCCATCACTATCTCTCCTGAACTCATAGTAAGAGTTACCACCTTTCCCTTAGGATTCAAATGGGTGAAGGAAAGAATTATAAGCATTGCAGTAGAAAATAATGTATTCCTATCTGGAGAGAAGTATATTGAAGATTAAAACGGTGTGAGAAGAGAGAGCCTCCCATACCCCTGGGATGAAGTTGCCTTCCACATCATGAAATTCATCTCTTGTGAATGCATATTGAGTGTGGTTTATTGGTATCATTTCAAGTTGTTAAATGAACTGAGGTTCCAAGGAGAGCTTCCACTCAAACAGAGATTAAGTGTCCCTCACTTCCTCCTAAAATCCATCACTGATATGAGCCATAAGGTGAGACATAAAAGATATGGACCCTATCTTAGGCCATGAAACCTCCCCTCAGGACACAACCATGTCACCTAACATCATAGACCAAGAGGTAGTTTCCACTTAACTACTTTGAGCACACCTGTTAAAATGAAAAGAAAGAGGGAGACACCTATGTACTTCAGAAATAGGAAGAGTCAGAGGGTCAGATAGGGAAAGCCACAAACTCCCACCAAGAGCCCTTTAACCATTGAAGAATCACCACATAAGGAGGAAGAAATAAAATTAGAATAATGAAGGGTACAATAAGTCACTTCACCCATAAGGACACCTATAACATATATTAGAAGACATTCAGATAGATTGGCAACCCACACACCTCATGAAACCTCCACAGACCCTCCAAGGAGTCAGAAGAGTGAAAATCAAGGAGAAGAGAGTCTTCCGCAAGAAAAACATATTTTTCTACAGGAAAATCTAGCAAGCACAAATTTGGAGAAACATTCTTTGGTGAAGGAGGAAAAGACAGCCACAGGAGTGCAAGAGGTCAAGGAAGTTGAGGGAAAGGCACAAGAGGAAATAAATGTTGAAAAAAAGGGACGAAAAGATAATAAATAAGAGGACGCTTCACCAAAATAAAATCCAAAATATGTTTCAATGGTTCCAAACCGTAGTCCTCAACCAATCTTAGCTCTTACTACACCTACATTGAGGGGGGTAGATTAATTCCTCAAAAATTAAGGAAGAGAGGGCATGCACTCATCATTGGATTAAGCTTGCCACATCTAAAGGAGTGTATGATATAGGGGTTATGGAAGGAAAAATAGCTGAATTGGGAAAATATTTATCTGATGTGAGGCTCAGAGAGTCAGTTTTGAAGGAGCAGCTTCAGAAAGCATAGGCAGAGAATGTAGCACTACAAGAGCAACTTCAACAAAAAGGTAAACAAGTGACCACCATGGCAGACTTGTGCATGGAGGCCATTCAACACAAGTATCCTTTAGATTCATATGCAGTTTACCTTAAGGAGTAGTGGCTCCTCTTTCAAATCAAAACTTTAGCCTCCCATGGATACTTTCCTTTCCAAAATTGTAGAAAGTTCATTGATTTCTGAAATCAAGCTAGCATGGTTGACAAGGAAAACATGGCATAGTTTTACATGCATAACCTTTTTTTAACATATTTAAATATTTGGGACCCAAATCCAAGGATGGGGGATATGCGATTAATGGCCTTAGCATCATGGATGTTTAATGAGGAGACAAGAGAATAAGGGATGAGGATGGTTATGAGAAGAGAAAAGAGAGAACCCTTACACATTAGGGTATAATTTTTCATACCTAGATTAGTCATCAATAACCATCTAAAGAGTTAAAGGGATCCTCGACTAGCTGAAAGATACCTCCATACACAAGCTCAAGAAATAACCCACTTTGATGATGTTTCTAGGTTGTTGGAAGATGAGTGCATTATGGCTGGCCAGAGACGATGGAACAACCTCCCTCATAGCCTTAGAAACATGGAATACCATACACCAAAAAGATTAATGGGTGCCTTGGAAAGGGAGCCATTGTACAAGAAGGCCATGCAGGCCAAAAATATTCAATGGCTTGGTCTAAAGCTCAGTCCACCCTTGTTTATGGGGTTAAGTGATGGGAAGGACCAAGATGAACAGATCAAAGAATGGGAAGGAGCAGAAAATAATGATGGGTTTTACCCTCCTAAGGGGACTCCCACACTTCTTCCTTGGGAAGTAAGAGTGTCCATTAAGGAATTAAAGGAAATACAAAAGGACGATTAGTTTCTCATATGATGAGCAACCATTTAGTAGGGGGGTGATGACGAGCTCCATCATTAGGTACATTTGGAGGGGTTAATGGTCACCTTTTTTCCTTATTAAGTCTCTTTTTCTTTCATTTTAATTATATTATGGTATATTGATGCTAGTATAGAGGGTGATTGAGGCTTAACATACTTCAAGTACCTAAGATAATATTAAGTGCAGGAAAATCATCAAGATATGGAATTTTTGTGGATATTATGTCATAAATACTTGTAGTTGATAGTAACAAGAGATTCTATGGGATTTTCCACCCTCCTTAAATCCTAAAGGAAGCTAAGGGATCCTCAAGATTCCCTCCCACAACTCGAAATCAAAGGCAACCAAGAAAACTCAAGACCAAGTGCACTCAAGCCATACTTCACTTAGAGTCAAGTGGACTCATCACCTATTTTATATGGAGTTTTTGGTAGCTTCCCTTTAGGTTAAATAGAGCCGAGAAAGAGCTCGTTATGATTCAGATTTTGGAGAAATCCATTAGGCTCTTTTCTCTTGTAATTAGTTTTTAAAGACTTTTATATTGATCTAATGAGACTATCTTTTGAAATGAAATGAGTATTCAGAATTTGGCTTACCGATCTAGCTTCAGAGTGGTAGGCTTGTGGGTTAGGGCCCAATCCATGTGCCTCAACCACTCTTGTCTAATAATTCTTTCCTTTCTTGTCATTTAGCTAGTTTTTCTTATGAATAGTTAGCTAGTTTGTTGGTATTTTCATTTATTGTTTTAGTTTTCCTCCATATGAATTTTTTTGTACATTTAGTCTTCTTACATGAGTGGTAGAATAGGTGATAAACTCCATAAAGTTGTGAGTCAAGCCTCCCCCTCTCACCTTTGCCAATAAAGCTTGAGGAGGGTAGACCTTCCCCACAGATCAAAAATGATTTTTTGTTTATGATTTATTGGAATAGATGATATTACTTGATGTAATTCCATGAACATGTTTTGTATACTGTAGTATATATTTGTTTCTAGATTAGGATACATTTTCTTTACAAATTCAAGTCATATTTTCCATTGTCTTTATCATGAATTTGTACATATTTATTGCATGAATAGGTATTTTTATTTAAATTACATGTAGCACAACCAAGGAGAAGTTCACCAGCACCTTCAACTTCATCTCTCATCTCCCTTCAACCCTTTGTTCATCAAAATCACCATCAGCCCTGTTTTTGGATTTTTCATCCCTACATTGTGACCAAACCCTAGGGGTGCAAGATAGGCCTCCCAAGAGGCCCTGAGCTTGGCCAAGGGGTAGACCACCCCCAAATCATCCTCATCCACCTTCAAACCACCTTTCCTACCCTTCCCCTCTTCTATTTTTGGTTTATTTGAGGCCATAAGATAGGACTGCACTCCAATATCATCCTCCTACATACCCACAAATTTTTACGGCTTCTCATATCTCAACCATAATGGAAAATTGGAGTCTAAGGAATTGGAAAAGGTTATCATGGTTTTGGTTTCAGGAGGTTTGACTTCTATAGGAATATTTTGATAGAATTTATTGAATCTCTTTTTAAAGTTTGCCAATGACTCATCAATCTTATTCTTTAAAACTCCAAACTCTATAAGGTAATACAAGTAATCCTTACATTCACCCCATTGTTTTACAAACACTTCCTACAAAGAGTATATTCCTATTATTGAATTTCTGGAAAATTTTGAACCACTTATGAGCTTCTCCATCCAAGCTCTAAACAAAGAGTCTTGACTAGACATCTTCATGTTCAATGTTTCGGTTATCAGCATAATTGTAAAAGGAACCTAAGTTCTCTTCAGCAGATACTCCTTCTCCCTCCCTGGTATATTTGGGAAAATATTGCATATAATCTCCTTGAGGAAGCGGATGCAAATGTTGAGGAAGAGCAAGTGGTGCATATCTTGCAGCAACAATCTACTGCATCCTTGTAGGGGGAGGCTAAGCCATGACTTGCTGAGGTACAAATAGTGGATGATTGACTAATACATATGTTTGAGTGCTATAAATTGCAGTCTTTGGAGTTTGTATTTGTTTAGGAATGTCATAAGACTGAAGTTCTTGGGCTATTTCTTCAGGATTTTGAGTTGAAAACAATGGATTTTCAAATAGATGAACAGAAGATGATTTTGTTTCAACCTCTCCAGGAGAAGCATATTTATATGTATATTCTTGAAGGATTGGGGTAACTTCAAATTTATTTTGCTAAGATAAAATTTCAAAGAGATTAAATGTAAAATTTTTAAGAATATTACCTTCTCCTTGATGAGAAGAGGAGGAGCCAATAGTTGGATATTGAAACAGGTGAGAATACTCTTGTTGTGGAATAAGAGAGGACTAATATTCGGGATGATTTTGAAGAAATATTAGAATTTTTTTAATATCTTCTTTAGTTAGAATAGCCCTCTCTAGGAAGGGTGCAATCTCCAATACCTGTTTCTAATTCCCTTTTTGTCAACATAAAGGCTTTTGATTCCTGTTTTTCTTCACCAACACCTAAAACATCTAATTTTTCTTCTTTCACTGAAGTAATACTTATATCTAATTTACTAAATGATGACTGAGAGGTAATTTTAGCTGAATTTAATCCAACATCATCTACTTTATCTCTTCCAGAAGCAGTTTCCACTTGAAATATTTCAGTAGAATCCTTTGAAACTAAAACTTCATTAGATTTTAAGATAAATGATGGTACCTTTTATTTTGGAATATAATTTTAGTGCACCTTTTTCATTGATTGTGATGTATCTTCAGTTGATTTATGTTTCCCTCTTGCATCCTTTATGATATTTTCTGGATCGGAGACTCGAGTCACAGGAGGTGATCTCTAATTTCTTCTTGTAGTAGGTGGCCTTGAAACCCCTTGTCCTTGTTGTGGAGTCGTCAGGTGACCTAATTACAATCAGAAAGAGTGACTATTTTTTATTCACCTTTAAAAACTAGTACTAGGCATTCATGCAAGAAACTCGAGAGAATACTGAGTTCGGAATCTTCATCTCCTTATAGACGCACCAAAAGATGTTAGCAATGGAATCAACACTTGGATTGTAACAAGCGTCTGACCAGACACATCTTAAGCTCAAGGTATTTTATTATAGTTTGATTATGATTTGGAAAATGGTTTAGATTCTCACACACTGGAAAATAAAATGGTTTCAAACTAATATACTCACACAGATAAGGGTACTAGTATTTGATGTGGTAGCAAGGGTAAGTTTGTATTCTAATGGTTAGGAGAATGTGAAAAGAATAGTGAGTCAATATGATAGAAGTTCAATATTAAGATGAAAGGAAAACATAAGATCTCGGACCTATAATGTATTGATGAAAGAAATCTTATTCAATGTTTACAAGAGTCTCATCACACATTTGAAATATTTATGTCACAAGGAATGCTTATGAATAGGCTTACAATACACATTTTATCCATAAAGCTCGTAAAACAATACTGATAAAAATAGATAATCATGTACAGCTATGTCATAAGACTGACAAAAACATGAGACAACATATGTAGATCATAATCTGGAATTGAAATTTAATATATGGAAACACATAAGGAAATAGACAATACAAACATCAAATAATTCATAAATCCTCAATAGTGTATTTGGATTTTATAAGTTCAAAAATATATTACAACACGGGATGAAATGAGATGAACAACTCTTAAATCCTTTCCTCATTGATTTTAATAGTATATATACAAAAATTTGTTATTTTAAATCTTCCACAAAAAGTGCAAGTCCCTTGTAGGGACTTTATTACAATATTCTACATATAGTGAAGCTTATCTTAAAAATAACTAAAATGTAGTCTGAAATAAAATATTTGGTTTATACATGCATGAAGATAAAACATGATAATCATGGAGATTGAAATGGTTGAGATTAGGTGGTTGAATGATCCTTATTTTCTGGAAAAACTTCCTCCACAAAAAGTGCAACAGAACTGAAAATGACACATGGACCTTTATCCACAAAAGTGTAGGAGTAACTAACTAAAAATGACACCTGGAAGATAGCTTCACTGGATCACACTTGGCAGAATTTTTTTTTACTACTGAGGCATAATGTACTTTTTCATTATCTAGTATCATTCCTTGAGACCAAAATGAAAAGCTACCTTTTCATCTTCTTATACAAATTCTGAAGGAAATAGCTATTTTTTCATAAAAGGTAGCTATTTCTAATAACTCTCTAGAGAGGCCAAAAATGATATGATTCTTTAGATTTTCATTTTTAGATATTCAATCATCTAGTATAGAAGCCAAAATCTTAATAGCTTCTAGCTTAGTGACCCTCTTATTTGGATTTCTCTTTTGTACTTGCTTCTCCTTCCGAGCCTTCTTCTTCCCTGGGTCATTTTATGGACTTTCATCTATGTTTATTATCTCATCTCTAAGATCAGGATTGGCTATGAGCTTGCTAGCTAGCCTCAGCTTATATTTTGGCCTGGTATGAGGCCTTTGAATATATGGATTATTAATGTATGAATGCCTCCTTCTTCCATGGATAACTTTGCTTTGTTTCGCCTTTTCAAACTCACGGGACTCTGTTTCACTACTCTCTTCCTCAAAAGATGAGTATGAGTGGATTATTGCTTTCTTCTTTCCTTTATCTGATGAACTGAGAGATGAATAAAGTTTGGCTATTTTTGGTTCTTCTGATGCAGTATTTGAAGCTTTAATTTCACCCCTAGTTTATTTTTTGAGAGAGGAAAAGACTTGTGTCAGTGTTGGTTCCTCTACTGCTAGAGTGACATTGTCTTCTTCATTCTCCTGTTTAGTATCTAGAATAGGGCTTGGTGATAATGTTTCAGGAGTGACTTCCACTTAATATCCTTCTGTCAGAATGAGTTTTCTTCTGTGTTTATTCTTTGAAGAGGAAGTTTCCTCTTCCTTGCCTTTAGAAATATCATTCTTGTCAAGTAGAGTGGCTTTTTGTTTGAGCTTGCTTGCATGGTCCTACCTAGAAGATTCCAAGGTTTGTGGTTCCTTAGGTAACCTTATGGTATAAATTTCATTTGATGGTGGCATCATAAGTATAGGAGTGGTGGTTTTAACTCTATCTCTTCTAGTCCAGTTCCTTTTTTTCTTGCTTGATGGTGAAGAATATTGATTAGCTTGTGAAGGGGTCAGTGTATGTGTAGGACTTGATTGTTCCTCTTGGGTCTTTTGTCTTAAAGGACGTCCCACTTTCCTCCTTGAATTAACACTGTTAAAACCCTCATTTGCTAGTGTGAGGACCCCATAATGTACCATTTTGACCATACATTTTTTTATCATTCCACTCTTTTCCAGTCCATATTTAAAGTTTATACTATCACTTTCATCCATTCTTCCAAAGGTATATAATATTCTTCTCTTTACTATATGTTTAACTTGTTTTACATATAATTTTACATTACTTTCATATTTCATCATTAATCGAATATATAGTTGCTGAGACGTTTTGAAGACCACAGATAATCTATTGTGGTTGTCTGAAGACTGCACTGCTGAAACAATCAACATGGTACACAAATCCCGTTGTTGAAACAACCTGTGATTTGTGATTTTGAAGCAGTATTTCAAGCATGAAGGCCACAAGAAAAGACAAGTAAGGAAGTTGTTACACGAACCACTCTGAAGCCAGTACCATCGAAACCATTGTAACAACATTTTTCTATGGAAGAACAGAAAGGTCCTATTTCAATATAGAAGATCAGATTGGGTTAAAAATAGGATTTCTGTAATGTAAATCAATTGTAATAGATGTCTGCTCTTTAAAAAGAGGAGACATCAGCATTAGAGGGACAATTAGAGACTACGAGAGGTTTATTTTGAACAGAGAAGGAAGGATTTGTTTTCGACAAATGAATAAAAGTTTGTTTTGAGAATTTCATTTTAATTCCTTCTTCTGGGGAATCTCGTGAGAAGGAAAGGGCCCACCTTCTTCACAAGATTCACCGATTTGTTCCTCTAGTTTTTTAACTTTTATTTTCATTTATGCCTTGATTAAAACTCTGTTTACTGAATTCATTTATGCAGTATTGGAATTAAGTTGTCTATTGCTGAAGCTCTATTTCCATTACTTGTTGCATTGATTTCATAAAATTCATTCTTAAGAAGTTGTGGATTATTTTAATTGGAAATCTCGTTTATAGAATGAGTTTGTGAAAGCTTGGTAATCATAAACAGCTATTGAATATTCCTACTTGGAGAATAGGGTCCTATTCTCTTTTATAGCATAATTGGTCTTCCTTTTGCAGATTTATTTCCTTTCCTAGATCGTTGTCCTTTCAATGTAATCCGGGATTTTTTTTTAATGATTGTGTGCAATAGAAAGATTATCTTTGTTGTAACTCAAGTAGACTTCAGTTTGTTGAAGAAAGCTGTGATTAGTGTAATTTCTACTACAACATTTCATTGCTTTTGAGATTGAGCATATACAGTGTGTGATTGCCTTTGAAATAAAAAGAATTCCCTGGGTTGACAATTTATGTAGCACTTGAATTGTTTAATTTGATAAACAATTAAAGTGACCAACATTTTGGCGTCGTTGCCGGGGAAGGAAATTATAGATTTCAAAAGCATTGATTTTTTTCTTTCAAATGTCCATATTGTATGAGAGGACGTGAAACCCATAAGAAAACTAACCGTACAGGTGGCAAGGGAAAAGGAAGGGGAGGAAGAAAGACCTTTATTGATGAGATTGTATCAAAATCTGAATCTTATCAGAGACTAAGCTCTTGAATGCCAAAGCCTCAACACTCCCCTCAATCAAATTATGAAACAAAAGAAGTTGTGAGCCCAGAGAATGTTGAGGAACCAGCAGCAAGTGTTGAAGAACCAGTAGGAAACGTTGAAGAACCAGTAGAAAGCGTTGAAGAGCCATTAGAAAGAGTTGAATAGCTTGCAGAAAATGTTGAGGAATTAGTAGGAAACATTGAAAAACTAGCAGAAAACATTGAAGAACCAGTAAAAAAAATTGAGGATTGAGAAAGTGCAGTAGGAGATCAAACAATGGAAGGGAACAATGAAGTATTCTTCAGCGGAGGACAAGTAGATCCTGAAGGAGAGGGAAAAGATGAGAATTCTCTCTCTACCTTGGGATTTCCTATTGGTGATCTCCCTAGAGGAGTGAATCCCATGAAGAATATCCCACTTTCAGCCTTAGATAACTTCCATGGTTTATCTTTTGAAGATCCTGACGAATTTCTTTTTGAATTTGATATATTATGCAGAAGTTATGATTATGTTACTAATTCCCAGAAGTTGAAGCTATTTCCAGAAACAATAAAAGGAAATGCATTAAGGTGGTTTATGAGTCTTGGAGGCCATGTAATCACAACATGGGAATAGATGAAATAGAAGTTTCTGCATAAATATCAAGACTACTGCTAGAAAAGAGAAAAAAGAGAGGAACTATTCAAGATGGTACAAAAGGAGGACGAGAATTTGGAGGACTTTGTGCAAAGACTACAATACAATTTGTAGAGATCCAATCATCCCGATGTGAGTAAATATATTCTTAAAACAATATTACTGAAAGGGGTGAGGGATGACTGTTTAGATATGCTAAATATGCTTGGAAAAGGGGATATATCTAAAGAATCATATGATGAAATTGTTAACCTCTATAAAAGATGTTCAAGAGAAGCTGCAAGGAACAGGTCAAACAACAGAGATACCACATATTCAAGAGTTCAAAAGTCAGCTAGTTGAGGAGCAACAAGAGTTGAAATAGGTAATTTACTTGAAGAATTTAAAACTGAAATGTTAAGTTCTTTTGCTTCACAAATTGACACCTTGCAGGTTAAGGAGAAACAAGTCAAAGCAGAAGCAGCTTTGGCTGTCTTTTGCCCCAAATGCAGAGATAAAAATCCACTAAGGGAATGCCCATTGGACAAGGTGTCAATTTTCACCCTGTTAGACTCCTATACCAATAGGTATCATTTTTCATGATTGACTTGTTGAACTATGCAATATGTTCAAACCTTTTTCTTAATTCAAAGGTGTTCCATATTCTTAAAAAATCAAAAAATCAAAAAATCAAAAAATGTAAAGAGGGTATACCCTAAAAGAAAATTAAAGGGTGAAAAGAATAAATTGGCCAAAAAAGTGAAAGAAAATGAACCCCACCAAAAGAAAGGCCAAGGAAAGTGTGCAAGTCTAAATGCCACTACTTTTTTCTCTGATGTAATAAACAAAATTGTGTGCAGCTTGTCAAATTTTTGCCACAATTTATGAAGAGTCAAACTGTTTAAACTTGACTCATTCATTTTTAAATTTCATGTTGTAGAATAGAGAATAAATATCTGACCAAACAGTTTAATCTTGGCAGATAAGTAGATAGGTAGAGTTAATAAAAGGTGCTCAGCAGTTTAATATGAGCCCTTAGATGTAATAAGTGTAGACTTAGATAGGTTTTCCATGTAAAAGAAAAGAATATTGATAAGGGTTTGCCAGTCTAAGTGCACCCTAATAAAGAAGAGAAAATGGTAGGGTAAAGTAAGTAGGGTAGGTAGATGTTGTTGCAGAATTACATGTGATGAATGATGGTCTTAAATGTGTTCAATTTTACTTTCATCACAAGTGCAAAGGCAGATACTACATTGGAAAAAGTTCACAGCAGAACAAAGTCAAATTATTAACTTCCCCTCTCATTTTCCCTAAACATTTTACTAATTTCCCTAAGCACTAAGGTATTTGAAGATTAAAGGGGCTCAAGACATTTCCTTGAATTTTGGAGGGACCGGACCCTCGGCCCAATAATTGAAAAGACTTAAGTACTTGAAATCATCTATTATCACATTCATTCACTTCTCAAAATCTTTTCCTATGTAAAATCTCATTTTACTTAGGAAAATCCTTCAATACTTCATGAAAAGCCCTCAAAATCACTTTTTATTCTAAGTCTAAGTGATGAAAGTATAATAATGCCATTTACTTTCGAATCTTCACTTTCTTGGTTATATTTAAGTATTTTGAGTTTACATTGTTCCCTTGTCATATTAACTCTAATTTATATATTAAATCCTTATTGAAATAACCTTGTCCTATGTATATAGCTCCTTTTATATAAATATTCCCAAAACCCTTGTATTATAATTTTTAGCCAAAAGTATTTAATTCCCACTTATGTCAAATAAAAACCCACTTTATACTCCCTTTTGGCTAAAAAATATCTCTAATTCTATTCCTGCCCCATATGGTAAGAAAATCACATTGGTTTAATTATCGTATAATAAAATATATGAAAAAATTTAAACATATGTATATGTGTTTAAAACAAAAATGAAACTCAAAGTTTAATTAAAACCAAACTTTGAAATCATCCATCCCGCATGTATTTTTCACCCCCGACCATCTACTGTACAAGGACTTAATTAATCCTCATGGTTAATTAAGAATCGATCCCCGCCAATAAGAATGCTCCCGAAATGATTAATTAACCAATAATCACGTCGGTCCCGCCCGTTAAACATCTGTCAACTCCCTATCCCGTCCACCGTCCGATCACCCGCTCCAAGATTGACGGTTGTCGTTAATTTCGCTGGCCATCTCCGATCCGAAAGTTAATGCGCAAAATGACAGTAGTTTTCAAATAGTACCCTGGCCATGCATCGTTTTCTTTGTGGATTCGCTGCCTCTCCACCCAAAATCGCCTACCCTCAAAAGTGGTGCTGAATAAACGACTTACCACTGTTCCCCGTGACTCATCTCTCGTACAGGATGACGTCATTTATTAAAATAATAAAAAATTCGCCCCCCATTTGACTTTGCCAATAAATAAAAAATTCACGTCGTTTTCATTATTTTGTACGCAGTGAACGAATACACCCTCCACGCAGAAAATTCGAATTTCAAATTTCTAAAGTCCGCCAACCTTTATCCTGTCAAAGAAAATTGTAGTCAAGCCTCTTAGAAGATTAGCCGCATTAACCAACATCTGTTCAAAATGATGTTTTCTCCAAAAACAGGTATTTACCCTAAATCTTCAACTAAACTCTGTAAGAAACTCAGTTTTCCTCTTTCTTTCACTGAAACGGAGTTAAAAAATTAATTGCTAGATCATTCCTTTATCCCGAGAACTGTAATTGAATTCCCAATCTGCAATTGTACCCATTTCTCCCATCGAAACCTGTAATTTTTCTCAATCTTTCACCATAAGCCGAATTTCCATTTTTGAATCCACAAGAACCAAGAATGGAAGTTCCTGTGGCTTTAAATGTCGCCCCATTGAATGCCCCTCACAGAGACCTGGATTATTTATCATTAGTTGACAGAGATTTCCAAATCAAAGACCTGGCTTTTACTGATAGTCCTCTTCGAATTTTTTGTCGCTGCAGAGACAATTATTTGAATGGCTTAGATATGATTGGGTTGTGGGAATCTAATCTTCCCACGTACCTTTTTCCCTCTGTCCATATTTTCCCTGAAATAATCCATTTTTGCCATGCAAATTATGATCCTAACCAAAGAGCAGTCTTATCCCCAAATCAAGATGTCCTTTTCCCAATTACTGCTCAGTCTATCAATGAGATGCTACATTTTCAACCTGATCAGGCCCTCACTCCCCTGTCCATGGGAGATTTACTTGAGAAATCCACCAAACTATCCCATGAAGAATTAAGCCACATTTGCCAGACCTTTATGTTGCCTAATCATTAGCCTAAAGGCCCTCCCCCATATGGGCATGCTTTTTTCACTGAGGAGGGTAGACTTGTTTTGGAGATGATATCCTTTATAATGGGATTTAACACCAGTGAATATTTTGACCATTTAACTCTAGTGTTATTGTCTATTTTCACCCCTGAATAGCCTCCTGCTATCAAGTATGACTTTGCATCATATATTGCAGACAAAATCCATGACCAATTCATGAGATTAGAAAATGAGAAAGTGTTTAAATATTCTTCTGTCATTTACCATCTCATGCTCTATTACCAGTCGTAAAATTTCCCTTTCTATACCAAAAATCTTGATGCCCAAGGGAATCCAAGATCTGTTATCTTTTGGTCATCCATCATTCATAGTTCCCGAGATTCTCCCTATTCCTATAATGAGTTCATTGATCTTTTTATACACCCTGCAACCACCTTGTTGACAGGAGTTTCTCCTCCAAGACTCAGCAATGAAATCAAGAAAACATTACAGCTCTCAAAACAATACAAAGTTGGTGATTGGTACTTATACCAAAATCACACAGAAGTCAGAATCTATGGATGTGAATTATGTCCCTTCAAATTGCCAAAATATGTCCCCATGAGAATATTTGCACTAGAATATTTTAGGCAGATGAACAATTCTGATATAATTCATTTTTGTAATGCAAAGAAGAAGGCCCAACTTCGGATCAAAAGTCAATTAGGTCCCTTTATCTGTAACTCTAGGGATGTAGGGGAAGAAGCTAAAAATATATTAGAAGATCATTTCATATTACAAAAGAGTTTCTATTGGGTGCCTTATGACCCATTCAACTTCATTTGTGATAAAAGAATGAAGAATAAATCAGCACCATACATACATCATAGAATCCCAGAGATTGAAAAATATGCTAACACGGATGAATGGATAGAAGGAACATTGATAGAGCAGGATAGTGAGCAGGTCAATGTAGACAATGTTATGAAAGATCTTGAAAAAATGCTTGACCTAGACTCTTTTGCACAGGTACCAATATCAGAGGTTGGTCCTTCCTCAACTGGGATTATTCAGCAAGAGTTATAAGAAAACATTGCATTATCATCTAAGGGAAAAGAGAAAGAGGTTTATACACAAGTTAAAGAAACATTCACTATGACATAACAACCTCAAACTTCCAAGGGACAAGATCAAGTGCAGGTTTCTTCTGTTCAAACCAATCCAATAGAAGTTTCAATTGTGCGGACTCCATTAAATGTGGAAAAGGGAAAAAAGAGAGAAGTTGAAACCGCTACCCCTTTCATTGGATCTTCACAACAGCCTCAGGCCAAAAGACAGAAATTGAATATTCCTTCAGAAGTAGAATCTATTGACGAAATCCTTGATAGTCAAGGACCAGAACAATTAGGCAGTCAACAAACAGGTACAGTCAGTGAAGCATCCACTACCTCACAAAGGAAAGAGCTAATGAAGCAACGGAGTGTTGAAATATCTTCTTTCAAAACACCAGTTAAAGATACAGGAGATATAAAGAAGAAATTTATCAATATCAAGGCCAGGAATGATCCACTGAAAATACAAGTATATAATCAATATCTGAAAATGGCTCCAAAGAATCAAGAAAGATTGATGTCAGATTTTGACATCCAACAGGGAAAAATGTTAATGAGCCATTTTAAACCCAAGGTGCAGCAACCCCAAACAATTGCTGATTATATTAGGACAAACTTTGAAGTCCTAGCAAAGGATATCCATCCTTTAGATCATATTAAGTTACATAAGTAGACCGGGGAAATGATCTATTCTACGTTGACTGATAAGGAAATGGCAGCTCACAGGTTACAGGATTCTTTGGAGAAAACCAATACACAGTTACAGCTTGAAAAGGCTTATTCTCAAGCCAAAGACAACAGGATAAAAACATTGGAGGAAATAATAATTGGTTTGGGTCACAATCCAAAGGATGTCAAAGGTATAGAAGCTCTAATCAAGAAAAAAGATGATGACATTGCAGCTTTGAGAAAGCAGTTGAAATTGCCAGCTTCTAGACATCCTCAAACTTAAGAAGTAATAAAGAAGAATTCTGAAGAAGAAATGATGGAGTTGCTCTTGAAAATGAATGAGAAACTGATTGAAACAGAAAAAGAGTTGGAACAAGCATTAAAAGACAAGCAGTCCAGTGTTCCAGTATCTACAACAGAGGTTATTACAGGTACACAGCCAACAGGTCATCCAGCAGAGTCATCACAGGTAAATACTTCAAATTTGAGTACTGAAGAATTAGTAAAGCAAATGAATGACTTGAAACTTCAAGTAACATAACTTCAGCACACAAAGTTACAACTTATCAATTTGGAACAGAGATATGATCTTTCAAAAATGAGTGTTGCTGACAAATCAAGAGAAATCAAGAGATTGGAAAAATTGGTTAAAGCATTAGAAAAGGATCTCACATTGGAGAAGCCTTTGAGAGAAATAAATGAAATTCTTTGGTACAATATTATCCAGACAATAAAAGACATCTAGCCTTCAATTCAGATAATATACGAGCAGAATGATTTGGTCAAAGCAGCTCTGGATGAAGTTGAAAACACACGAGCAGAATTAGGAAATAGGCCTGAGGAAGCCAATCAGCTTATACAGTTTCTAAACACCCAAACCAGATAGTAGCTTGAAAAAGTGGGTATTCAGGATAGAACTGCAACAATATTAGAAATTAAAAGAGTTTTTACTAAAAGAACTCTTATGCAAAATTTGGAACGAAAGTGCTTTGACATGCAGGGAGAAATAATTTCTTTCAGATAAAGGTTTAATGTTTTATTGAATAAAGGGTTGCCCAGCCCTATGGTTCCAGAAGATAAAATAATGGACCTGGAAACTTATGTTAGGAAATTGGACATACATGCTCACAATCTAGCCAGTTCCTCAACCATTTCATCAAAAGCGACATTACCTACAAGAAGGAATCTTCATGACAGATTAGAGAATTTGTTTTAGCTGGAACATGAAGGCATTTGTTTCCTAATCAGCCTAATTTCTTCAGATATACCGAGGCTGATGAAACATTAAGAAAGCTTCAATGGACAAGAATAGTAGAATATAAATGGTGGGAAGATTTTTTAGAACTTTTGTAAAATTTATCCTTACATGAAATTTTGCCTATTTACTACAGTATAAAGGATAAATGGAAAAATAACAGTCAAAGAGTATCAGTTCAGTTAAAGCGTATCAGTAAGAACAAAGAGTATCAGTGAAGCAAGTCAGTTAGAACAAAATTACTGAAGAGGACAACGATGAGCTAAATATAGGTCCTGCCTCCAGCACATTCTCAAAAGGAGGAAACATCACAACATCGGTTACTTCTTGTCTTATCTATGAGACCATTTGTCTCTATTTTTATTGTAACTTATTTGTGAGTCATCTTAGATTATATCTCGTTTTTTTAAGAGATATTTTGTATGATTTTTTGTATAAATAAGCCCTCAATTGAATTATTGAGGGTGGATTCTTATACTCTGATGTAACATTGAATATTTTGGAATAAAGAGCTTTGGAGAAATTTTTCGTGGCAAAACTGAACAAGGAATTGAGGCAGAAGACTTTTCTCAGGATTCATGTGTCGAATGAAGGATCAATAAGTCATCTCTATCCCATGTTTTGAAGTTTTATATTTTTTTACAATATCATCTATGTTTCATTATCTTGATAATTAACGAAAAGGATTAAATCATAAAGTACTTAGGTGTAATCTGATTTCAGTCGTTATTATTCTACATGTTTTCTTCTAAACTGGTTTAAACAACGAATTCTCAATTGCTCCTGTTTGTCTAGCTCATACATCTTTGGTTATTTAGTAAAGAATACTTAACTGCTCTTTATTGATAATCAATCTATTTCTCTTCTCTTGAATGTGTTGAAAGATTCTTTATTGCTTTTCATCCGTTTGAATTCCATTCCATTCACTTTAGATCTATAATTGTTTCTAGTTTGATTATCTTGGCCTGATAAACCATCTTTTGTTAAAAAACTTAAGCCATTGTAGCCAATCCTTTGACTCCATAGCGTAATGGACTGAAACTACTTGATCTTAATCTCAGCTAAAGAATTCCATCAACCTAAAATCAAAACCCCTGAACTTTATAACTAGCCTAATATCTCCCAAAAATAAAGCTAAATTTTATAGAGAGAGCCCTCTCTGGATACAGATTAGCTAGATTATGTATCTGAAGGTTGGTTTGTGGTTACCTCGGACCCCTTTCCTCTTCCAACAACTTCAAGGAAAATCTGAGTGATAACAAACCCTTTGTGAGAAAGATCATGAAACACAACAATGCCCTTCTTTACTAGGAACAAAAGCAGCATTGCAAACAACCAAAGAAGAAGTTGAAGTAGCCTATTTGCTGACACAAAGAAGACAATGGAAACCACAAGGACAAGGTATGAACTCTAATATGCCATTTACATCTTCTAATCATTGGAGAAATTATCCTTATTTTAGTCAAGAAAATTACCCTCCCTCTAACCAAATGCAATACCCACCCTTCAATGAAATGAATTACCCACCCATGCAACAAACAAACCCTCCCTTTTTAGATCCTGCAATGTGGACTCCTTGGCGTCGACAACAACAATCTTACTTTAAACAGTGTAATTCGAATTGGAGGGGTCAACAAATCCCATTCCCAAATCAATTTCCTCAATTTCATCAACCACTTCCTCTACCATCAGGTGCTCCACCGAATAACCAAATGATGAGACCCCAGCTACCTGTACAACCAAATCCTAACCCCAATAATAAAGCTGTGCAAGTTATTGATATTCAGAACCAACCTATATTTCCTGTTTTCCCTGCACAATGTAATGACATTCATCTACTATCTGGGATAATAGTTGAACCCATTATCGATGATGTTACCTCTTCTGATTCTGATAAAGAAGAAACTGAAAAATGTGATTCACATAAAGAGGTACAACCACCCTCTAACAAGGGTGCTGAAACAGTAGATCCACCATTCTCTGAGCGTTTATTTTTAACTAGAATTCCTGAGCCACCTGCTTTTAATATTTTAGGGGAATTGCAGAATCTTTATGTTAAAATTCCACTTTTACAGGCACTAAGAGATGTACCAATTTATGCTAGAATGATGAGAGATATTTGTGTTAAGAAACCTAGTAGGAAAGCTAAAGATCCCCTTAAAATTCATGTTATGGGTGATCTATCTACATTAATGTCTGATAAAGCCCCTCTAGTTAAATATGGTGACTCCGGCCATCCTACTGTGACAGTCTAAATCGGTAAAAAAAAAATCCCTCAAGTTTTGGTAGATTTAGGAGCTGCTATAAACATTATGACTCTTGAAACTTCACAATTGCTACAACTAAAGAACACAATCAGAGATACACCAACCATTCTAGAGTTAGCTGACCATTCTACAATCAAACCAGAAGGAGTTATTGAAGACTTAGTCATCTTAGTTGAGTCCTGGAATTACCAAGCTAACTTTGTGGTGCTACATACTAAAACAAAGTTGGGGGGACATCCTCTAATTCTTGGAAGGCCTTGGTTAGCCACAGTCGATGCCTTTATCAGCTGCAGATCTAGTTCAATGACAATTTCCAATGGATATGAAACTAAACAGCTTACTCTCTGCCCTCACGCTACACCCATGATTAATAATGAGAATTATGTATGGATGGACTATGATGATCATGCTATTCAACCTATTTTGACTATCGGACAATCTTTAAACCTTAAAGATACCACTAAGGATGAGGTAATTAATAATTTCATTTGTGAACCCTCCTTTGTGACTTCTGAAACACATAATCAACTAGCTGCACTTTTGGAATCAGATACCCAGGAAAAGCTTAAATCTGAAGATCTACCTCAAACATCAACCACCATCTCTTCTAAAATCATAATAGTAGAAATCAAACCTGGCAAAACACTAAACATAAATCCTAACATGACAATTGCTGAAACACAACAGTTAATGAAGTTACCGCTTGAAAATAAGGAAGCATTCACATGGGACTATACATATATGAAGGAAATCTCCCCTGAATTATGTACTCACCATATCTATATCAAGGAAGGTTGTTGACCAGTCTGTCAACCCCAATGACGAATGAACCCTAATTTAAGGGAAATTTTCAAAGAGGAACTTTAGAAATTGCTTAATGCAGGATTTATATACCCTATATCTGACAGTGAATGAGTTTCCCCATTGGTAATAGTTCCTAAGAAAGACGGGAAATGGAGAGTGTGTGTAGATTATAGAGCCTTAAATAAAGCCACTCAAAAGGATCACTTTTATTTACCGTTCATTGATCAGGTATTGGATAGTTTGTCAGGAAAGAAATTCTTCTCCTTTTTATATGGGTTTCGTGGGTATAACCAAATCAGAATTGCACTCCAAGACCAAGATAAGACCACTTTTACTAGCCCTTGGGGAACTTTTTCCTATAGAGTTCTTCCATTTGGACTATGTAATGCACCAACAACCTTTCAAAGAGCAGTTATAGGAATATTTTCTGATATGCTGAATGACTCCATGGAAATATTTATGGATGAATTTACCTCTTATGGTGTGTTTTTCGAAGATGCATTACAGAATCTCAAGAAAGTACTTAAACGTTGTATACAAGCTCACCTCTCCTTAAGCACCGAAAAATGTCATATGATGATGAGTGAAGGAGTAGCGCTTGGAAATTTTATTTCATCTCAAGGAATTTAGGTAGATCCATCCAAAATACAAGTCATTCAGAGCCTTCTTATTCCTAAAACACAAACAGACGTGAGAATTTTTCTAGGACATGTAGGATATTACAGGAGATTTATTAAAAAAATTTCCAAAATAGCTTCTCCTTTATTTGTGTTACTTATGAAAAATGTTGAATTCAAGTGGACTAATCTTTTCCAGGAGGCCTTTGTAGAACTCAAGCATCAGTTATCCACAACTCCTATTTTAAGGGGACCTTATTGGGCACTTCCCTTTCATATATCTTTTGATTCTTCAGATACTGCAATTGGAGTTGTCTTGGGACAAGAGGAAAGCCATCTTCCTTATGCTATCTACTTTATCAGTAAGAATATGACTCCTGCTAAGCTCAAATATACAGTTACCAAAAAGGAATTTTAGCAGTAATTTATGCTATTAATAAGTTTCAACATTACATTACTGGTTACTCTACTTTTGTCGATACTCACCACTTGGCTATCAAGTATTTAATGAAAAAAACTGTCACAAATGCTCGAGTCACGAGATGGTTATTTTTATTACAAGAGTTTTATATTACAATTGTAGATCAACCATGTAAAGAAAATTTTGTTGCTAATTTCCCTTCTTGGTTAAAGGCTGAAGATAATACTCCAATAGATGATTCCTTTTCTGATGAGTATTTATTTGCAGTATCTGCTCACTCACCATGGTATGCAGACATTGCCAATTATTTGGTTTCAGGGAAGTTACCATCACACCTATCACATCGAGAGAAAAGAAAAATCATTCAACAAAGTGCTCGGTATAGCTGGATAAGTGGGTGTCTTTTCTATACAGGACTTGATCATGAAATCTGGAGATGCATTAGAGAGGATGAGGTGTATGATATACTAAAATCTTGTCATGATGGCCCTTGTGGAGGGAATTTTTCTGATAAGAGAACGGAACATAAAATTCTTAGGATGGGTTATTATTGGCCCTCAATCTTTAAGGATGCAAAGAAATATGTTCGGACTTGTGATAGATGTCAAAGAATGGGTCAACCTAATCATAGAGATGAAATGCCATTAAATCCCCAGGTAATACTTGAACCATTTGAAAGATGGGCCTTAGACTTTATAGGACCCATTAATCCTCCATCCAACCAAAGAGTTTATATATTAGTCTACATAGATTATATGACTAAATGGGTGGAGGCCAAAGCAATTCTTAGAGCTAATGAAGACGTTATCCTAGCTTTCCTATTTGAAGAAATCTTTGTTAGATTTGGAGTCCCTAGAGAGCTAGTTACAAATGGAGGACCTCCTTTCAAATCTCATGGTTTCAAAGCCACCCTTCAGAAATATCACATTCATCATAGAATGACTACACCATACCACCCCCAAGCTAATGGGTAGGTGGAGAGTACAAATAAAGTAATAGAAGCCATTCTAACCAAAACAGTGAAGGAGAACTGGAAGGATTGGTCTCAAAGACTCCCTGAAGCACTATGGGCTTACAAAACTACCTGGAGAAATACTACAGGATTTTCTCCCTATGAATTGGTTTATGGTAAAAGTGTTGTTTTTCCTGTGGAATTTGAAATTAAAACCTTAAGGACTGCTTTAGTTGTTAACCTTGATTTGAATGATGTACAGGTAGCTAGGTTGCAGCAACTTCATGAAATGGATGAAAAAATATTAGATGCCATTCATCAGAAAACTATGATCCAACAACAAAGAACAAAGTGGCATGATAAAATCATCAAGCACAAGCAGTTCCAAAAAGGTAATTGGGCTTTATTATATGATTCTCGGTTTGAAAAATTTCAAGGGAAGCAACGTACAAGATGGCTGGGACCCTACGAAGTAGATGCTATTTTTCCCAATGGAATAGTAAGGCTCTTAAAAATTGATGACTCTAAAACACCACTATTAGTAAATGGTCATTAGCTTCATCTGTACCAGCACCCTATTTCTAAAGAATATTTTAAGGCTACTTGCATAGCAGATGCACATTATCTCTTTCTAGGGGAGTCTTCTGCTCCTCACTGCATTTGATTGTTTTATGCACTATATTTTTAGTATTAGATTATATTTTTTTTAAATAATAATCCTTGTCAAGGGCTGGCATGTTACAATTGATTATTTTGTAGATTCTTGATTAAGGAAAGGCTTACCAAGGAAGGACAACTTCACCACAAGCAGATCCAAGCTTCATTGTGAAAATCATTGCTCCCCTCACTTCAACTTATTCATAAGTTCGCTTCCCCATCTTCCAATAACATTTCATCATTCATTCCCTTCATTCCTTTTTCCCTTTTCATATCATTTTCCCTATTTTTCCCATTGCTGAAACACCATTCTTCAACAAATATCTTCCCTATTTTTCATATTGCTAAAATACCATTCCTCAGCAAATATTTTCCCCATTTTCCCACTGCTAAAACATCACTCCTCAGCAACACTTTTCCTATTTTTCCATTGCTGAAGCACCACTCTTTAGCAGCATTTCATTCATTTTCCTGTTGCTGAAACACCATTTCTTTCTCCAAAAACATGACTATGCAACATTTTCTGTCATGAAATCATCTCTTTTAGTTCTTTCATTTTCACTTCTCTTATTCCTTGAATCCTTGTGTTAATCTTGTCCGTTCACTTCCTTTTCCTATGGTTAAACAGACCTCTAATATGATCTCCCTCATGTTTCAAAAAGCTTCTAAAGTTCTTCCATGAATATTGAGCCATTATAAACAAGAACTATATTTTTTGAACTACAAATCAAAGGTAAACATGAGGTATGTAAATTTTATATGTAAGTACAATTAAACTCTAGTTTGAAGAGAAGATTTTGTTTATTATGACCACAATCTCCACACACTTAAAGACATAATTTCACTGTAGTTGGGGGGGGAATATCTAAATTATATGCCATCATTTCACTGCATGCCAATTACCGTCATTTTTCCTACCCATTACTTCACCTCTTCACCATTACTCCATGTTCTCATTCGCAAAGTTTACTCTATTCGAAGTCCGGTAACTTTTCTCTTTGACTCTGCATTTTACCAAAGTTGGTTAAATATGGGAGGACCTGATATTCGACATGAGCTCGGCTCAATAGCTCTACTTGAATTATTCCCAGACGCATATCAGATTTTTCAGCAGGCATGCTGGGTAGGATATTTTGAGAGACTTCAAGAGTTTGATCCACAACAGGTCCTTGAATTTGCACAAAATCTTCTGGAAAATCATTCTACTGTTCAAGGATTTCGAATTCCAGTATTAGAGGGTGACATAGCGCAGGTTTCAGGTTTGCCGGTCACTAGTACTCGATGGTTTAGTCGAAAGCACATCATTCTGAATGCACAACAGGACTTTCTTCTACTAGGAGAACACATCGCGCTTAAAGGCCGAGGTGTTGGAATTCACTCATTGCCCCCTCCTTGGCCGAAAGTTGTTGAATTCGTAAAAAATTATCTCACTTTTGAAGGTCGCTATCAGGTAGTCTATCATCATGATTTTGTCTTAATGAGTCATTTACGACACGGTAGACTAGTGAACATTCCTTACTATTTACTTGGATGCATTAGAAATATGTAATATTATTATAGAAAGGTAAAATTACCATTCCTTTCCCTCACCCATCACTACCTTGTTCGGCTACTGATTCAGAGGGGTTTCACTCAACAAAACCCTCTTTTAAACAACCTACCCCTAGCCCCTGAGCAAGCTACTGAAATTCCTCAAGAGGCTGCTGAAATTCCTCAAGAAGCTGCTGAAAATCCTCAAGAAATTCCTGAAATTTCCCATGAGCAGCAACCAGAGAATATCCCTGACCCTCCACCAATTCCATCCACAAAACCAACTAATCCAATTAACCTTTCTTCTAGTCCATTTCAACACTTAGCAGAATCATCTGATCTTACTGTCCATATTCCCAGTGATGACTCTTAGGCTGATACACCACCATATTCCTCTATTCGTAAAAGGAAAAGGTGAATCACAACCACATCCCTATCAAAAATATAAACAAGGGCCATAACTAAAGCAGCTACCTCCTCTGATATCCCTTCTCCTAGGGAAAAACCCTCTCATAAAAGGAAAAATCAAACTACTGCTTTTTATGCTTTCTTACCTAGGAGACGAACGAGTACGTATACTGAAGCAACAATCATTCCCACTACCCCTAATCCTGCAACCATTTTGTTAAGACTCCACACATCACAACCCTTCCAAACCCCGAAATTATTACCTGTCTCACCCTGTGGCACTGAAACACAAGAACTAGATGCCTAGGGTAATATGACATAATTTTCTACAAAGCAAGTAGCTGTCACAAAAGAACCAACTAATCGGTCAGTAGCTATCCCACAAGAACCGGCTACTCAGTCAGCAGCTGAAACACAAGAACTAGCTACCGATGTACAATAAATAGACATCCAAGATGTTACTTATTCAGTAGCTACCACAAAGGAACTAGCTCTAGCTGTCACACAAGAACCAGCTACCGCTGAAACACAACAGTCAATTCTGGTGAATGCAACTGATACATAAGGCCCAGTCACCATGGCCTCCCTCTTACAGGAAAATGAATTTTTAAAATCATAATTAGAAGCTTATAAGTGAGAATTGGTAATGGCAAGGGAAGCCTATGACAAGGAGCTCAATTTTTATACACTGGCCCATATAGCATCCATGGAAAAAAAACATACAGAAAATGATCCATATAAAGAATATATGTGCAACCAACGTGGAAACATTTATCAGCAAGCAAGATATAAGATAGTTCAAGTTCCAATGTCGGGAGCATCTACATCTTCTGCAGTCAAAGAGGAATGCCCTACTGTTACACAAGAACCAGTAGGGCCTTCAAAAAATTCAAAAAAAGAAGTTGATGTACAAGTATCCTGCCCTACTGTAACTTATTCTACTACTTAGACTATACCTCAGCCTACCACTTGCAATGCTGGAACACAAACTGAACCATGGAATGAGATGGAAATAATGAACAAGTGGAGGAAATAGTATTCTATTTCGCAAGGTAAAACCTTACAGCAGCACAAATTAGTATGGCGGAATCATATATATTCTAACTGGGAGATCTTGGAGAAAACACTCCAGCAATTTATAGTTTACAAGAAGGAGAATAAAGAGCTAAAAGGAAAAATACTCCTAATGTTTCTACTGGTACAAAAATTATTGGCTACTAGGAAACCATCCTAAATTACTCTTTATTTCTCTCAGAACACCTTCTTTACTTTCAGTTGAAAGCAGTCAAAGATGGAAGACCCCATGAGGTGCTTACATCTGAATAGTTTGTGAAAAAATTCGCAGAAGCCTCCACCAGTGATCAGAAATTACTATGTGAGTTGTACCTTCACAATGAAGCCATCCCTGAAAATAGAAAAAATAAGCTTAACCCTCTTGTTGGCGATATTCAAATCAGGGCATTTGCCTCTTTTCTTGCTAATCAGATTACATGGCAGACTGTTTTTTTTACAACTAGGCATAATGAAGACAATCACCTTCTTTGGATAAGGCTAGAACCTCAGAACTCTACCATATTTGTGGTAGAATATCATTAGTTTTTGCAGAAGCCAAGGATGACTAAACATATACAGCAATTACAGGCTTCAGTACTCCAATATTGTCACCATTTTATCAGGACCAAAAAAACTGCTACTTTAAGAGCAAACAATATGTTTTGGAAAAAATCCTCTAAGGAGAGGCAGGAGTATAATTCCTTTAGCCCTACTAACCTCGAAACTACATTGTCTAGAGTACCCAATTACATCAGATGTGTTCAGCAATGTACTGAGAATTAGATAGGGTACCACTTTCATTTTCCCATTCTATGGATGCCAGCAAAATAATATCATGCTCATTATAGGTTGGCTAACAAGGATGAAGTAGCAGCTTGGAAAAGATTGCAAAGTGTGCAAGGATTCAGAGCTTTAACAAAAAACACCTTCCATAGCTACTGCCTAAGTAATTTGCATGCCAAAAGCCAGTACCCAGACTCTGACTTAGACTAAAGTTGCCTGAGGACATTCAACCCTTTCAATTGGGGGGGATGTTAAGACCCCATAATGTACCATTTTGATCATACATTTTTTTATCATTCCACTCTTTTCCAGTCCATATTTAAAGCTTATACTATCACTTTCATCCATTCTTCCAAAGGTATATAATATTCTTCTCTTTACTATATGTTTAACTTGTTTTACATATAATTTTACATCACTTTAATATTTAATCATTAATAAAAGATATATAGTTTCTGAGATAGTTTGAAGACTGCAGATAATCTATCGTGGCTATCTGAAGACCGCATTGCTGAAACAGTCAACATGGTACGCAAATCCCGTTGCTGAAACAACCCATGATTTGTGATTTTGAAGCAGTATTTCAAGCATGACGGCAACAAGAAAGACAAGTAAGGAAGTTGTTACACGAACCACTCTGAAGCCAATACCATCGAAACCATTGTAACATCATTTTGCTATGGAAGAAAAGAAAGGTCATATTTAAGTATAGAAGATCAGATTGGGTTAAAAATAGGATTTCTATAATGTAAATCAATTGTAATAGATGTCTCCTCTTTAAAAAGAGGAGACATCAACATTAGAGGGACAACTAGAGACTACGGGAGGTTTATTATGAATAGAGAAGGAATGTGAATCCTTTGTAATATTTTTTTTTTGACAGATGAATAAAAGTTTTTTCTAAGCATTTCATTTTAATTCATTCTTCTGGGGAATCTTGTGAGAAGGAAATGGTCCGCCTTCTTCACAAGATTCACCCATTTGTTCCTGTATTTTTTTGAATTTTATTTTCATTTATGCCTTGATTAAAATTCTCTTTACTGAATTCATTTATGCAATATTGGAATTTTTTTGTCTATTGTTGAAGCTCTGTTTCCATTACTTGTTGCATTGATTTCATACAATTCGTTCTTAAGAAGTTGTGGATTATTTTAATTGGCAATCTCGTTTATAGAATGATTTTGTGAAAGCTTGGTAATCAGAAGCAGATGCTGAAGATTCCTACTTGGGGAATAGGGTCTTGTTCTCTGTTATAGCATAATTGGTCTTCCTTTTGCATATTTATTTCCTTTCCTAGATCATTGTCTTTTTAATGTAATCCATGATTTTTTTTAATGATTTTCTGCAATAGAAAGATTGTCTTTGTTGTAACTCAAGTAGACTTCAATTTGTTGAAGCAAGGCGTGATTAGTGTAATTTTTACTACAACATTTCATTGCTTTTGAGATTGAGCATATACAGTGTGTGATTGCCTTTGAAATAAACAGACTTCCCTAGGTTGACAATTTATGTAGCACTTGAATTGTTTAATTTGATAAACAATTAAAGTGACCAACAAATAGGAACTTATTCCATGTGGTTGTGTTACTCTTTAGATGATAAACCACCATCATTTTTATTAACCCCTTGTGATAAATATTTTGAGGAGATTAATCTAGGTTTCTTTGTATTTTTTGAGACATTGTCAACAGAGATTTATAGAGGAAGAATGGGAGGTTCATAGGTTTATAGCCTGAAATATGAGCTAAAAACCTCATCTGATACTGATTCACTGTGAAAAACCTGCCTTCGCAGGTGATATAACGGTACACTGTGGTAATAACACCTTGCCATTAAAGCCTAAAATAAGAAATATGCAGAGTAGGGGTCCAATCTATATTTTCATGCTTAGGCTTAAGATATGGATTTAAATACTCTTTAGGCAATTTTTTTCTTTTATACCATGACTCAAATCTAGATGATAGATCGGTAGATATGATCTTCAAGGCCCGAGACCCCGGCTTGACCTGCTCTCCATTGAAAGACTTGGAAAATGCCTGAGCAACTACAACTTTTTCTCCTGATAACTTCTTCAAAAACCAATATCGTCTTGCTGCTTGGAACTATGCCTTTGCACGGTGATAAAAAAAACATGTATTGGTCGGTTGTGAATAGTTTACCTTTCCACCCTTACCCATTCCATTAACAACTAACTAAACCATTAATGCACACTTGTAAGACTATGAACAAAAACTAGCCACAAATCCCTAACTATTTGCACAAAGGTATCAAACTTCTTGTTGGAGGAAAACAAACTGCTTCTTTGTAGCTTTCTCAGGGTAAATGGGAAACTATGATCTGCATGCTGTTAATCATGGTGAGGCTAAGTGACATGAAATCAAATTATTTAAATTTTGGTTCCAACTCACTCCATCGAACATTTCACTCCATTTAATAATTAACTAATTGTTACTCATAATTAAACCTTGATATACTTCACCTCTAACAAGTAGCATTAGATTTATTAGCCTTAGCAAATAGAATAGCCAACCTCCTTTAAACTAACCTCCAATTAGAAATATCCACCTTTCAAAAGGGTAATACCTCTTGTTTTAACAGACCTTCAATTATTCCAAAGCGCAGTGTCTTTTCACTTGAGTAATGTCTTTTCACCTCCTTGTACAAATTCTAAAGAAATAGCTGATTTTCTAGAAAAGGTAGCTATTTCTGTGTTGCTTATGAAACCAAATTTTCTGAAGAAAATAGCTACTTTTTTTGGAAAAGGTAGCTATTTTTGTGTTATTCCTAAAATAGCTGATGAATCTGACATTTTGTCCTTAGCCTTAGATACAATATATCATTATTAAAAAATAACACTTCTCAAACTAAACCCATGACCTTAACTACTTAAAGTATTTAAAAGACTTATTCAAATAAAATTTACCCTAATAACTCTAAGATACAAAACAAACTATTGGACTCAAATTTTTTGGATTTTGTTAAAAATGATGAAAAATAATACACATTTTAACCCTCCAGGGCCTTCAACCATAGGCTACGGGACAAGAGAGGATCAAGTACATAAATACAATGGTGACGAGACTTTGAAAATTTGTAGTTCTAATAGCTCCTAAAGAAAAAAAGAGAAAAAAATAATAAAGAGGTATGGGTGAAAACATATTTGAGACACCCTAAGCCAACTCCAGGGTTGAAAACCTCCATGATGCAGTTTGGAGAAAAAAAAAACAATGAATAAAAGATCCTTGGGTGAAAACCCCTTTGGGGTGCCCAAGGCAAGCCTCTGGTTAAAAGCCCTTGTGTAGTCAGCCCACTTGCCTTCCAAAAAAAAAAGAGAGAGAAAGAAAAAGAAAAATAAATACCTTTTCATTTATGTGTTTTTATATTTTTCAGGTGTTAGCACCCGAATTGGACCCCAGGCTGCAAAAGAAAGACCAGGGTAACAACTAAACCACGCTCAACATTTTAGCTAGCCCTACAAGGACAGGAGAGGGCTCTCTCCGTAAAAGAATATTCAAAGGAATACAATAAATGGATTGATATTAGGCTAGATAAAATGATGGGAAAAAGGTTTAATAAAATAAATGAATGAATGAATTTCAGGGATGTGTGGGATATAAAGGGACAGTTGAAACCGATAATTAAATCAGGACACAGGGTATTTCATGGGGAAAGATAGGCAGGAAACTTAGCAAATAAAATTTAATGAGAATGGGATGGAAATACTGGCGCGAAGCTGAAAAGGGCACAATAAATGGATCCTTTTCAAACAAAAGAAAAATACAGAGTATGAATGATTTCCCAAGGCAGAGCATATAGAGAGGGATTCTACCTTTATATCTTGAAATCATTCAAAAGGAAATGTTTATGGATGAATGGAACACATAAACAATTCACATATGAAACAAAGGAGAAAAAAAAATGCTAACTCTCATACCACATGGATCCCACAAATCAGAGCTGCATCTCTTATTAATTCCTGTCAAACTGTACAATGTAGTGCAGAGATGTTCTTCCACACTATTCCCCTACTTTTTGAGTTACAGATTCTTCAAACATAGACTCTGACCAAGACTGCTATACAAATGATTTACGAATACATTAAATAGGTTGAAATGTGGGAACATAGATCCACAGAAAAGGGAGTTGTTCTAACAACTTCAAGAACTAAAATACAATCATAGTAAGGAAATACAACAATCTGCCCCTGAAAATAAGGGACATCATTGCATTTGACCACTTGGAGATTTTTTTGTTAGGCTGTATGAAAGAAAATAGGTAATCGGATGAACAGATTTCCTATTTTGTTGCTTGCTGTAACAATATTTGTTTTAAATAAGCTCTTGGCCCTTTGACTGTTGCTTTGCTTTCCACTATTTCATTTAAATAAAACTGACCCTTTAATAAACTACCATTGAAATAACATAGAATTAACTAATGCTTTCATGAAGGGAAAAATGTATTTTTAATGAGAAAAGGGAAGGGAAGGAGGCGGGACCCACATTACAATCGCAATCGGAATGGACGGGCAGCAGGATATATAATAGAGTGTTGAAATTGCAATTGGGATCAGAGGAGAGCGGAGAGATATATATATATATGAAACAATAGTGTAATTGCAATCGAAATCGAAAGGAGGGAGGTGAAACGTATATAAAATACGACAATATGTTATGCGGTGGTGCATTTGCAGTGGGTGGTTGAAACCAAAACTTCCGATGTGATTTGAGAAGGGGGAATGGGAAAAACCTTTGTACAAAATGAAATATAACAAATTTCACATTTAAAAAGGGGAAGGCCCTTTATAATATATATGGGCAGAAGTACAGTATGGTGGGCCCGAGGGTCAATCACAATCGCAACATCGGAGGGGAGCGGAGTGCAACACAAATGGAAATGCCGATGCCGATGGCCCGATTAAGTTTGAGCCATCGGATCGGTGGGGAAGATCAACGGTGGGATGTGGATCGGAAGTTGCAATCGCATCGAAGTTTCTGGACGTGGGTCATTCGGAATAGCATGTCAAAGTTTTCAATGTGATTGATCAGGGTGATGGAATCGGGGAATGCGATTGGGTAATCAGAAGAGGGGATGTGATCAGGAGATCGGAGGAGGGGATGCGATCGGGAGATCAGAGGAGGGGATTCGATTAATCGCATCGGAGTTTCGTGCGATTGGAGTGATCGGGGCATGTCATTTAAATATGCGATGCAATCAAAAAGGTAAGGGACTTAGATTATGTGGGGTTTTATATTATGAAACCTCAAAACTTTAATCATAAGGTTTAAAAGCATGGAGGGTAATTGGTTGGGACGACAGGTAGTTTATATATATAAACTTTATATTAAAGTTTTAGGGGTAATGGTGGGGAAGTGGTTTTATGCATAAATCGAATTTGTATTTAAAATATTTATAATGCGATTTCATAATCAGAAAGGGGAAAAATGGATTATTTTATAAGGGAAATATTAAAACTTTATTAAAACAAAGTTTTAAAGGGAAAAATGGGAAATAGGGAGTACATGAGGATATAGGGATTTTTACTTCACTTAAGCATAAATTTCAATCCAGAAGTCAGTTTTGAGAGTGTAGTATACCATTGGAAAGCTCTTTCCAGGCTCTTTCTGATGGATCTGCTTGGAGGATGATTTGGCACCAAACATGCTATGAAAAACTCTTATGAAGGAAGGTACATCACTTTGTGGAGATAACAGCTTCTAAATTGTGACTTATTACACATGATGATATATAATGAATAATAATAAAGGCGAAATGTCATGTTTTCACCTCAAAACATGTTTTGAGGTGAAAGTTACATCAAACTGAATAAAATGTCTCTCTGATTCTTCCAGGTGCTGTGACTTTGAGCTTATTGGCTTCGTCATGACCTTGCTGATATTTATTGACATTTGACTCATTAATTTGACCATGGTGAGACCCTATAAACTAATGAGACCCATCCTATGACCTACTGATATGATTTTAAGAATGAAAGTGAATAATGACTGAAGACCATAGAGAGGAAAATCAGCTAGTTTCACATGAGGGAAAGCTGATGAAGAATTACTACCATCAATGAATCCATGACCTAGCGGAATGGTGAAATTTATTCAGTATGAGACACCTAATATGCAAATGAAAAAAGAGCAGTTTTGATCACTGATGGAAGTGTGACTAGACTGACACTAACATTGGTTCCAATAGGGATGGTAGCTCCTTGGAGGTGCCAAGAACACCGTAGACCGAGTAGCCTTATCCATTGGGCATGGAGTCGAAAATATTGAAACAAGATACAATTCATACTGACTTTTTCTGAAGGCTAAGACTGAAAAACCATAATAAAACCAAACTGACTTAAGACATGACTAAAACACAATTGAAAAACTGGAAAGATGCTCATAATTGAGCTTATTCATCAAAACATACTCTAATTGTTACATTCACCACCTGATCAAGTGAAATGGAACAACCAATGCAACCATGTAAGCATCTTGGCTGCTATTTTAATTCTCCCCAAGTGCTTTCTAATGAGCAAGTAGAGAGAAGAGCTAAAAGGCAACTCCCATGGAAGCTTAGAATCAGGTTGAATTTTGATAAATTTGCGAAGTCCGAATTGACCGGATGACCTCAAGAATACCGCGAAAGGATTTTAATAAGAATAGCTATTGATTTCACTTAATACATCACTACTCTGGTCCAGGTAATATCCATACCTTGATCTTATACTTTTCCTAACCTCTGAGCTGTCTCTTTATGATGACTGCAGCAGGCTGTCAAAAGGATCCTAAACTTCGTGAATAACCAATCCCTCTTGATGATTAGGAAAAAAACAAAAATATTCTTCATTAGTCTCCTTATATGACTGCAAATCTTGATATGGGATTTGTAATGAAACATCTGATGAACAAGACAATGAAGTCGACTTTTGAATAAAATTATTGTCAACATTCTTTTCTGGCACATGGTTAGCCAATGGAGAAGGACTTTTACATCAAACATCATCCAACACATGAGCAATAGGACCATAGAAAACTTTAAAAGACTATTGCGACGTATCTGCATGACACTCTACAGACTGCTCAACTTTTCTTTTAGAGATATTACGAAAATTCTTCTTTATAAACTGAATCGATTCGAAGCATAAGGGTACAGAATCCTCTTGCATCATTAGATCATATTTTTCAGTTTCCAAGCCTTCATCTATAATCTGACCTTCAATTGCGTTTGGTGGCTACAAATATGGAGCTGGGGAGGGTTTTATATCGCAGATGATTTCATCAGTCGTTTTAGGAGAAGATTTCTCATAAACAACTTGCTCAAGAATTTCACTATCTGTCTCAACCTCAACATTAAAACTGAGAGATTAGTGATTTCTAATTGCATGAAAGTTATCTTTGATGAACTGAATTGAAGTAAAACAAAGAGGCAAAGATCTTTCACTTACTTCCCAATTTTCCAGAATTTCCTCATCACTGTCTTGGATGATATGCATTGGATGATTACTGTTTTCAGGCTGTTGAAACGAAACTTCCTCCCACAAATCAGCAGTTGATTGTGCTGCAAGACTAGCTTGTGTTTGGAAAAAATTATCATCATCGTATTGATCGAATTTTGGCAAATCATCAACACAAAACATATCATCAAGCATAAAAGTCATATCAAGAGATTTCTCATCTCCGAGATGTTCTATAACACAGTCATTGTTAGATGGATGATAACTAGAATAAGAAAGAAATTTTTTTGGATCAACCACTTTTTCTCGAACATCCATTTCATTCCTAGCAGTGATTTTCGACACCATATTTTCCACTGGGATTACCAAAAGGTCAAGATTTACCTCTGAAGGTGTCAGGTGCTCTGCAACATTCTTCTTTTCTTCTTCCTTTAGCTTTTCTCTTCTGATCAACAGATTAGCTTCTACATCTACTGCATTGTTCTGTATCTCTTCAAGTGTTGCTAAGTTCCTTTCTCTCAGCTAAAACTCCATTTCTGGATCAAAAGTGCTCGAGTAATGTAAGAGAGCTGAGCCAGGAGGGGGTATTATATTGACAGGTATCGAATAATAGACTAGATTGAATCTGGCGGAAAACTGATGTACTGTCTCCCCTAACTGTCTTTTCAGTTGGGCATACTCATCTAAAATAAGGAAAGGGTTATGTTTGACCACCCATCTGTCGAGGAATACTTTTACGAATTTCTGGAATTCTGAGATGCTCACATCAGGCAGGGTTTTGAACCAACTCTTGACTTTTCCTTGCAAATAAAGAGAAAAAATCCTAATACTAACATCTTATTCATCAACCTCAAAAAGGTCTAGGAAAGTCTCAACATTCTGCACATGTTTCTCAGCGTTGACATTGTTACATTCACCATAAAATCTCGGCAAATATAGGTAATAATTTGCAGGGAAAGCATGGATTAAAGAAGGTAAAACAAGAGTTTTATACCTATCCGGGACTATACAAGGTCTAGGAGTATATACAGGAGATACGGGATAAGTTTTGGTCTCTTTAGGATGATCATTTCGAAGATGGTCATAATAATATTTGGGAAAAGGATGGAGGCCAAGATCAAAGGAAAAATCAATATTTACACTTTTTGAATAGGTTGAGTAAATATTTTGATCACCTTTATCATACAACAAATTCTGAAAAACTTTCAGGATAGCTTCAAGAAAAGCAAAGAAGTAATTTACCAGAAAGCAGATTAGATCCTGAATACCATTCCACTTTGGATACCTGAACTTTTTGTAAGGTCCTTCCATTTTCCCACAGAAAGAGTCGGTCCTCCAGTGGAGTCTTTACATTGAGTTGGAGTCACCAGGTGAAATATTCAGCCTTTATATGCATCTAATTGTTTGCTCAACATCATCAATTAGATATGATACTTTGTCATTATTTACCGGGGATTTTAGATATGATCTTTGTATTCCCCAGTGGAGTCGCCAGAGATGTTAGCACCTGAATTGGACCCCAGGCTGCAAAAGGCAAATCAGGGTAACAAATAAACCACACTCAGCCTTGTAGCTAGCCCTACAAGGACAGGAGAGGGCTCTCTCCGTGAAAGAATATTCAAACGAACACAATAAATGGACTGATATTAGGCTAGATAAAATGATGGGAAAAAGGTTTAATAAAATAAATGAATGAATGAATTTCAGGGATGTGTGGGATATAAAGGGACAGTTGAAACCGGGAATTAAATCAAGACACAGGGTATTTCATGGGGCAAGATAGGCAGGAAAATTAGCAATTAAAATTTAATGAGGATGGGATGGAAAGACTAGTGAGGAGATGAAAAGGGCACAACAAATGGATCCTTTTCAAACAGAAGAAAAATATAGAGAATGAATGATTTCCCAAGGCAGAGCATATAGAGATGGATTCTACCTTTCTATCTTGAAAGCAATCAAAAGGAAATGTTTATGGATTAATGGAACACATAAAAAATTCACATATGAAACAAAGGAGAAAAAAAAATGCTAACTCTCATACCACATGGATCCCACAAATCAGAGCTGCATCTCTTATTAATTCCTGTCAAACTGTACAATGTAGCGCAAAGATGTTCTTCCATGCTATTCTCATACTTTCTGAGTTACAGATTCTTCAGACTTAGACTCTGACTGAGACTACTTTACCAATGATTTACAATTACATTAAATAGGCTGAAATGTGGGAACATAGATCCACAGAAAAGGGAGTTTTTCTAGCAGCTTCAGAAACTGAAATACAATCATAGTAAATAAATACAACAATATGCCCTTGAAAATAAGGGACATCATTGCATTTGACCACTTGGAGATTTTGTTGTTAGGCTGTATGAAAGAAAATAGGTAATCCGATGAACATATTTCCTATTTTGCTGCTTGCTGTAACAATATTTGTTTTAAATAAGCTCTCGGCGCTTTGACTGTCGCTTTGCTTTCCACTATTTCATTTAAATAAAACTGACCCTTTAAAAAACTGTTGTTGAAATAACATAGAGCGAAATAATGATTTCGTGAAGGGAAAAATGTATTTTGAATGGGAAAAGGGAAGGGAAGGAGGCGGGACCCACATTACAATCGCAATCGGAATGGACGGGCACCGAGATATATAATGGAGTGTTGAAATCGCAATCGGGATCGGAGGAGAGAGGAGAGATATATATATGAAACAATAGTGTAATTTCAATCGGAATCGAAAGGAGGGAGGTGAAACGTATATAAAATATGACAATATGTTATGCGGTGGTGCATTTGTAATGGGCGGTTGAAACCAAAACTTCTGATGCGATTTGAGAAGGGGGAATGGGAAAAACCTTTGTACAAAATGAAATATAACAAATTTCACATTTACAAAGGGGAAGGCCCTTTATAATATATATGGGCGGAAGTACCGTATGGTGGGCTCGAGAGTCAATCGCAATCACAACATCGGAGGGGAGCGGAGTGCAACACAAATGGAAATGTCGATGCCGATGGCCCGATTAATTTTGAGTCGTCGGATCGGCGGGGAAGATCAACAATGGGATGTGGATCGGAAGTTGCAATCGCATCGGAGTTTCTGGACGTGGGTCAATCAGAATAGCATGTCAAAGTTTGCGATGCGATTGATCGGGGTGATGGAGTTGGGGAATTCGATCGGGTAATCGGAAGAGGGGATGCGATCGAGAGATCGGAGGAGGGGATGCGATCGGGAGATTGGAGGAGGGGATGTGATTAATCGCATCAGAGTTTCGTGCGATTGGAGTGATCGGGGCGTGTCATTTAAAGATGTGATGCGATCAGAAAGGTAGGGGACTTAGGTTATGCAGGGTTTTATATTATGAAACCTCAAAACTTTAATCATAAGGTTTAAAAGCTTGGAGGGGAAGTGGTTAGGATGGCGGGTAGTTTATATATATAAACTTTATATTAAATTTTTAGGGGTAATGGTGGGGAAGTGGTTTTATGCATAAATCACATTTGTATTTAAAAGTTTTATAATGCGATTTCATAATCGGAAAGGGGAAAAATGGATTATTTTATAAGGGAAATATTAAAACTTTAATAAAACAAAGTTTTAAAGGGAAAAATGGGAAATAGGGGGTACATGAGGATATAGGGATTTTTACTTCACTTAAGCATAAATTTCAATCCAAAAGTTAGTTTTGAGAGTGTAGTATACTGTTGGAAAGCTCTTTCCGGGCTCTTTCTGATGGATGTGCTTGAAGGATGATTTGGCGCTGAACATGCTATGAAAAGCTCTTCTGAAGGTAGGGGCATCACTTTGTGGAGATAAAAACTTCTGAATTGTGACTTATTACACATGATGATATATAATGAATAATAATAAAGGCGAAATATCATTTTTTCACCTCAAAACATGTTTTGAGGCAAAAGTTACATCAAACTGAATAAAATGTCTCTCTGATTCTTCCAAGCGCTGTGACTTTGAGATTATTGGCTTCCTCATGACCTTGCTGATATTTATTGACATTTGAGTCATTAATTTGACCATGGTGAGACCCTAGAAACTAATGAGACCCATCCTATAACCTACTGATATGATTTTAAGAATGAAAGTGAATAATGACTGAAGACCATAGAGAGGAAAATCAACAATTTTCACATGAGGGAAAACTGATGAAGAATTACTAACATCAATGAATCCATGACCTAGTGGAATGGTGAAATTTATTTGGTATGAGACACCTAATATGCAAATGAAAAAAGAGCAGTTTTGATCACTGATGGCAGTGTGACTAGACTGACACTAACAGCAGGTTCACAATTGAAGATGGTTTTTAGGATCTAGAGGAGTGATTTATCTTCATTATTTCATCTTCTCTACTTGCACACTCCATAAGCTACTCGATCATCCATCCCTTCATATATTTCACCCACCAAATAGGCAACAAGTTCAATTTTTTCCATAATATAGAATTTCTACAGACAAAACAAGAAGCTACAGGATTCTTGTAGCACTACAGGAAACTCTTGTAAATGCTATAGGAAACTCATTTATGAATAAGAAAGGTTGTCTAAGGGGTTTCTTAACTTCAGTTAGGGCATGATAATATGTGTTTTTCCTATTGCTACAATTCCCACAACCCTATTCCACTCCATGTGTAAGGGTTCCATATGTAAACCCTATGTTGCACCTTGGGAAACTAAATCATTGAAAACCTGGAATAGTAACCATTTCTCTTGCCTATCCTCTATTCCATTCATCCCATGATTTCCTCCATAGCCTCCATAACCCATATAATTTCATTCCTGAACAAACTGAAGCAATAAGAGCCAAGGAAAAAATTTCTACATGTATCAACGAGTTTCCTATAGAAAATCTCTGTGTAGCACAACAAGGCCAAAAGATGAATAAAAATTGATGTAGATGACTGAAGGAGACGACCAGCAGACTATAGAGGGACAATCACACTAACATGGCATCTACATCCATCCATGCAATACTTGAAAAAGAAATAAAACAATAAAAGGGTAAACATATCACTTAGAAAATATAAACACCTCACTCAGAAAAATATGCTCACTCAGAAAAAAAAAATGAAGATACAACAAATAAAAGACTCGGGGTTCCACCACCATATTTAGCTCCTTACACCAGCTCCTACAGCACCTCACCAACACCAAGTAACCTCAAGTATGGCCTCTCACCCTTCATTGTGCATCCATAATGGCCAAAATAGTTAAATGTTGAGATTTAGATGTTTAAAAGGAAAAAGGGTGGCGAGTTAACTTGGCCACCTTCCTAAAGTAAAACTCAAGGAAAATTGAAAGTGAATTCCACTTGGGCAATTCAAATTCAGTCAAGTCAAGATGGATGAGTATGAAGGGGAGTGATAACAAGGTCAGTAATGATTAACTGAAGTGGGGGTCAATAGTCTCTAAGAGGAAACTCGAGTTGAGTATGAGTCACCACAATGCTCCAAATTTGGTTAAAAAGTCCAATAAATGTAAGATTTGTCTCATTTCCAACATGGAATTGAGAATTTAAAAGAGGAGAAAGTGTAGGATAGTAATGGCAGCCATCATAAGAGAAGCATCGAAGTTTGGGCTTGCATGCGCCATCATGCTATAGGAAATAGCATTTTGCTACATACAACTTCAGCAGCACACCAACAGAGATTTAGAGGGCAGCACAAAGTTACGTGTGTGTGGATTATCTTCCCAAAGCCCTCATATATCAAAAAAAATAGAAAAGGACCAAGATAAGTGGATATTAATCCTCCATCACTAAAATTTCTCCATGTAATTCACACTCAGCAAAAGTATATGTGACATTTAAAGGGTAAAAAAGAAATTGTGTTTTGCTTCAAGGACTCCATCTCCAAGACTTACCTCTAAAAAATTCTCACCAAATTCATCTCACAACATTAAAATGGGAGGGGGGTTCAAAAATAGGGGGCCTATGGACATTAAGAGAATTAGGCATCACCCTCAGGTTATGGAAATCTTCCAAAATCACCAGTGGCTAGGGTTCTTCGAGCTATTGAAAGGTTATGATGATGAAATAGCTAAATAATTTGTAGTATACCTATAGTCACATTCAAAAGAAAGAACCACCGCTATGATAAGAGGACTAGACATCACTATATCTCTTGAACTCATAGTAAGAGTTACCACCTTTCTCTCAGGAGTCAAATGGGTCAAGGAAAGAATGCCTAGCATTGTAGAAGAAAATAATTTATTCCTACCCGGAGAGAAGTATATTGAAGATAAAAATGGTGTGAGAAGAGAGAACCTCCCATACCCCTAGGATTAAGTTGCCTTCCACATCATGAAATTCATCTCTTGTGAATGTATATTGAGTGTGGTTTATTGGTATCATTACAGGTTGTTAAATGAACTGAGGTTCCAAGGAGATCTTCCACTCGAACAGAGATGAAGTGTCCCTCACTTCCTCCTAAACTCCAACACTGATATGAGCCATAAAGTGAGACAATAATATATGGACCCTATCTTAGGCCATGAAAATTCCCCTTAGAACACAAGAATGGCACCTAACATCACAGACCAAGAGGTAGTTTCCATTTTAACTACTTTGGGCACACTTGTTAAAACGAAAAGAAATAGGCAGACGCCTATGTCCTTCAGAACTGGGAAGAGTCAGAGGGTTAGACAGGGAAAGCCAAAAAATCCCACCAAGAGCCCTTTAACCATTGAAGAATCACCACATAAAGAGGAAGAAATAAAATTAGAAGAATGAAGGGTACAATAAGTCACTTCACCCATAAGGACACCTGTAACATATATCAAAAGACATTCGGCCAAATTGGCAACCCACACACCTCATGCAACATCCACAGACCCTCCAAGGAGTGAGAAGAGTGAAAATAAAGGAGAAGAGAGTCTTTAGCAAGAAAAAAATATTTTTCTACAGGAAACTCCAGCAAGCACAAATTTGGAGAAAAATTCTTTGGTGCAGGAGGAAAAGATAGCCACAGGAATGCAAGAGGTCAAGGAAGCTGAAGGCAAGGCACAAGAGGAAATACATGTTGAAAAAGAGGGAGGAAAATATAATAAAGAAGAGGACACCTTACCAGAATAAAATCCAAAATATGTTTCAATGGTGCCAAACCCTAGTCCTCAACCAATCTCAGCTCTTACTACACATATATTGAGGGGGGTAGATTAATTCCTCAAAAATTAACGAAGAGAGCGCACACACTCATCATTGGATGAAGCTTTCCACATCTAAAGGAGTGTATGATATAGGGGTTATGGAAGGAAAAATGGCTGAATTGGGAAAATATTTATCTGATGTGAGGCTCAGAGGGTCAGTTTTCAAGGAGCAGCTTTAGAAAGCACAGGCAGAGAATGTAGCACTACATGAGAAACTTCAACAAAAAGGTAAACAAGTGACTACCATGCCAGACTTGTGCATGGAGGCGATTCAACACAGTTATCCTTCGGATTCATATGCAGTTTACCTCCTGGAGTAATGGCTCCTCTTTCAAATCAAAACTTTAGCCTCCGATGGATCCTTTCCTTTCCAAAATTGTAAACAGTTCATTGATTTCTACAATCAAGCTAGCATGGCTAACAAGGAAAAAATGGCAAAGTTTTACATGCATAACCTTGTGTTAACATATTTAAATATTTGGGACCCGAATCCTAGGAAGGGGGATATGCAATTAATGGCCTTAGCGTCATGGATGTTAAATGAGGAGACAAGAGCATAAGCGATGAGGATGGTTATGAGAAGAGAAAAGAGAGAACCCTTACGCATTAGGGCGGAATTGTTCATACCTAGAGGAGTCATCAATAACCATCTACAATTTTGATGATGTTTCTAGGTTGTTGGAAGATGAGTGCATTATGGCTAGCCAGAGATTATGGAACAACCTCCCTCACAGCCTTAGAAACATGGAATACCATACACCATAAAGATTAAGGGGTTCCTTGGAAAGGGAACCATTGTAAAAGAGGGCCATGCAGGCGAAAAATATTCAATGGCTTGGTCTAAAGCTCAATCCACCCTTGTTGATGGGGTTGAGTGATGGGAAGGACCAAGATGAACAGATCAAAGAATGGGAAGAAGCAGAAAAGAATGATGGGTTTTACCCTCCTAAGGAGACTCCCACACTTCTTCCTTGGGAAGTAAGAGTGTCCATCAAGGACTTAAATGAAATGCAGAAGGAGGATTAGTTTCTCATAGGATGAGCAACCATTTAGTAGGGGGTGATGATGAGCTTCATCATTAGGTACATTTGGAGGGGTTAATGGTCACCTTTTTTACTTATTAAGTATATTTTTCTTTCATTTTAATTAAATTATAGTCTATTGATGCTAGTATAGAGGGTGATTGAGGCTTAACATACTTTGAGTACCTAACATAAGATTAAATGCAGGAAAATCATCAAGATATGGAATTTTTGTGGAGATTATGTCATAAATACTTCTAGTAGATAGTAACAAGAGATTCTAGGGGATTTTCCACCCTCCTTAAATCCTAAAGGAAGCTAAGGGATCCTCAAGATTCCCTCCCACAACTTGAAATCAAAGGCAACCAAGCAAACTCAAGACCAAGTGCACTCAAGCCATACTTCACTTGGAGTCAAGTGGAATCATCACCTATTTTATAGGGAGTTGTTGGTAGCTACCCTTTAGGTTAAATAGATCTGAGAAAGAGATAATTAGGATTCGGATATTGGAGAAATTCATTAGGCTCTTTTCTATTGTAATTAGTTTTTAAAGACTTTTATATTGATGTAATGAGACTATATTTTGAAATGAAATGAGTATTCAAAATTTTCCTTACTGATCTAGCTCTAGAGAGGTAGACTTGTGGGTTAGAGCCCAATGCATGTGCCTCAGCCACTCTTGTGTAATAATTCTTTCCTTTCTTGTCATTTAGCTAGTTTTTCTTATGAATAGTTAGCTAGTTTGTTGTTATTTTCATTTATTGTTTTAGTTTTCTTCCATTTTACTTTTGTTGTACATTTAGTCTGCTTACATGAGTGGTAGAATAGGTGATAAACTCCATAAAGCTGTGAGTCGAGCCTCTCCCTCTCACCTTTGCCAATAAACCTTGAGGAGGGTAGGCCTTCCCCATAGACCAAAAATTATTTTTTGTTTATGATTTATTAGAATAGATGATATTAGTTGATGTAATTTCATGAACATGTTTAGTATGTTGTGGTAGATATTTTTTTTTAGATTAGGATAGATTTTCTTTACAAATTAAAGTCATCTTTTCCATTGTCTTTATCATGAATTTGTACATATTTATTTCATGAATAGGTAGTTTGATTTCAATTACATGTAGCACAACCAAGGAGAAGTTCACCAGCACCTTCAACTTCATCTCTCATCTCCCTTTAGCCCTTTGTTCATTAAAATCACCATCAGCCCTATTTTCGGATTTTTCATCCCTACACCATGACCAAACCCTAGGGGTGAAAGATAGGCCTCCCAAGAGGCCTTGAGCTTGGCCAAGGGGTAGACCAACCCCAAATCATCCTCATACACCTTCAAAAAACCTTTCTTACCCTTTTTCCACCTCTTTTTTTCCTCGTATTTCCCTCAGTTTATTTCCTGTAGCAATTCAGGACTTGCCTGTAGCACTACAAGAAACCTATAAAAACACTTGGAACTACACCTGTGGGTCCCTAATTAAGCCCAGAAACCATCATGGCCACCTTATAAACCTACAAGAATGACTCATACACCTCCATCCTTGCCCCCATGTGTTCAAGCCTTCCATCAACCACCTTAGCACTTTATTCTCCTAGCTTCAAAACAACACATTTTAAAGCATAGTTAGGTCATGAATAGTTGCATGAATAAAAGCATGGTAGATATATCATAGGTTAAGTAGATTGTGTTTATCCATTTGGCCCAACTAAGTGTGATTAGATTATTTTCCTTCATTCCATTTCAATTCAGAAATTTACTTCATAGAAGGTACCTAGGTTGCTTTTACAATTCTTATCATAGTTTAATAAGTAGATTTCTTTCATTGCAGAATAGTTAGATGTACTTAGTTACTATGGTATAATTCTATACTTACTGATAGTGCCATGTATTTGAATCATTTATATCCCCGGGCCTAATTTCAGAAGTTTGGCAGACTTCACCTAAAAACCCTAGAAGTAACACCCTTTCATAGAGCTCAGAAGAGGATGACATGAGAAGAATGCATATGTTGTGCATATAGTACTCTCACCTTAAAGTTTGCATGAAGCTCGGTTTTATAAAGTAAATTAAGAAAACATATGGGAGTTGCAAAATTCTTGGTGCAATACTAAGGCTCACTATGAACCACTTGCCTTGGTGCAGGAGTTGTCCAGATTTGACAGCCTGATACAGTTGGATCTTCTTCTGGTGAGTGTTCTTGATTTGCATGTTCATTATAAAATCTATGGTGTTCTGTTACGTGCAGTCTAGGTTTAACTCTGTTGATGTGAGTTTTTCTTTAATGTCGAAGGTTTCCAGTAGAGGTGGTAAGTAATTTCAAAGGTCGTCCACATTGAATATTGTTGAGAATGCAGCAAGATGATGGAGCTTAGTGAAATGAAGTCGCCTTCACTAAGTGGGCCCGCAGGCAAATTCTGGCGCAAAGTCTATTTTTAGACTATGTCTATTTTTAGACATACGGAGCATAATTTGGGAATTCTACTTGGAGATTCTTGATGGATGCGACATGTCGGTAAAAATAGATGAGATCCTAATTTTTAGGACCCAGGCTATTTTTAGACTGATCTCCTAAAAATATGGAAGTCAAATATTATTTACCCTTAATAATATTTTGACTATAAACAACAGTTTACTCTCTTGGCGCACTTCAGTTTGAGTCATGGAGGTGGCTCATGCAACTGACACAATGAATCACGTGGTTCCTAGGGTTTGATGGCATCTTGCATGGTTGGCTTCAGTTAGACTTCAGTGGCAGGAGTTTTGGAGGAGTTAACGGGACAAGTAGTGGAGTTGTGTTCTGTTTGTTTTAGTTGAACTAGTTGGGATTAGTTAACTAACTAATCAACTAGATATGAGTGGATTAAATTAAATAATATTTAATTTACTAAATATTAACTCATTAGTCAACTCAAGAACACTTCATTTCACTACAGTGCATGATCAGTTCAGTGGAGACCAGTGGAAGAGGTAGATGAAAGGGTGAGTAAAGCTATCAGTTGGTAGATTTGTTTTGCATGAGATTTGCATTACACTTGGAGGAATTGTCCATGAAAATTACACAATCAAGGGAAGGGGATTCGAACCTTGAACCTCTTCATATACAGGCCATGATTGCGCAATAGAGGCAAGGCAATTGGCGGGGAGTTTTGAACCTCAGACTTGTTCAAAACTGAGTCAGATTGTGAGTAACTTCATGAGAGAGTACCGAGTACTTGTGAGGAGTATTGTACTTGTTTGGTTACTTGATTTCTCCATTATAATATACACAATAGCTGCGGGGTTTTCAGCTATAGGCTTTCCCCATACATACTGAGTTAATGTGTGATGATTTGATGTGAGATTGCTTCTGTTATTTCCGCATGTGACAATTAATTGTAGAAGAAGGTTATGTGTTATGTATGCAATTCGAAATTGATATATGACCAGGTTAATCTTCAGTGAATAAGTGATTTATTCAGCTAATTTCTACATGGTATTAGAGCAAGATTAATTGTCGAGATCTATTACGGTGATTGCAAACTTATTTCCTCGGACAGAGTCTGCATGCGGGCCAGGTAGCCTCCGGAATATTCATCCTTCTTTGTAAGGTGAAAGATCTGGTGAATGCCCTTTGTAGTCAATCTCTGATTTGGAAATAATTTGTTTTCAAGTATAGATCGGAAGCGATAGAGCTTGGAGTTTGGAATTCGAATTTTGCAGAAGGTTGTTCTTCTTGGTGCCGGTGTTGAAAGATGTCTTCTTTCAATGGTTTGCGACTCGAATATGCTCTTGAAGGCAGTTCGAACTATATTGCATTGAAAGATCGAATGGAAGCAGTGTTAGAAGATAATGGTCTGAAGGAGTTCGTGGATGAAGGCAGTTCGAACTATATTGCATGGAAAGATCGAATGGAAGCGGTGTTAGAAGATAATGGTCTGAAGGAGTTCGTGGATGCGGATGTCCCAAAGCCCACTGATGCAGCTCTGGTCGATGCATGGCAAAAGAAGATCGCGAAATGTCGAAGGATCCTGTTGGAGGGCGTCAAGGATCATATTGTATCTAGCCTGCATGGGAAGGCTACTCCATATTTAATGTGGAAAGCTTTGACGGATCTATTACAGAGTAAGAGTGACCAAAGGAAGCTGGCGCTCAAAGACAAGCTCAGGAACATCAAGATGGAGAAGGGCGACAGTATCGCTAAATACCTCACGAAGTTCACTCAATGCAGAGATGAACTGGGAAGTGTGGGAGTTACTGTCGATGAAGAAGACATGGTCGACCTGGCTCTCCTTGGTCTTCCGAAGGCTTGGCACTCATATCAAGATAGTGTCAATGGTCGGGAGAAGCTGCCGGGATGGGAGCGCCTTTGGGCGGATCTCATGCAGGAGGAGATAAGGAGGACTACTCGAGATGGATCTACATCAAAGGGAGCTGATGAAGAAAACTGCGCTTTGGTGTCCAAAGCTAAGAAAGGGAAGGGTAAGAAAACCTCTCATTCTGGAGCTAAGGGCAAGAAGCAGGATATGGCAAAAGTGAAATGTTTTCACTGCCATGATCACGGACATTATGCTACCAATTTTCCAAAGAAGAAGAAGAACAAGCAAGCGGGAAGATCTGCAGATGGAGAAGCTTTGGCTTCACAGTTCGAGCTTGACTTTTCACTGATTGCATGCTTGGTTTCAAGTGTGATGGGATCGGTGTGGTTCTTGGACGGCGGTGCGTCATTTCATATGACGGGAGATCGGGAGTTGTTCTCAGATCTGGAGGACAAGGATTTGGGTATGCACATCGAGATGGGCGATGACGGTAGATACGGTGCGACTGGTATCGGTACCGTATCCTTTCAGAGGGAGTCTGGTAAACCCTTTGTCTTAAAGGATGTCATGCATGTACCTGGATTGAAGAAGAACCTGATTTCAGTAGCGATGTTGGAGGATAAGGGGTATGATGTGGTCTTCGGCGAAGGAAAAGCCTTCCTGCGCAGTAAGACTACTGGAGAGACCCGGAAGATAGGGGTTCGAACTCAGAACCTTTATCAGTTGCAGGTAGATGACTGCGCAGCTATGGCATGCAAGGCGGGAGAAGTGGTGAGCCGGGATGATGAGGGCGAACTATGGCACAGAAGATTGGGCCATCTTCACCATGGAGCTTTGAAGATTCTGCAGCAGATTTCTACTGGACTTCCTAAGGGCACCCTTGCGCAGTCAGATCAGTGCAAGGGGTGTACTTTAGGGAAGTATGTGAAAGCCACCTTTCACGAGAAGGATAGTCGCGCCACGACGATCCTTGAGAGAGTTCACACGGACGTGTGTGGTCCTTTCTCAGTTGCTTCGACATCAAAGCACAAGTATTATGTGATATTTGTTGATGATTTCTCTTGAAAGTGCTGGATCTTCTTCATGCAGAAGAAGAGCGATACATTCGCGAAGTTCTGTGAGTTTAAAGCACTGGTCGAGAAGGAGTCGGGGAAGAAGGTGATTGCTCTAAGGAGTGATAACGGTGGTGAATTCATCTCGGCTGAATTCGAGGAGTTCTGCAGCGCAGAAGGGATTCGGAGAGAGCTCATCGCACCCCATAACCCACAGCAGAACGGGGTGGCTGAGCGGAAGAACAGAACGATCGTGGGTGCTGCACGGGCGATGTTGCATGATCGGGGCCTACCCCTTCACTTGTGGGCTGAGGCATGCAATACAGCAGTGTATGTGCAGAACCGTTGTCCTCACAAGGTTCTTGGCATGAGTACACCAGAGGAGGCTTATTCTGGCAAGAGGCCTGATATTTCCCATTTGCGGATTTTCGGATCTCCCGTCTACATGCATGTGACGAAGGATGCGAGAAGGAAGCTGGATCCAACTGCTGAAGTTGGAATATTTGTGGGGTACACTGATACACCTCACAACTATCGGGTGTATGTGCCAGACAGTCGCAAGACTGTTGTGCGACGGGATATAAATTTCAGGAGGAGAAAGCCATGCAGTGTTCGCTTGAGAGGGAGCTACACTTGCATGCAGATGAGGAGTTGTTAGTTCCTAAGGAGGAGCTTCCGGATGTGGATCAGCCACAAGAGGAAGTTCAGGAGGTGGAAGAAACCACCCATGCAGCGCCAACCATCAAAGGGCGCATGCGCACTACAGAAGCTGAGCGACTGGCTCGGGATGCAGAGAAGGTTGTAGGACCACCTACAGCACAGCGCAGACAGAGACAGTCACCGGATCGGTACACTGGATACATGGCTCTTGTGAGTCAATGTGTTGTGTCGGAGCCATCCTCTTTTGAGGAAGCTGTGGAGGAACCCGCATGGGTTGATGCCATGATCGAAGAATATGATTCGATCATCAGGAACAGTGCATGGGAGATTGTCCCAAGACCGGTTGGGAAATCAGTTGTAGGTTCGCGATGGATCTACAAGGTGAAGCAGGCGGCTGACGGGGGTGTGGAGAAGTACAAGGCGAGATTTGTCGCCCGTGGCTTCTCACAGATCGAGGGGATTGACTATGAGGAGACTTTTGCACCTGTCGCAAGGTACTCTTCCATACGGACGATCCTTGCTCTCTCAGCGCAGATGGGGTGGCACATTCATCGGATGGATGTGAAGACTGCGTTCCTCAATGGAGTTATTGAGGAAGAAGTGTACATAGAGCAGCCTGAAGGTTTTGAGATCTTCAGCAGTGAGTCGCATGTGTGCCGACTCAAGAGAGCACTGTATGGGCTGAAGCAAGCACCTCGTGCTTGGTACACTCGGATAGACAGCTACTTCACCGGGCTTGGATTCTCCAAAAGTGAGGCGGATCCAAACCTGTACCAGATTGTGGTGGAGGGGAAGCTGTTGATCATCGTACTGTATGTAGATGATCTGATTTTGACTGGCGACGAGCAGTTGATACTTTCATGCCAGGAGGATCTTGCACGAGAGTTTGAGATGAAGGACCTGGGCATCCTTCATTATTTCCTGGGATTGGAGATTTGGCAGCGCAGTGGAGGACTGTTTGTTTCTCAGGGCAAGTATGCCCGGGAGATTCTGGAGAGGTTCAACATGCGAGGCTGCAAGCCTGTTGACACTCCTCTTCCTGGTGGTTGGAGGAAGGAGGATGCTACTTCAGCGGAGGTAGTGGATGCCACTGTCTATCGACAGTTGGTGGGGTCGCTTATGTATCTGGTCAATACACGACCCGATATATGCTATGCAGTTAACCAGCTTTCGCAAGCTGTGGTTAAGCCTACCAAGCTCTTTTGGAAGGCGGGCAAGCATGTATTGCGCTATATCAGAGGCACATCGGGATATGGTCTATGGTACAGACAGGAGGATGGAGTGAAGCTTTCTGGTTTCACTGATGCAGATTGGGCAGGGAGCCCAACAGACCGGAAGAGCACTTCTGGAGGAGTTTTCAACATTGGGTCGACAGCAGTTTCCTGGTACAGCAGGAAGCAGAGATCCGTGGCACTCAGTTCAGCAGAGGCCGAGTACATGGCAGCAAGCTTGGCTGCATGTGAGGCTATTTGGATGAGGAAGATCCTCGCGGGTTTGTTCAGGTTGCATTTGGAGCCTACAGTGATCTACTGTGATAACCAGAGCTGCATCAAGCTCTCGGCTAATCCAGTATTTCATGATAGGTCCAAACATATCGACATCAGGTACCATCACATCAGAGATTGTGTTCAGCGGAGGATCATGATGCTTTCATATGTTCCCACGGAGGATCAGGATGCCGACATCCTGACGAAGGCGCTCACCAGGAGCAAGTTCGAATTCCACAGAGGCAGGATAGGGATTGGAGATAATCCATATCTTGCTGAGAGGGAGTGTTGAGAATGCAGCAAGATGATGGAGCTTAGTGAAATGAAGTCGCCTTCACTAAGTGGGCCCGCAGGCAAATTCTGGCGCAAAGTCTATTTTTAGACTATGTCTATTTTTAGACATACGGAGCATAATTTGGGAATTCTACTTGGAAATTCTTGGAGTATGCGACATGTCGGTAAAAATAGATGAGACCCTAATTTTTAGGACCCAGGCTATTTTTAGACTGATCTCCTAAAAATATGGAAGTCAAATATTATTTACCCTTAATAATATTTTGACTATAAACAGCAGTTTCCTCTCTTGGCGCACTTCAGTTTGAGTCATGGAGGTGACTCATGCAACTGACACAAGGAATCACGTGGTTCCTAGGGTTTGATGGCATCTTGCATGGTTGGCTTCGGTTAGACTTCAGTGGCAGGAGTTTTGGAGGAGTTAACGGGACAGATAGTGGAGTTGTGTTCTGTTTGTTTTAGTTGAACTAGTTGGGATTAGTTAACTAACTAATCAACTAGATATGAGTGGAGTAAATTAAATAATATTTAATTTACTAAATATTAACTCATTAGTCAACTCAAGAACACTTCGGTTCACTACAGTGTTTCGAGGGTCACCAACGGAACACGTCTCGAAAAATCTTATTGGGGATGGGGAAAACCTCTCTCTTCGGATGTCTCAAAAATAATATCCTTGCTTGGATTTGGCCTTAAGGGAATGAATCAAGGCTCTTGCAACATAAGGCTCTGATGTCTCTTGGGAACTTGGAGATTAGCTTGCAAAGGAGATGAGAAAGCTTTTATAGATGGAGGAAGGGGAGTCAGGATCCCTATAATCATGGGATTGGCCCTATCCTCAAGGAAACTTCCATGAGAGGTGGCAAACCATTTCCTCTACATGGAGATCCTCCCAACTCAAATTAGACACTAGTTTATGGATCAGTTAGGATGAAACTTCCGCCATTTATTTAAAAAAAAAACTCCTTAAAATGGTTGGCGCGAGTGCGACTCTGAGACAGAGCGCCAATTGGCGCACCCTCTTTGAAGGATTTCCCCCATTGGCGCGGGTAATGAACTGGCTTCCTGCGCCAATGCAAAAAGGGGTGTTTTTAGGGTTTTTCACAAGGATTTTTCTTCAGGGCAATGAAAGTACATGTTTAGGGGAATGCCATGAAAGTGTTTTCAAGTTATGTCACTGCTCACAGGTCACAGAATGAGCCCTCCAATTGTGTGGGATGGGGAATTGTAGGGACTGTGAAAAATTGCTATGTAACAGATGCCCCCTAAAGCATGATGCTCGAGAGAGAGAGAGGGGTGAAATGCTTTACGAGAACGTGTCCAATTGAAAACACCACCGCTTGAAAACCTGCGTAGAGAAGTACAACTGATATCTCAAATACATGATATATACATGGTATGGGCATAGCCATCCATAACAGAGTATGTAATAATCCAGATCCGAGGCATGGACGCAGCCATCCAGTAAGGATCCGTAAATAGAATCAGGTATGGTTGCAGCCATCCAATCATTGAGTCATGTAACTAATCATAATAATCCACAAAATTGCAGCCTAGATTCCAATAGACAAAATCCAGGGTCTCGCTCTCTATCTCGACCTGAACAAAGTACAAGTTCAAACATGAAAATAAGTGAGCTGAAGTCAAACATGCAAGAACATCTTCTGATTACCAGCCAATGATGAAAGTTTTTAACAGACGCGAGAGGTACCACCATTAAGGCCAATGGTCCTCAAGGTACTACAGGTACAATCTACGGCATGTGAACAATGAGCTGACGTCAAACACCCGCAGAATCACCCGATCGGAGGCCAATGATGAAAACCTCACGTCGAATGCGAAGAATCGGCCATTGAGGCATGCAGGCTCCAAGGTACCAGAAGGGAGTCTCTAGATCAGCTTCCTGGATAATGAGCTGAAGTCGACAGGAAGTGACCTTGATCGAAGGCGGGCCATAGTGTTTCCCACATCATCGATGCGAGATAGAGGAACATAATGTTTTTGTGAATCACGATCAGATGAGAATAAGAGGAAGGTTGGTACTTGCAGAGGTCAACTTCTCTTGAACATATGGCGGCACGACAGTGAGTTTGGCAGTATTTGACATCAACGGATCAGAGGTCATGGCGATGAGGCAAGGAGCAGATGAGAGGTCAAAAAGGATTACCCAAACCCATGGAGGCAAGTGAACAAACGAGATGAGATATCCCCAACCTGACACGAATGCAGACAAGTGCCATGTTCAAGAGTGACATACTGCCGACACGACAATGATTCCGGTTCCATTTCCCCACACCATTTCTAGGGAGTACCCCAATTATTTTGATAACAAGCTTAAAGGGGATAACATATGCTTGTAATATAAGTTCATCCTTCGGACGAATCCATCCTAGTACATTTAACAAGCCCTAAGAAGGAGTGACTCGAATAATGTCGTTACGACTGAATCGAATGTCATCAGAGTTTAACGAGTCTGACAGAGGAAGAACTCGGCGTCTTTTCATATTTAGAGAGTTTGAAAAGACAACGGGAAAGTAAACTCCAATGGTCCCTTTCCATAAATATTTCCACAGATCCGAAAAGGTAGAAAACTATGTCTGAGAAAACCTCCTAGTCGCAATAGGCTAGGGTATTCCTTTTTCGTAAATAATCTATCCCAGCCCGAAAAAGGGGTAAATGTATACTGGGTAGATGTCGTTTCATGGCCACTTTAACGAGATCGAAATGACAAGGGCCTTGAAAATATTTTCATGTTTAGAGAGTCAGAAAAGAGCTGAAAGATGACTCCGAAATGACTTTTTCGTGTATTTACCGAGTCCGAAAAAGTATAAAATACAACTCGTGTCACCGTTTAAGTTGCGTAAAAACTTGTTGCTGCACATAAAGGCAAGTGTAAAATCAATTTTTGACAAAATATATTAAAATATTAATAAAAAATGACTTTTAAAACTTAATTAGATTTCAAAAAGTTAAATAGTTCTCAAATGGTAAAAACAAAATTACTTTTACTATTTACCTCATTGGAGAGCAGCAGTGGTCCATTTGTGTGCAAACTTCTGACGGTGACTACGATTGATCCGGGACGTTATTCAGTTCCGCGTTTGTTCCAGGTAATAGGCGTTTCCTTAAGCTCCATTCCAATCCATTTTTTTATATTTTTTTATTATGTATTAGACTTCTGGGCGAACCATTTTGAAATTTTAGGGCTCGCTCCATTGGCGCAGGTATCGGGCACGAACCCGCGCCAATGGACATTTCTTCACAAAGAGGTCACACCAACTGGCGCAATTGTTAGGAAAATTGTTGTGCCAATGGCGCAATGCAATTTTCCGCCCAAAATTTTGAAAATGTGGGCTACCTATGTGGATTTTCAAATGTTTTAGAGATCTAACAATGTATTTTTGATTGTGTTGATGCAGATATAAAGGCAAAAATGGTTATCGAATGGAAGTAGAGGGTACATGGAGAGGAAGATGAAATGGCTATCGAGAATGAAGCCTGCATGACTGCACTTAAGAGATATGGACTTAAGAAATTCTCCCTCACACCCTGTTTACGAGCTCAACCAGAGCTACTACAATACTTGGTCAGTATATGGGGCGAAAATGAAGAAGTATTTAAACTTCGGGACCAAGTGCTGGAACTAGAGGTTTCCGACGTATGTTTCATAACCAGATTTTCGCGCAGAGGTCCGGTGCCCATCCTGACAGGTAGCAAACCATCTGGGGAAAATATGGAGTAGGTAATCGGGAGGGTGTGCCCAGGGGCACGGACTAGATCAGGAAGCGGGAAGGTGGACATCCACACTGTCTAGGATCTAGCACTGAGAGTAGTGCTACACACAATTACATGAGCTACAGGATTGCAAGCTCCACATGAGGCAACCAAGGCCCAACTCCTGCTAGCCACTGAGTGTATGAGTCCAACACTATTTCATTGGGCTACTGTAGTGACAACAAATATCAAGAGGCAGCTTACAAAGTGCAAGCAAGTCAAATTGAAGTAGTTTGGATACGGTTCCATTTTGGTATCGTTCATCCTGGAATGACTACCTATCTTCCAGGGCCAAGGAGCCATAGTTGCTGAGCCGATACCAAGAGAGACAAGGATGGCTCGCTGGGCAGCACTTATGCCCAGGTCAGGAGGAGGCCAACAAATGTCTTGGAGGCCGGAGTTTTTTGGATGGTTATGGCATCAGTTGATCGTGGTCGAGGATTGGCCCTATGCCAGGACCGATTTCACTGGAGACCTATATCTCCCAGTTCTGGAAGGGGATGACTGGGATGAGGAGTTGGGTATGACCTCTTTTTTTATTTTTATGTTCTATGATTTTTTTTTGTAATACATGTCCGTTCTAACACCATTTTTATATGTATGTAGATGTCAACCTAGAGAGACCTGTCGGTATGTCTCCCATTGAACGGAGAACTCAGCCCATAGCTGACCCTCAGGCAGAGTGTTCCGAGGGAGGAGAGTTGATCCAGAACCTTATAGGGATTGCCTAAGGGATTCCAGACTACGCCGAGCTAGCAGATGTCCCGATGGTGTATCAGAGACATACGGTGGGAGTGCCTAGTCACCTCCACCGACTTTTGAGACACTTAGTGTGCGCGGTAGCATGTTACCACGAGCGCCATGCGGATTAGACACCTACGGCTTATTTCATGCATTATTTTTGAGAGACATTTCGTCTCCAGATGTATTAAGACGAACATGTATATTTTTTGATTTTATGTGATGCACACTATGTAAACATTTCGACACATATATATATATATACATACCTCTTTCTGGATGGATCTTTTTTACATGTGATGATGTTTTTGTTTATAAATTGTGCAAATGTCTATCTAAAACCAAATTAGCTACTGCATATGTTAATGTATTCATATGTCTGGGTATGTGTTGATATGTAATATAGTCAAAATTTCTTTCCAACAGATGAATACGCAGATACAGACGTAAAATGGATGGATTTCTTACTGAATAGTGTCCGTTAAGCTATAATACTACAAGCTGTGAGTCTAGATACACAAGTAATTCATGGATGCCGAGGTCTATAGCCTCGGTTAATAATTCCAATACAGCACTATATTCCGCGATATTATTTGTAGCAGGACCCAGACATACACCTTGCAGGTTAACCAACTCACCAGTAGGATCATAGATTACCCAGGCTGCGAAAGACAGATTCTCGGTACTGTAGGATGCACCATCTGCGAAACCCACAAATGGAGTAATGGACATCTGCACAATCAGGAAGACCCGATAAGTAGAAAGACGCTTACATCGCACACCACACCACACATGCACATAAATTAATATACACACCTATGTACACACACCACACCAAAAATAACTTCAATCGTAGTATTTCTTAAGGTACAGCCCATTTCAAGGATGCGCCAATGGAACTCCTTCATTATCAATGAGCTCATAAGCTCCATTCTTCAATACTCGTTTTACTATATAGGGCCCATGCCACATGGGTTGGAGCTTTCCTGCCCCGATTTTGTCGTGCGCTTGGTCGTATAGGAGGAAAAGGTCCCCTTCGACAAAGGAACGTGGAGAGACTGATTGATCAAAGTGCGCTTTGACCCGCTTTTTCTATGCCTCAATAACTAAGGCAGCCAAGCGGCAGGTTTCATCCAATTGTTCCAAATACAAGAGACGTTCTTCTTTAGGAGAAGTGTCGGGTAAAATTTCCACAGCCAATTTTAAGGAAGGAATTTTGCACTCAACCGGAAGAGTTGCTTCCAGACCATAGACCAATTGGACTGGTGTGAATCTGGTTGCACTCTTTGCTGACGTCCAGTATGCCCATAGAGCTGAGAAAAATTGGAGGTGCCAATTGGACTTATGAATTCCAACTGTTCGTTGAAGCATTGTGACCAAAACTTTATTCACAGCCTCAACCTCGCCATTTTCCTGGGGGTAATATGGCGTTGAGCTATCGTGTCGTAAGCCCAATCTTGATGTCAGCTCAGCCATCATATAATCTCTAAAATGAGTTCCATGATCGGTTACAATGGCCTAAGGGACCCCGAAACATGCAATAATATGGTTGAAGATGAACTGGGCAGTTGTCTTACCATCGGTGGCTAGTGTAGGCATCGCTTCGGCCCACTTAGTAAAGTAGTCAACAACGACGATTATATATGCATGCCCCCCGACCGAATGAGGGTTACACGTCATGAAATCTATGCCCCATTTTGCGAAAGGGCCGACGGTAATGACAGGGTGTAGAGGGAGAGGCGGCGTGTGCATCTTGCGCTGAAAAACTTGGCGTGAGTGACATTTTCGGACTGCAACAATATAGTCTTTGAATATTGATGGCCAGAAGTAACCCACATGCAGAATCTTCTGGGCGGTGGAATATCCAGACATGTGACCACCACAGGTGCCACTGTGACAGTCGTTTAAGACTCTTTCGGCCTCTTCCAGAGTCAAACACCGACGGAGCACCGAATCTACTCCAACCCGATATAATGTATCTCCTACAATGCGGTAGGGTTGAGACTGATGCCGAATCCGACGTCGGGCATCTTTGGTCAACTCAGAGCGGAAGGTTGACGTTTGAATATACACAATAATATCGCCATGGGTCATAGGTGCTGATAAGGAAGATGGTTTCATCTAGAATGTGTTCTTCAGAATGAGATGGCGGGGAGTCTGTCGGGAGGGAGAAAATAAGATCTGCGAAAACCAGTGATTTGGTCGACTTAGCAGTAGTAAACTCTAGGTCGAACTCCTGAAGGATAACCATCCATTTGGAGTATTTCCCCCCCAATAATTGTCGAGAGAGAATATATGTCATGGGGTTGCAATTCGAAACCATGGTTATGGTATGCACAGGATGTAGTGGCGGAAACGTTGCATAGCTTGTACAGTAGCTAAAGCTATCTTCTTGACGTGACCGTAACGCGTTTCCATGTTGAGAATATTTCGTTATAGATAGTAAAAAACGTGTTCATTGCCATTATCGTCATCCTGCACCAGAACCATAGCTATGGTGCTAAAGGCGGCGGCCAAGTATAGAGTGAAATCACGGAGATATTTTGGAGGCCGAAGCAACAGAGCATTAACAAGTAATGTCTTAAGCTTCCCAAAGGATTGTTGAGCAATGTCGTCCCAATGAAAGGTAACATTCTGCTTTAAAAGACGCGTGAATCCTTTGGCCACTTCCATGTATTTCGGTATAAAGTGTCATAGGAAGTTAGCTTTTCCCTGCAGACTCTGCAATTGATATAACGAAGAGGGTGATAGGAGATTATTGGGGTTCATAGTGGAGTCGCCAATTTTTTGTGGAGGTAAATCCCCTCTGCGGACAGAGGTGATCCCTACTAGCCCAGACCGGGTCTAGCAACAATCGTTCATGCTATAGTGTAGGTTCCTAATTGCAAATAAACTGACTAGCGATGCAGGCTTACCTGGAATCCAATGCTGTCGCTTGTAGAGAAATTAGCGCTCCCGTTCCTTAGCTCTGGCAGATCACAATCCTGACGAACTCCGTGATCGGACACCTGCACATGCAAGAAACAAAACAAACGCAAGCGTAAAATCCAGTATATGCAACTATATGTCAGTCAGAGAAGACATAACTCATCATCATAATCAACAACAGGAGTGGAACCATAACCAATAGTCGCTTATCATTAATCAATCAAAGGAGGATACAACCTGGCTCTGACGCTGAATTCTCCTTTGGAGGGTCGCCAGCGGAACACGTCTCGAAAAAGCCTGTCAAGGATGGGACAAACCTCTCTCTTCGGATGTCTCGACAATAATCTCTTTGCTTGGATTTGGCCTTAAGGGAATGAATCAAGGCTCTTGCAGCATAAGGCTTTGGTGGCTCTTGGGAACTTGGAGACTAGCTTGCAAAGGAGATGAGAAAGCTTTTATAGATGGAGGAAGGGGAGTTGGGATCCCTATAATCATGGGATTGGCCCTATCCTCAAGGAAGCTTCCATGAGAGGTGGCAAACCACTTCCTCTACATGGAGATCCGAAGCCAAACCTCCCAACTCAAATTAGACACCAGTTTATGGATTAGTTACGACGAAACTTCCACCATTTATTTTTAAAAAACACTCCTTAAAATGGCTGGCGTGAGTGCGACTCTGAGATAGAGCGCCAATTGGCACGCCCTCTTTGAAGGATTCCCCCATTGGCATGGGTAATGAACTGGCTTCCCGCGCCAATGCAAAAAGGGGTGTTTTTAGGGTTTTTCACAAGGAGTTGTCTTCAAGGCAATGAAAGTACATGTTTATGGGAATGCCATGAAAGTGTTTTCAAGTTATGTCAGTGCTCATAGGTCACGGAATGATCCGTCCAATTGTGCGGGATGGGGAATTGTAGGGACGGTGACAAATTGCTGTGTAACAACAATTTAACTCATTTACAACCTCTTGACGTCTAACTATTTCTTGTTGAGTTTTTCCCCTAGTTTTGGAAATAATGTTTTATAAGAAGTTGGATATTCTCTCCTTTCCTTCCTTTTCCATGTTTGGTATTAAATTTACTCTTCCACTTCTTATTTGGCATAGCCCATTAGTATCGCAATCTTCTACTTACATGCTTGTTGGATTTATCCTTTTCTTCTTTGTTAAAATGCTCAAGGGAAGGGGCATATTAATTCTCATTCTTCACATCTGCTTTATTTTTCCAACAGTAATATTTCTTCTTATTCCCTCTCCATATTGGAATCATATAACACTAATATTCTTCTTCACCTCATCTTTTCCTCCATTTCATTAAATTCTTTTTTTTTTCACCTTATATAACTCATTCTCCAATTTTGGGTTCTAGCCCTAATTTAGAGAGAAAAACCTAGATATATGAAGATTATGATACCAAAAATCTTGAAAATAAAATTTTTGGATGAGATGTGATTGCATAAAAAAATTATCTCATTATAGAGTCTATCCTCAATATTTTTTTATCAAATAAACAAAATATGGTGCGGTATAGGTTGTTAGGACAATATGGATAGGTTTCTGTGCCAAAAGTAATCCATTTATATTGAACAGATGCTTTGTTTTATTTAATTTTTTTCTAATCTTGGATGGAATAGATATTCATCATATTTAATATATAACCCTGAGCGGGGTTGAGAATTGAACTAGTAAATTCACATCAATGAGTGCCTTAACATAGCACCTAATCACCATCTATCCAAGACCCCATGCATGAACCAATACTTTTTTATTTTCTTTTGAATTTTTTATTTTAAATTGTAAGAAATATTGAAAATCTAAGGTTTTAATGAGATGTGATTGCATGATAGAAAAAATTCTCAATATAGAGAGTCTGATCAATAAAAAATTTTAACTAAACAAAATATGGTGTCGTGTAGTTTGTAAGGATATGATTGGTAGGTTTCTATGTTAGAAATAATCCATTTAGACTAAGTTGATGATTTTTTAATTTCTTTTAACTTGTATATTTTAAATTGTATACAAAGAATTTTTTGAAAATACTATAGTGTATGTTGATGTATTTGTTCAATATTATTGATACATCATTGTAACTGATAGAGAATAAAGGTAAGGTAATTCCCTCTATGACTGATTTCAAATCAATTATTTAGCCATGGTTGAATGAATGCACTATGATTTAGCTTGCAGATGGTTATTTTATAATTATACAAGTTTCTTGGAATGATGCATACTTCCCTTTTTCCTGTAGGGAACCTAAAATTTCATCAGTCTTTAGTCCCTTCATGAGGGTTCCTCCTATGTTGGAAATTTATTTTTTGCTTATCCCTCCATGGCATATTTGTCTTCTAGATATTTCTCAGCGGCTTACACATTAGTAAATTCTAGTTCCAAATCGAGGCAGAATTCATACTGACTAAAAATGAAGCAGCAAAGAGCTGATGTGTATTGGTTCAACTTAAACAGGTATATTCAGTATTATATCTCTTTTTAATGCTTTTTAGTGAGCATTGTGAGTTTTTTATAGTTTTTTGAAAACATATCAGACCTCTTCATTTTGACTACATATGTAGCATTTATTCTTATTTGCACCATGCCACAATTTTATGTTGAAATTTTCTGAGTAATTCCTAACAACAACACACACAGAGATAAAAAATAAAATTTAAATTTCAGTCACAAATATGTCAATAATAACAATATAAAAGTTTTTGTCCACATTTACCAACCATCATATGGAAATGCGTTTGCATACTTTTGGCTTTGATAAACTTTATCAAAGGTATCAACATGCATAAATGTTTGGCCAATAATTTACTAATCCACTTACCTTTATTGAATGCTCATATGCTATCACCAATCCGCACATATGCTGACCTTTCTCTTAACATTCATTTCATACAAAGGTTAAAACCGAAATATCAACATGAATATCTGGTTCGGGCACATAGCTTACCCTTCCTTAACCATCACGCAACTTCGAGTGCAAACACCGTCGGATCTCCAACGGTTAGGATCGGATGTTTATCGCGTTAAATTGGCTCTATTGCTTTATTTCTACAACAAAACACGAAATTGGCGATTTTATGATGCCACACATCACTCAACAAGGTGTATCGTGTAAATTTTTTTCAACACTGTTTACCATTCCAAACCTACGCAAAAACCATTGGTTGTTTTCTCAAAACCACTTCACTGTTCCCATCACATAGTTCCACCTCCTTTGCGCCTTTACTTAGTATTTTCCACCTTTTCTCAAGTCATGATTTCGAACACGGCCAGGGTTCCAACCTTAAAGGAATTCCACTATAGCTATGGTAATTCAAAAGTATGATTTTTCTTTGCAAACCAAGATTTCTTCTCAGTTCCTACCTTAAAAGTAATCTCAAATGAATGCCCTACAATCATTTATTTTCTTTGTTCACACAAAATTGTCTCCACAATAGCACAATTAAAAAATTGATGGGTTCGTATTTGAAACAGTTCTATCTCCATCGATCGAGTGATCCAAAATTCATTTCGTCACTGCATCTTTTTTTATGATCTCAAGCCATTGTCATCAAAACACTGTCACATGGTTTTCTAAAAAGACTCCATCAAATTCTGTATCAATTCAATTTTGATAAAATTTGATTTCTATATCAGATTCTTCTAAGATACCCTGCTCACTCAAATCATCCAAATACATGCTCTGTTATATACACACATTCATACAATCCTGTAACCCAATTTCATCTGCACACCATATAATTCATAAATGAAACATGAACTCACAAAATTTAGTTCTTTGTATTAACACAGTAATTACATAGGAAATTCTTCCTCTCTGGCCTGATATTCAATCAGTGGCATTTTCCTATTCTACCCGTAGGCTTCAAACCCTACCTCTCTAAATCTTGTTCTACCTTGAAATATATATACTGATTTTTTATGCCTTTGAGTATTATATTTTATACAAAAGGTTCTGAAACTATTTTTGGGTTTATCTCCTCCATCTCCTCAAAAAAATCCTAAACATCCTCTAGCTACTTATTTTCCGCAACTAACCCATAAGGATCCTCTTTCATCACTAAATCATGAAACAAATTCTAATTTAAAATTTATAATTAATTCCTAAATCTCTCAATCCCTGCACACTCTCAACTAGCCTAATTCTTTCATGTTCTCCAACATTCAAGAACATTTACAAAATTCCTCACAATATTCAATTAATTCTCATTAAAATCACTCAAATCATTACATAAGAAACCAAATCCCTTGAAAACAAAAAACCCCTAAGTCTATTAAAATACATGGAATTTTTTGGAGCCTAATGCCCCTACATCAGACTCCCAAGGTCAAAAATAATCATGATCTCATGATCATGTTCTTTTAATCTTGGCCTCTTGGATCCCATACTCTATTTTGCTGATGTCCAATAGTTGCATTATTCTTCAACTACACTTTTCCAGGCTTCTATACTTTATTATACATCTTGCCACTAGCTATGCTTTCACATTCTCTTTTTGTCTTTTCCTTGCTATAATTTCTTTGGTTTCTTGCTGCTGTCTTTTTCTGAGGCACCTTCATCATCAACCTCCTTATGTTTTCAATCTCTATGTCCAGTTTATCTTCTATCTAGAAATTACTCTGCCTTTTGTTGTTGCTTTCAATTTCTGTTTCTTTTGTTCTTTTTGTTGCTATAGATGTTGCCAAAATTGTTGTTTTTGCTATAGATGTTGTCGTATATGTTGCTGTAGATGTTGCCTCCTCCCAAAATTCCTGGATATATCTTAAGATATGTCCCTCTGCAACATTCTTCTTCTTCTTATTACCTGCAAATTCGCTTTTAAAAAATGAATTATCATTTAATCCTTTAACTGCAGTAACATATTCATTGAGTCTTCTTTGTATACTATTAAGCATAATCAATTTTGGAAAACTTGTATCTGATCCTATTTCTTTCACAACTTCAGACATTTTCACTTTAGTTTCTGCAATTCCTTTCTCTTGTTCAAATGTTTCCAGCAAGCATTTCTACCATTCACTTTGTATTTGTTTCCTCCCAAACACATCATCTATATGCTGCAATTTAGTTTCAACAGATCCTTCTTCTTCTTCTTGACAATCTTTAGTAATTTTCCTTCACCTCCTTGATTGATTCTGTCAATCAATTAAAATTCCTCAAACACTCTAACTTTATATTTTATCAGAATATAATTCTAATTTTCCATCACTGTGGCAGTTCTAAAAGTATGTCCCACAGTCTTCTCTTGGCCAATCAGACAAGCCAACTCCTCCTTGTCATCAACAATAACAAGTTCCTTCATATGAAACATCACTATCTCACCTTCGTTGGAATTTATGAGTGTTGGAAATATGATGCAGAGTGTTGTCCTTGATGGCAACTCACTGAATGAAGATGAAGACATGTGATTGTTGACATGTGTTGTCCTTGATGGCAAACCACTTGATGAAGTTAATCTTGACTCTAAGGACTTGGTAAATGATGTAAATCTGATGTGAAATGATATGATGCTGAGTGTTGTCATTGAATGGAAACCCACTTGATGAAGATGATGACAACTTACTTGATGAAGTTGTGCTTGATAGAATATGTTCTTGATGAAGGAAATCTGATGTATCTACAGTGAGTATAGAAGGCAGTAAAGAAAGGAATTCAGCATGTGCTAAATCTATGATGAAAAAGAGTATGTCTCTAGGCATACGCGGATTTACCTAGGGGAAGTCGTGTATTCACGCGGGAATAAACGTTCCAAGTCGCGTATAGGCAAAAGCGCTTAAAAAGTGCAAAACCAGGGGTAACCACCATGGTATTGACCCATTTTATTGGGTAATGATCCGCCTAATTGACCCCGTCCAGGAATACCATCGGAAGTAATGTTGTTTTGGCTCATGGTATTAAAAAAGGGGATCATGGTATTGAAAAAGGATAATCCTATATAAAGAGATGAAATTCATTATGCAAATCAGGAGTGTGGGTGCAAGATGTCTGAGCTTGAATGAATACTCCTCTGTGAAGTATATCTGTATGGAAAGGGTAAAGGTTTGATGTTAGATCTGAATGTATGAAGCACCAATGATGAAGAAGGAGATCTAGATCTAGAATGTACTTGTATTTGCTAGATCTGTTTATGGAATGATGAGATCCAAGAAGAGGCGAACATCTGTCTAAAGTGAAGGGTTAAATCTGTGTGAAGTGTCTGATATGAAGAAATGCAATGACCTAAAATATCTGAAGAACCATATGCTAGTTCGCCGCAGAGGAAGCGCGTATATACGCGGCTTCGATGAAGAGAAAGCGCGTATGCGCAATGAAATTTATATAGAGGTATACGCTGGTTTGTGTGGACGGAAGCGTGTATATACGCGACATCAGTGAAAGGAAAGCGTGTATGCAAACTAGGGTTTGCTGAAGCATGGGGTATGAAACATCTGATCTGTTCTGCTGTATTTCTGCTATCTGATTTGTGTTGTCTGAGTTGGTATGTATCAGTTTGGTTGTATGATTGAGCTTAAATGTATGAAGAGGGTCCAGTCTGAAAATATGATGAAACGTGGCCTACAAGTATTTTTCTATTGAAGTTGTTGGATCCAGTGTGAAAATTGATGAAACGTGGTCCATAGAGGTGCTGAGGGTTGTAGCCTTCAGTCAGGGGGTTGTAGCTCCCTTCCAGATGAGGCTGGTAAACGAGAGCAGGGGGTCGTAGCTCCCTTCCAGGAGAGGCTGGTAAACGAGTCAGGGGGTTGGAGCTCCCTTCCAGGAGAGGCTGGTAAACGAGCGCAGGTGGGTGCCTGCATGCTGGTAGGAGTCCGCACCAGCACATATGTTGTAAGATGTTTTCTCTATAATAAAATATTGAAGGCTGAGCAACTGCAGCGGTGGTTTTCTCCTGACTTGGGTTTCCACCTAAAAATCCCGGTGTTCATGTGTGATGCTTTGTGTGATGGTTTATTCTGTTCTTACTGCACATGTTTACTGTTTATAGAACATCTAATGAATGAATGATGGAATGATATAAGTGAAGAACTAATGGCATAATTATATCTCTGGGTATACGCGAGTTTTATGAAGGATATCCGCGTGTATACGCTAGTTGGCTTCAGCAAAGTAGCGTATGGGTTTTAGAGAGTGAAAAAGTAAAAGTTTGAATATGCTGTAAATATTGATTCACCCCCCCTCTCAGTATTTTTCCCAACAATTGGTATCAGAGCAGGTCCTTCTGCAGAAGCTTGATCGCTTGAAGGAGATCCGTCGCAATGGGAAGTCAAGAAGGAGTAATGTCTATAAAGCCACTTCTATTCAATGGAAGCAATCTGATATTCTGGAAGGTACGAACAAAAGCATATCTGCAAAGTCTTGGTGCAGATGTATGGGCAATCGTGGAAGAAGGTTATCAATACCCGGCAAGTATTCCTACTGATGCAGCAGAAAGGAAGAAGTATGAAATCAATGCCAAAGCAATGAATGTCTTATTAGGAAGCATGTCTGAATCAGAATTTGCTAAAGTGATGCAGCTACATTCAGCAAAAGAAATATGGGACAAGATCATTCTGAGCTATGAAGGAGATACAAAGGTAAAAAGTGCAAAACTCCAAACTCTTAGAATTGAATATGAAAATTTGAAGATGCATAGTGATGAGAGTGTTTCCAGTTTCTTTCTTCGTCTGGATGATATTGTAAATCGAATGAGAAATTTGGGTGAAACTATAACTGATACTACTCTGGTGGAAAAGGTCTTAAGATCCTTGACTTCAAAATTTGACTCTAAAGTTTCAGCTATTGAAGAAAGGCAAGATCCGCAAACGCTTACTATTGTTCAATTACATGGTACTCTGACTGCTTTTGAAATGAGACAAGGAGGTCCTTCTCAAATAAGAGAAGCTGCTTTTAAGGCATCTACAAAAGGAAAGGAAAAGGAAGTTGTCAAAAAATCCAGCTATATATCCGATGAAGAAGAAGCGAATTTCGTGAGAAAGCTCCAACTAGGTACTGGAAGATTCAAAGGTAAGCTTCCCTTCAAATGTTTTGAGTGTGGAAAAGTTGGTCATTATGCTGCTAAATGTCCTTATAGAGAAAAGCATGGTAAAGGGAAAAAATTTGAAAAGAGAAAGAGTTATTATGCAAAAGAAGATGATGATGAAGTGTCCAGTGAAGATGAAGAAGATTCTGACCATGATCTGAAAGTGCTCATGGCAAAGAAGCAAAAGAAGAAGCCTACTCAGAACAAGGAGATCTCTCAGAAAACATGGTTAGCAGAAATTGAAGAAGATGAATCAGATAGTGATTGGCGTCCTTGTGGTCTCATTGGTACAATGGATTATGATGCTATCAACCTAGAAGAAGTTATCAAAGATCAACAAAGAATATTTAATGAGAAGGAATCTCCCTCCAAAGCTTTGATGTTCGATGAAGCAGATCTGGAAAAATCAATTAAGAAGAATGAAAATCTTGAAGCAGAAATCATCTCTCTACAAGAAAAACTTGAAGCATCAAGTAAGAAGAATGAGGAACCTCTACAATCATTTGAAAAGGAAGGACTAGAAGCAGAAATCATTTCCCTCAAAGAAGACCTGGATAAATCAAATAAGAAGAATAAAGGCCTTGAAGCAGAAATCATCTCTCTCAAAGAAGTTCTGGAAAAATCAAACAAGAAGAATGAAGAGCTGCAACAAACATGTGAAGAAAACGAAGATTGGTTGAAAGAAGAGATTCTAAATCTGAAGGATCAAGTAGAATATGGAAGAAGGAAAGAAGAAAGCATGACAAAGCAATGTCAAGCCTTGGAGGTTGAGGTAAACATTCTCAAAGTTAAATTAGAAGAAAAGGTTAAACTTTTGAGGTTTCAAGATAGTGCTAATATTTTGGACAATATGCTGAGTAATCAAAGGTCTCCTGCTATCAAACATGGTCTTGGTTTCCATGAAACTGTTAAAGGTGAATCTAGCTCACAAGGAAGTGCTAAAAATTCAGAGGTAGTCAATGCAAAACCTGAAGTGTTGAAAGAAACAAAAGATCAACCAAAAATCATGAATTCTCAAAGGAATTCATTCAAGAACGATGAATGTTATAAATGTCATAATTATGGGCATGTTGCAGCAAATTACAGGAGCAGATCATTTCAGCCACAAACAAACAAATCCTACATAGAAAGGTACTCTGGTTTCTTCAGGGGATATTGTTTCTCATGTAACATGTATGGACATAAAGCAGCTGATTCTAAAAGGAGGAAGAATAGAAATACTCATTATGATTCTTATGCTTATTTTTCTGGACACATGAGATGTTATTCTTGTAACAAGTATGGACATGTAGAAAAGGAATGCAGGCTGAACAGATCTGAGAAAGTGGATAATTTTCAGCACACAAATAGAAAGTTCAAACAAATCTGGAAAAGGATGGAGGACCGATCAGAAACGTAGGGAATTCTGACCCTATTGCAGTCATCCGCTTCTGAAGCTTAATTCTCTGATTGACTGCAGGAATGATGTGGGATACATTATCAGATTTAGTAATGTATCGTCACAGGGGGAGTAATGTATGATGTCTCTCATGGTTGATTTGATTATTCTAGTTACATGTATTTCTGACAGTGTATCTGGTGTGAAGAAAAGACAAGAACAGAAGGTAAAAATTGCAGGAGGAGATGAAGGTGTGAAATTTTCTATATTTCACTTTCCATATGCGGGTTATATAAAACAAAGTCGCGTATACACGCGAGTTCCAGCAGACACAGTCGCGTATGCATTGATGATAAGAGAATTCATCTGATAGCTGAAGATCTGGAGCAGAGGTTCAGGGGGAGCATCAGTCTGACTGTTAATAACTGTATTATTGACTCTGTATCAGCTTAATTTCTCAGTTCTAAATGATGATGATATGATACTTGATGTCTTATGTTGAAGATTATGGATGAGTTATGTTTGTTGATGAAGAGTATTCGTTGCTGAGATGAAAGTCTTAGTATTCAGAGATAAGGACAGATCATGCAGAGATGGATGCTGATGACTTGCTGATAAAGGTATTCAGGTTGCACAAGTTAAGCAATAACACTGGTTTAGGGGGAGCAGCAGGTTGAATACTAATGATTACATTGTTGGCAATATGACTGATTATTCTTTGATTTTTTTGATACTCATGTTCAAATGATGATAACTTGGTACATGGTTTATTATGATGAGTTTTTGAGCCCTAGTTGCTGATAAGTATCTTGTGTGCTCACACATGGATGAGTTGGATGTCGAGTTTGTTACTATGGTTGAGATCTTCTCCCTACGTATGTTACTTCATGTTAAATCTTGAAAATATTGATGATATTGGACCACATGGATGATTGTTTGACACTTATTTGAAGATGTTGCTCTGGTATGATAATCTCTCTTGGAAAGATTGTATTGATGCTACAAAGAATCCGAAGGGTTGGTTCCTAATAGGCTTATGCTACGACCGTTGGATGACGCTTGAAGAAACAACTACATTGTTCTATCTATCTGTAGTCCAGGAAAGCTGTCAAATATCTCAGAAAGAAGCTAAACACTGTCTTTTCCTCACTGAGGATCAGATCTGATCAAAATTTAGAATATGGCAGTGGATACGCGGGTTTCATGAAACACAGTCGCGTATATACGCGAGTTCCTGCACATAAAACCACGTATGTCTGATTGCTGACATTTTTCTGCTTGGAGTCAGCTCTTTTCAGCACAGCTGCAGTACTGTTTGGTATCTCTGGTGGTGTTCCAGTTCTCATAATTCTTTTTCTATGATTTGATGAAGATGCCTTGATGATTTGTTGGTAAAAGTGTTCAGGATGCACAAACTAAGGGGGAGCCTTAGTCATATGAAAAGGATGCTTGGATGCACAGACTCAGGGGAAGAATTAGTGTTGCTGAGTATAATGCATTGTTGGCATTATGTTGATTCTGAAAAATGTTCTCTTTCTTGAGGACTCTGTAGGTGTTGGTCTTAAAAGGTCATTTTTGTATTTTTGATGAAAAGGTCATGTGGAGACCATTGATGTAAAATTGTAATTTTCAGTCATGTAAGGACTTGTCAAAATATGTAAACCCACTTGGTTGGGTAGCTGAGTCAATTTTTGTAAACTCACTTGGTTGAGTAGCTGAGTCAAATGTGTAAACCCACTTGGTTGGGAAGTTGAGTCTCATATGTAAATCCACTTGGTTGGATAATTGATGTAAGTAGGAGTCTTTGGTGATAGGAAGCTCATAGAGTCATGTACTTCATTGAAACTTATGATTGAACATTCAGCATGAACTCAGGGGGAGCTTAGCCACTTCAGTACATATCAGATCTGCAGAACGATTCTTCCACATGAGGAGAAAAGGGGAGAGTATGATTGGTTTTGGTCTGCCCTTTGCCCTTGATGTCAAAGGGGGAGAGTGACATGGTGTTTGAATGGTGTCAAATATTTGGGAGAGTGACATGGTGTCATTGTATTCTTAATGTATCTATCTGTTGTGGTAACCAAACACCATCGTGGTTGCCATCAAGTCCAAAGGGGGAGATTGTTGGAAATATGATGCAGAGTGTTGTCCTTGATGGCAACTCACTGAATGAAGATGAAGACATGCGACTGTTGACATGTGTTGTCCTTGATGGCAAACCACCTGATGAAGTTACTCTTGACTCTAAGGACTTGGTAAATGATGTAAATCTGATGTGAAATGATATGATGCTGAGTGTTGTCTTTGAATGGCAACCCACTTGATGAAGATGATGACAACTTACTTGATGAAGTTGTGCTTGATAGAATATGTTCTTGATGAAGGAAATCTGATGTATCTATAGTGAGTACAGAAGGCAGTAAAGAAAGGAATTCAGCATGTGCTAAATCTATTATGAAAAAGAGTATGTCTCTAGGCATACGCAGATTTACCTAAGGGAAGTCGCGTATGCACGCGGGAATAAACGTTCCAAGTCGCGTATAGGCAAAAGCACTCAAAAAGTGCAAAACCAGGGGTAACCACCATGGTATTGACCCATTGTATTGGGTAATGATCCGCCTAATTGACCCCGTCCAGGAATACCATCAGAAGTAATGTTTTTTTGGCTCATGGTATTAAAAAAGGGGCTCATGGTATTGAAAAAGGATAATCCTATATAAAGAGATTAAATTCATTATGCAAATCAAGAGTGTGGGTGCAAGATGTCTAAGCTTGAATGAATACTCCTCTGTGAAGTATATCTGTATGGAAAGGGTAAAGGTTTGATGTTAGATCTGAATGTATGAAGCACCAACGATGAAGAAGGAGATCTAGATCTGGAATGTACTTGTATTTGCTAGATCTGTTTATGGAATGATGAGATCCAAGAAGAGGCGAACATCTGTCTGAAGTGAAGGGTTAAATCTGTGTGAAGTGTCTGATCTGAAGAAATGCAATGACCTAAAATATCTGAAGAACCATACGCTAGATCGCCGCAGAGGAAGCGCGTATATACGCAGCTTCGATGAAGAGAAAGCGCGTATGCGCAATGAAATTTATATAGAGGTATATGCTGGTTTGTGTGGACGGAAGCGCGTATATACGCGACATCAGTGAAAGGAAAGCGCGTATGCAAACTAGGGTTTGCTGAAGCATGGGGTATGAAACATCTGATCTATTCTGCTGTATTTCTGCTATCTGATCTGTGTTGTCTGAGTTGGTATGTATCAGTTTGGTTGTATGATTGAGCTTAAATGTATGAAGAGGGTCCAGTCTGAAAATATGATGAAATGTGGCCTACAAGTATTGTTCTATTGAAGTTGTTGCATCCAGTGTGAAAATTTATGAAACGTGGTCCAAGGTGGTGCTGAGGGTTGTAGCCTTTAGTCAGGGGGTTGTAGCTCCCTTCCAGGAGAGGCTGGTAAACGAGATCAGGGGGTCGTAGCTCCCTTCCAGGAGAGGCTGGTAAACGAGTTAGGGGGTTGGAGCTCCCTTCCAGGAGAGGCTGGTAAACGAGCGCAGGTGGGTGCCTGCGTACTGGTAGGAGTCTGCACCAGCACATATGTTGTAAGATGTTTTCTCTATAATAAAATATTGAAGGCTGAGCAACTGCAGCGGTGGTTTTCTCCCGACTTGGGTTTCCACCTAAAAATCCTCGTGTTCATGTGTGATGCTTTGTGTGATGGTTTATTCTGTTCTTACTGCACATGTTTACTGTTTATAGAACATCTAATAAATGAATGATGGAATGATATAAGTGAAGAACTAATGGCATGATTAGATCTCTGGGTATACGCGAGTTTTATGAAGTATATCCGCGTGTATACGCTAGTTGGCTTCAGCAAAGTAGCGTATGGGTTTTAGAGAGTGAAAAAGTAAAAAGTTTGAATATGCTGTAAATACTGATTCACCCCCCCCTCTCAGTATTTTTCCCAACAATGAGTTCCTTCTTCTGCAACAACTCATCTTCATTCAAGACAACTCCAAGAGATGGATTGTCTTCTGCAACATCTATAAACACAGTCAAATTATCAATTTCAAAATTACAAGACCCAATGGTCTCATTTGATGATCCAATCACCAAATCCTCTTTTTGTAGTTCCAAGTCTCTTTCAGGACTCATAAAATATTCATTGTCTTTCTTTCTAGCTTCCAAGTTTATCTCCATTGTTCCAATCACCATGATAGAATGATGATCTTCCACTATGTGTTCAGCTAACATAGTTTCCTTTTCATTAAATTCTCTGACATTTTTCATTTGTTGTCCTTTTTTGCCTGCATAATTAACACAGGAATTATCAGTATTAAAAATACAAGGTTTCAATACCTCTTCCTCCTCTGGAAACATTTCAGTATGCTGCTTTGAGTTTTCTTCCAAATCCATTATCAGCACATCAGTATGTTGATCTAAATTCTCCATGAGAATGTCAGCTAGTCTCTCCTTCTTATCATCTGTTTCATGAATGTCTCTCTACTTTCGTTCACAATAATGAAATTCTTTCTCTGCAATTTCACTTTTTTGAACTCTTACATCCTTATCCTCTCTTTTCTTACTGTCATTCATGACAATTTCTCTGTCTTTCACATTCAACAATTTATCCTGAGTGTATATCCTCTTCTTTTCCAACTCTCTTCTTTGAAGATCTAACTTTCCATATAACTCAGCAATTTCAATTGGAGTAGAATTTGGAAACTTTACACAACTTTCAATACCTTCACTTTTGTTGACCAATCATCAGATGGCCCTTCTTTCTCTGTTTCAATATTCTACTGAATATTTATATTAGACCACTCTGTCTTCATTTCATTATGAGATCTTATTATCCTAGCATCCTTTTGAACATAATTCAGATTCAACTTCTTCTCCTTAACAAAATCTAAATCTTGTTCATCATCCCGTGATGTACCTGCAATCATACACAATTCATTAGTTTTAAAAACATAAGAATTTTTAGTCTCGTTTTCTTGTTCAAGCATTTTTCCTTGAACATATTTGCATGTGGAATCCTCAAATTCCATCTTTGACTCAAAAAATATGAGTTCTTATTTCCATAAGGAAATCTCCTTCTGCCTCCACTTCATTTTTAATGGTTGTCGAATTACCTTGTTTGCCTTCAGTGGAAAGATCCATCCTCCTCTCTGGATTTCCTCTTCTTGCATCCATTCCTTTAGTACCTCCAGTTGTAGTTTCATCACTGCAATATCTCTTTCTCTATCTTTCATCTTATCTTTGTGGCATTCTTTAGAACATCTTCTCTGATCCTCCATGATCATATTCTTCATGAGCTCCTCCGTCACTATGAGTTGCACTAAGCCTCTGCAACAAGAAATTCTCCTTGCTGCCACATACCTCACCAATCACCTCTTCAGACTTGGTCTTTTGGCAAGCACTGGTTCTCTATCTCTAGAACCTCTTGAGCACTCTTTTCTGCTCTCTCTAGGCTAATATCCTCAACTCACCTTCTCTTGAGAACACTTTAGCTGTTCTCCCTATCCAACCTTTAGCTAGAATATTAGGTTCATTTCCACCATCATCAAAAACTTTGTCTTCATCTTATCTGCAACCATAATTCTACAATCATAATTTTTAAACCAGATTAAAATTATTTCACCTTCAAGATCTCTGCATAATATTGTTCTTTTCATTCATTTGTACTTTGATTGGACTGTCTTCATTCATCTCTGCAAATTCCTGTTCACTTCAATTATGTGTATCTGCTGCTTATTAAATTTAGAATCTGATCTCCTCTTTCTTCCCATCACACATGCATTCTGATTTAATTAAAAAAAATCTTTAACTTTCAAAAAGAGCTCTTCCATCTCTGATACCTCTTGATGCAGCCAAAGGCTGCAAACCCACATTCTCACCTTAAGATGTATGTTTCATTCATAAACCATATAATCCTCAAACTGAGCAAACTTTAATTCAAAATCTTTTCGTTTTTATACCCTATGGTCATAAACCATATAATAAAAACCCACTTCATGAAATGTGAATCAATATATCGACTTTGTTTAAATTACCAAGGATGTCAATAATAACAATATAAAAGTTTCTGTCCACATTTACAAACCATCATATGGAAATGCATTTGTATACTTTTGGCTTTGATAAACTTTATCAAAGGTATCAACATGCATAAATGTTCGGCCAATACTTTACTAATCCACTTACCTTTATTCAATGCTCATATGCTATCACCAATCCACACATATGCTGACCTTTCACTTAACATTAATTTTATACAAAGGTTAAAACCCAAATATCAACATGAATGTTTGGTTTGGGCCCACAGCTTACCCTTCGTTAAGCATCACCCAACTTCGAGTGTGAACACCGTCGGATCTTCGATGGCTAGCATCAGATGGTTATCGTGTTAAATTGGCTCCAACACTTTATTGCTCCAACACAATGCGAAATTGGAGATTTTATGATGCCACGTGTCACTCAACGGGGTGTATCACGCAAATTTTTCTCAATATTGTTTACCATTCTAAACCTACGCGAAAACCATTGGTTGTTTTCTCAAAACTGCTTCACTGTTCCCATCACATAGTTTCACTCCCTCTACGCCTTTACTTGGTATTTTCCGCCTTTTTTCAACTCATGATTTCAAACACGACCAGGGTTCCAACCTGAAAGAAATTCCACAATAGATATGGTAATTCCAAAGTACAATTTTTCTTCGCAAACTGAGATTTCTTCTCAGTTCATTCCTTAAAAGTAATCGCAAATGAATGCCCTGCAATCATTTATTTGCTTCGTTCAACTAGAATTGTCTCCACAATAGAAAAATTCAAAAATTGAAGCGTTTGTATTTGAAACAGTTCTATCTCCATCGATCGAGTGATCCAACATTAATTTCTTCACTGGATCTTCTTTTATGATCTCGAGCCATTGTCATCAGAACACTGTCACATGGTTTTCTAAAATGACTCCATCGAATTCTGTATGAATTCAATTTCATAAAATTCGATTTCTATATCAGATTCTTCTAAGATACCCTACACACTTAAATCATCCAAATACATGCTCTGTTATATACACACATTCATATAATCCTGTCACCCAATTTCATCTGCACACCATATAATTCATAAATGAAACATGAAGTCACAAAATTGAGTTCTCTATATTAAAACACAGTAATTACACAGGAAATTCTTCCTCTCTGGCCTGATATTCAATCAGTGGCCTTTTCCTATTCTGCCCGTAGGCTTCAAACCCTACCTCTCTAAATCATGTTCTACCTTGAAATCTATATACTTCTTTTTTATGCCTTTGAGGCTTATATTTTATACAAAAGGTTCTGAAACTATTTTTGGTTTTATTTCCTCCATCTCCTCCAAAAAATCCTAAATATTCTCTAACTCCTTATTTGCCTCAACTAACCCCTAAGGATCCTCTTTCATCATAAAATCATGAAAAAAATTCCAATTTATAATTTATAATTAATTCCTATATCTCTCAATCCCTATACACTCTCAACTAGCCTAATTCTCTCATGTTCTCCAACATTCGAGAGCATTTACAAAATTCCTCAAAATATTTAATTAATTCTCATTAAAATAAATCAAATCATTACATAAGAAACCATCTCCCTTGAAAACAAAAAACCCCTAAGTCTATTATAATACATGGAATTTTTTGGAGCCTAATGCCCCTGCATCAACATTGATGTCAACCTATTCGCTGGCAGCACCGCTTGGGAGGCGGCACAACTTCAGTGGTTCGTTGGCGGCGACACCCCTTTGGTGGCTGCGGAGGCACCCCTCCGTGAGTTCAAGATGATTTGCATGTGTTACCGAAGTAAGCCACAGTCGTTGATCTCTAGTCAATGTGAGATGGGGTGGTCAACTGTGGAGGCACCCCCTCGACATAAAAAATGAGCTTGTCATGCTCCCACAAACCATTGATCCCAGACGAACGATGGTCGCGCTATGAACATGCGCAAATTTTAACATATCACGGAATTCAAAAAATTATTCAACTCTGCCTGAGTCCTCATCGCATCTGACTTCTCTTCAGCGATCGGAGGGACGAACAAGCGTAGACCTTTGGCACTTGTGATGTGCAATGTGAGATGTGGGCTCCACATGGCTAACGTGGCTGATTTAACTCAAAAAAAAATAGCAGAAAATGTAACGGTTGGATTACAAACAAAAATGGAATTCTGTTGTCCTTCCTCTACGCAGTTGGATTTAATATTTCCAACACTTCCCCTTAAATACAGCTGCTGGGTTTTTCCTGCATAACCAGGCATTTTCTGAAATAATTAAAACTTTTCTGTGTTAACAGTTTTGTGAGGATATCAGCAAACCATTCATCAGTTCTGCAATGTTTCAAAATTATTTCTCCATTGTTCACTAGCTCCCTGATGTAGTGAAACTTGGTGTCAATGTGTTTCATTTTTTAATGAAGCACATAATTTTTTGATAAAGCTATCGCTGAGATGTTATCACAGTAAATGGTTGTGCATTTTTCCTGTTCATGACACAAATCTCTGAGTACTCTTCTCAGCCATATTGCTTGACATGTTGTTGTTTTTGTTGCCACATATTCTTCCTCTCCTGTTGATAAAGCAACTACTAGTTGCTTCTTGGAAGCCCATGAGAGGGCTCCCAATCCCAAATCAAACACATATCCAGATGTGCTCTTCCTATCATTTACACTTACAGCCCAATCACTGTCAGTGTAACCTATCAATTAAAAATTTTCAGATGAGGAGTAGAAAATACCATACCCCTTCGTTCCATTCACATACCTTAGAATCCTCTTGGCTGCCTTCCAATGAGTTTCTTTGGGCCTTTCCATAAATCTGGAGATTAAGCTTACATGTATAATATTCGGCCTAGTTGTAGTCAAATACATGAGGCTTCAAACTATGCTTTTATAGAATTTTGGACCCAAATCCTCGCCGTTGTCTTATTTTCTCAATTTCAACCCCATGACAGTTGGAGTTACAACTGCCTTGATGTTCTGCATGTTGAACCTTTTCAACACTTCTTCAACATATTTTACTTGGGAAATGAAAATACCATTTTCATTTTTCTCTACTTCAATTCCAAGAAAATATCTCAAGAAACCCAAATCAGTCATTTCAAATTCACTCTTCATGACTGCTTTAAAATCAGCAATGAGAGAATCTTCATTTCCATTAAAAATTAAATCATCTACATATAAAACAATAATAAGAATATTACCATCATTTTCATTTATGTAGAGTGTGGGTTCTCCATCACATTTCTCAAATCCATTTTCAATCAGTTAAGCATATATTTTGCTGTACCATGCTCTCGGTGCTTGCTTTAGCCCACAAAGAGATTTTTTCATCTTGCATACTTTGTGCTCTTGGCCTTCAATCTCATAGCCTGGAGGTTCTTCAACATATACCTCTTCTTTCAACACTCCATTCAGGAATGAATATTTCACATCCATTTGGTAAACCCTCCATTTTTGTTTTGCTGCTATGGACAACATTGTTCTCACTATTTCCATCCTTCCAACTGGTGCAAAGGTTTCTTCATAGTCTCTTCCTTGTTGCTGCTTGTAGCCTTTGACAACAAGTCTAGCTTTGTGTCTTTCAATATTGCCTTCAGAATTGCTTTTGGACTTATAGACCCATTTTAATCCAATGACTTCTTTACCTTTAGGGAGGTCCACTAACTCCCATGTATTACTCTTTTCTATTGCACCAATCTCTTCGTTCATTGCTTCAATCCATTTTTCTTCATTTACAGCATCTTCAAAATGAGTTGGGTCATCAACATAACAATATAAATAAAATAAAGAGTTCAGACCAACATTATCATTTACCTCTCCTTGTTCATAAATCTCACTCAGATTTTCGAATCTTGGTCTTCTTGGTGTACTTGTAGTTCCACTTGAACTTGATGGAGTTTTAGTTCCCTCTGGTGTGCTTGAAGAAGCACTTCCTTGATTTCTCAAGGCTGTTCTATTTCCATCTTGTGGTGTGGTTTGTTGTGATTTTGGTGGTGGAGGAGGAGCCACTGTGGAGGGATTATTTGTTGTTGTTCATTCCACTTCTTCTTCATGAGACACACTAGTCTTCACGTTCATTGTTTTCTCTAAACTTCCATCCCAAGCTTCTTCTTCTATAAACTACACATTTCCACTTATTACTGCTTTCTTGGTGGATGGATTATAGAGTTTGTATGCTTTGGACTCAACACTGTATCCAAAAAAGATACATTTCTCCCCCTTACTGTCAAGCTTCTTTCTCAGCTGATCTGGAACATGTCCATATGCCACACAGCCGAATACTTTCATGTGGGTGATGAACTATTTTCTGCCACTCCACGCTTTTTCAAGAATTATTTTCATGAAAACTTTGGTTGGGCATCTATTCAAGATATATGCTGCACAATTAACAGCTTTGGCCCAATTATCATTTGAAAATTTTTTTTCCTTCAACATACTTCTGACCATGTCCATGATGGTCCTATTCTTCCTTTCTGCAACACCATTTCGTTGAGGTGTGTACCCTGTGGTAGATTGCTTTTGTATGACATTCTCCCTACAGAAACATAGGAATTCTTTAATAGATGTATTCTCCACCTCTGTCAGTCCTCAGCACTTTGATGTAGTGCCGACTCTATTTTTCAATAAGATTTTGGAAGTGGCAAAACTTCTCAAACACTTCACTCTTCTGAGTTAAGAAATACACCCATGTCTTTTTGGTGTAATCATCTATGAATGTCAAAAAATATTTGATGCCAGCTAAATATGGCATTTGCATTGGTCCACACAAATCAATGTGGACAATCTCTAAGGGTGCTTTTGCCCTTATACTCTTCCATGTTGGAAAGATTTCTCTGTGTTGTTTGCCAAAAATGCAGCCTTCACAAAGGCTGTCCGGTTTCTCAATCAATGGTAATCCTTTTACCATTCTCTTTCTGTGCAACAAGTTCAGGCATCTGAAATTGAGATGTCCAAATCTCAAGTGCCATAACCAATTTTCATCTTTCACTTCCTCTTGAAAGACCTCTTGTGTTACAACTGATACATTTTTACTTTCCTTCAAGTCTGCTTCGAGCTTGAGAGGAAACATCCTATTGCTTGTCATCTGCACCTCTGCAATGAATTTCTTGCTTGGAGGTATGTCCATGATTGTGCACACTTCATCTTTGAAAAATACATTGTAGCCCTTGTTAATTAGTTTTCCAATGCTTAACAAATTACATTTCAAGCTATGTACATAATATACATCTGGCACAAACATCTGTTCTCCATTTCTTGCCAGGATACTGACTCTGCCTTTTCCCTTGACAGATATCTTACTATCAGTTCCTGTTCTTACCTCAGATTTAACATCTTCATCAAGATTGGCAAACATTTCTATGTTTCCAGTCATGTGGTTACTACAACCTTAGTCTAAGAACCATACATCATCTTGTTTATCTTGTGCTATATTACATGTTAACAACACATTCTTCTAGTTCCTATTTTCTTCTTTTGCAAAATTACCATTCTGCCTACTATTCATGTCACTTTTTTTTTCCTACATTCATTGGAATAATGCCCATATTTCTTGCAATAATAACATTGGACTTGGGATTTATCATACCTTTGTTGATGAGATTTTTTTTGGCTTTAACCTTCATTTTGGTTCTGATTTTTGCTTCTTCCATTCAAACTTGCAGGGTTGTTTCTACCTCTGTTTTGGCTTCTACCTCTTCCTTTATTGTTTGTTCTGCCTTGACCTTTGCTTCATCCAAAAGAAATTTGAGTCTTGAAAGCTTGTTCCAATGAGGAATCTGATCCTCTGTTCAATTTGTGTTCATGAGACATCAAGGATGCACTCATCTCATCCACTGTAAATTGTGAGAGATCCTTTGTCTCTTCTATCGCCACTATTATGGCATCAAATCTTGAGGGTAATTTTCTCAAGATTTTATCCACAACTCTCCTGTATTCAACTGTCTCTCCATGTGATCTTATCTAGGTAACCAACCCAATAACTTGAGTGAAGAATGAGTCTATATTTTATGACTCTTTTATACAGAGAGTTTCAAAGTCTCTCGTCATCATTTGCAACTTTGTTGTCTTCACCTTCTCCATGCCTTGATAGGCTGTCTTGAGAATATCCCATGCCTCCATAAACTTTGTTGTTGCTGCAATCCTTGGGAAAATACTCTCATGTACAGATTGAAAAAGATAGAAGAGGGCTTTGGAATCCTTCTTCCTATTATCTTTTAACAAATCTCTTTCTGTTGTTGTCAAAGCAGCCAACGCTATTGCATCTGCTGGTTCTGGGTAGCCATTCTCAACTAGCTCCCATATATCCTATAAAGCAAACAAGGCTCTCATAGTGATTGCCCAATAATCATGATTCTTCTCATTAAACTGTGGAAGTTTGGGATTCATCAAACTGGTTCCTGATGCAGCCATCGTGACTGTGCAAACAAAACAAACAGTAGCCTTCTCTGCTAGAGAAAACCGCTTCAACTAGCTTCTTATAGCTTCTGCAGTGAAGAGAAAATTCTGCTGCATTCACTGAGTGCCTAGACTAGCTCTGATACCATGTTGAAATTTTCCGAGTAATTCCGAACAACAACGCACACAGAGATAAAAACTAAAATTTAAATTTCAGACATAGAGATTAAATATGAAAATTCTATTTCAATTAAAACAAAATGACTCTGTTACAATATAGAATTCTTTAGAACAAGGTTTTGGATTCACAGCAGAAAATTTCTCTTTGATGTTACACACACAGTTCTACAATATCTCTCTGTTTGTCTCTTTGGATTTAGCCTTCGGGCATAAAAATCCATTACAAAACACTTACACTTACAATGAAATTCAACCTCTATATGTTCACTGACCGACTATAGAAATTTATTATAAACCTAATGCTATTGAATGCCACTAAATGACACAACAAAAAAAAACACTGCTTGAAGATCGCATTGATGTCAAACTGTTTGCTAGCAGCACCGCTTGGCAACTGGCACAAATTTGGTGGTTCATTGGCAGAGACACCACTTTGGTGGCTATGGAGGCACCCCTTCGCGGGTTTAAGACGATCGGCCTATGCTACTGCAGTAAGCCACAGTCGTTGATCTCTAGTCAACACGAGATGGGGCGGTCAACTGCAGAGGCACCCCCTCGACATAAACAACGAACTTGTTGTGCTCCCGCAAACCATTGATCCCAGACCAATGATGGTCACGCTGTGAACATGGGCGAATTTTAATATATCATGGAATTCAAAAACTTATTCAACTCTGGCTGAGTCCTCATCGCGTCCGACTTCTCTTCGGTGATCGTCGGGACGGACGAGCATAGACCTTTGGCACTTGTGATGTGCAATGTGCGATGTGGGCTCCACATGGCTGACGTGGCCGATTTAACTCAAAATGAAATCGTGGAAAATGTAACGGTTGGCTTACAAACAAAAACCAACACAAATGGACTTCTGTCCTTCCTCTGCGCAGTTGGATTTAATATTTCCAGCATCTTCTAAACAAACTCTCGGTTATGTAGACGATCCATGTAGTGGATGCAACAAGAAACAAAAAAAAAATCTTGTATATTGAATTAGCAGCTCAAAACCTGAAACCACATGAACATATCGACCACATGAAATAAATTTCAAGAATTTCAACCAATAAGAAAAACTGTAAATAGTCATAGGAAAACAATAAGCATTATTATAATAACCACCTTTGAAAGACTGCACAATGTAGACTATATGGGAGAGTGTTTTGAAATGCATACATCCTAACATTGTTCAATCCATATCCCATCAAAGTATTGATTAAGAGGTGGGAGGTTCAAGTCTCCATGCTTCTTCATATTACAAAGTAACCTGCGAGTTGAAGGCTTAATTAGACTAGTCTATTCTTTTATTTTTCGATCATTTAACCAAAATATCCAAAAACTAGATTTCAACCTTGAAAAAACATAATTGCAGTAAATGACTCGGATAAATAACAAAAGTTAAAAGCGAACCAAAGTAACCTATATGTGATTTATTTACATTATTCACAATCCGTCCGGGATATTCTCCTATTTTTCTCAATTCAAACAATTGTGAGACCATTTAGATGTTCGAAACTTGATGTTAATTTTCTAAATTTCCCCAATGCAATGAATATTAAATTATTAATGTGGTGGAAATGATATATTTAAACTGGAGCAAAGAGTCTATCTACCATTTTGGCGCTTGATTAAATTTGGTGTGTTCCCCTTATGCATCTATTCTCTACCAATGGTAAGGAGATGGTCTATAGTGAGAGTCGGGATTCATCACCAATGGTAAGGAGATGGTCTATGGTGAGAGTGATGATTCATCACGACATTCTTTATCAGTGAAAGTTTGAACTCATTTACTTGGTGTCTCTATCCAATAGATGTCTCTATTCCATGGGTGTATTTTCTGTTTGTTTTAAAAAAAATTTACAGGGATCGAAATTTGATGATATTTTCGATCTCATATTCTTGTTCAAATTATTTATATAAAATTTTCATTTCGTCTTTGAGTACAAGCAACTCATTCAATCTGGTTACTGCAAACTTCACATATTTTTTTTATCATGCACATTATTTTACTCAAATTATTTGTCCATGTAACTTATCCAATCAATTAGCTCCACAACATTTAAGTTTCATATATGGGTACCTCTAATTCTGATTTGGAACAAACTCCCAAGATTTCCCTCACCAATATCTCTTCAACTTCCTCTTCTTATTGAGTTTGTTTCTTCCTCTCCATCACTGACAACTGCCATGTCAACCCCTTTTTTCTCTGCCTAAAATTTCATGAATATTCCTGATCTCTTCAAGCAAAGTTGCATTCTCTGACTGTCTCCTTTAACCCACTCTTCATATGGCTCTAGTTACCATCTCTTGCAAACCATTGTTTCCCAATTTTACTTTGAGGTATTTATTTGTTGAGACAACTTCTAATCAAGGCTCTGATTCCAAGAAATGATGCAGGGTTTTCTTTCACCCAGTGCCTTGCCAAACTTAATTTTTGGTAAAATTGTAAAAACCAATTGAACATCCACAAACTAAAATATTATCAATAAATGGTGACCTGAACGAAGATCAAATACCATAAACATAATTTTGATCTAGTCCACAATAGAGTAGACACCATGAACAAAAGAACACATAGAATCAAGGGAAATCATAGAGCGAACGATCACAATCGTAATCATATAATTACAATGGTGCAATGGAAATTTTTATTACCTCTGCGTGTGACTGTATTTAACCACCATGGTGTTGAAATATCCCAATGACCTCACACAACCTTCAGTGGATAGAATCCACCGAATTTCATTTTAGAGATTGTTTAAAATTGTCAGTCTTTGAGAGGACAAAACTGCAGCTCTATTACAACGATAATCTATCTCTAACTCTTTATAAATTTTGCATCTGAATAAGAAATAGTGATAGCTTCCTCTGCTTCCCTTCAAACTAGCGATATGTTCAACAAATTCCGTCAGCAATTTCAAACTCAATTTGAAGTGAAGACTTTCCTCAATTGTAATCTTTGTTTTAAGTTCAACATTTCATACCTAGGAAAGATCTTCTATCTTGAAAGACTGAAATAGAAAATAGAAGAAATACATTAAGTACCTCGGTCAGTTCAGATCTCATATGGGCTCCCTTGCCGCAGACAAACGCGCAAGCATATATATATATATAAAAGGCCAACATGTTAGCCTTAGCACTGCACTTTAACGTGTCAGTATATGATTTAAACATCTATTCTAATTACCACCGGTTCAGGTAAGTCAGCTTTAAAAGTTGACATTTCCATTTAACATGATCATACAATCTTCCGCAACTCCACTATCCAAGTGACTATGCTTAGAAGGAAATAAGAAAAATAAAATTCTTCACTCATACCTTTTGAAATTGAGGCCCCACTCTTTAATAATCAGGCTTTTATCCATTAGGAACTTGCTCAAAAATGGCTAACAGCTACAAAGAATATTTCGCGAATTTACATCCTAGGATGGCAACGTATGTGGTAGTATAATGGTATCTAATCCACAGTATTTCCATCATCTATAGATGCTTTCCTAATTCATTTAGGAAGCTTGAATCAAAGCTTTTTCTAGATGAAATTATTAGGAAGCTTGAATCAAAGACGTTAAGGTTATTCTTTTGCTGGATGAAAAGATGATATTGTTGTTGTGTCTTTTAACCTTTTGTAACAGGTTAACTTTTTTTGGAAAATTTCACATATTTTCTCTTCATACTCTGGTTATCCAGTAGCATAAATCATTTCCCACTAATGTCTTCATTCATTATAAATTAAGGCTTTGAAGATAGACTGCAAATTTTCTCTTCATACTCTGGTCATCCATTAGCATAAATCATTGCCCCACTAATGGCTTCATTCATTATAAATTAAGGCTTTGAAGATAGACGGCAAGTTTTGGGTTTTTTAATTGGGAAGTTTTAATATTTTTACTTCCCAACAGTAAGGATATTCAGGGGTCTTATTTATTAATTTATATGAAAAAGGATGGGAACTATGGAGGTTATTATTCTTATTTCACCATAAAGGTAACTACCTGTATTTGACAGCTACCGAACCGACAATTTTTTTTTTTTTTTACTTTCTAGTCATAGAACTCATTCAACAATGTGATCGGGAATCTTTTGGAACATTAGGAATGTCATCCACAACATAATCTACCATTGGTACTAATAAAGCCAAAGGAAAATGTACAGTTAGAACCATGTTTTGTTTGAAACAATGAAAAGGGCACCATCCCCTCGACGCATACATGCAAAAATCAAGGTGAGTCATGGGTTAGTTTTCAATTCTATCTTTACAAGTCACCAAACTCCACGTTTTATAGATTCTTTTGTTCAAACATATGAAATCCATTCATTGGATTTTGCTGTACAATAGGTTGTTAAGTACTGCAAACTATAGATGTATGGACATGGAAGGTTTTGATGGATTATGTTGTTGAACAAAGTTTTTATTTGATAAGTTTCTACCTTTTGATGGGGTTTTTACATTTTTTTTTTTGATAATTTTTGTTTCTGATTTAGTATAGACTCTTTCGTTTCGTTATAATTAAATCCATTTTGTATTAGAAGATACTGATTGTATTTTCCTTTTTATATAAATGTGTAAATGTGAATTTAAACATTTTCTAAAAAATATATTCATTTGTTTTAAGTTTTCTTATTTTCAGATTACTTATATTGCATATGCCAAATTAAAAATGATTTATATTGTCTTTGATCTAGTTTGAAGTAGCCATATTCTCGCTATTGGGATATAATCCATATAAAGTAACTTGGAAGATTCAGATTGGAGATGTTAAACCAATGAAATGAACTCATAAAAATTATTATTGTCAAATATATTTTAATTGAAATTATTGAATAAACATAGAATAATTTCATTTTTTTTAATTTTGATTAAAGACTAAAACGCCCTATAAACATAGTGGGTCTCAAAGGACATTATAAATAATTATATAAATTAATAATTGAAAAAGGAAAAGCTACATATACTATGTCATAGCCTTGTTACCAAAAAAAAATTAGTTCTATCAGATTAAAAAAAAAGTATAAAATCATGAACTAGGAGTGATATACTAGTTGAAAAGGGTTAAAGAGTATAGACAATAAATCACATGACTGAACTACAATGAAAAAAGGAAAAGTTGTGAGGCTTATCTTAAATACCATAACTTAACACCACAAAAAAGTTTGAGAGATAACATGAAAGGAGCAACAACCCCCATGTCAAACATTTTGAGCAACTTCCGGTTTTTCATTCTAGGTCCCATTTTTTTTCAACTCTCTAACTTAAGTATTTTGATCAACTCCGTGTTCCGCAATTGGGTAGTCAAATATTTTGTTCACATTATTTGATTGGTTTTCATATTCAATTATATTTCATTGAGGCAAGAGGAAATCCCAACTTTGGTATTGGTTTCTCTTCAATTCCTAAGAAACATACAATATGTACTTTGATGGACTAGGCATCTATCATCGGTACATTTGAGGAAATTTTCATTGTCTACAATATTACAAGATATTTTTTCACTCAATTATTCAACAATTTTAGCCATATTATTGAACCCCTCTCTAGCTATGAAGTTGCAATCCTTGAGTTGAATGATTTGAGAATCCTGGATTTGATTCATTTCACTATTTGTATTGATTCACCTTGGATAATTCATTCTCCAATTTTGTGTTCTAAATCTAGCTTAGAGAGAAAAAAATGGGGACATGAATATTATGATACTAGAAATATTGAAAATACAAGGTTTGAATGGGATGTGATTGCATGACAAAAAAACATTTGTTGTATATTTTGTTAAGATAACATGGATAGATTTTTGTTACCAAAAAATGCATTTAGATTGAACCATCTTTTTCTTATTTGATTTCTTCATATATTTTAAGTGTAGACTAAGTTCTTTAAATATTACGGTGTTTTTGGTTTATCTTTTCAATATGAGGATTTCTTATAATAAGGGATACAAATTAAAGCTCACACATATCTCCCTCATAGAAACATATCTAATTCTGTGTCATGATACCAAGTAAGTTGATATATTTCCCTCTATAAATGATTTCCAAAATCAAGATTTAGTCATGATTGATTGAATGCACTATGATTGGGACAAAAATTCATTTGTATTTAAGCTGATTTGTTGAATAGCCCACACTTAGATTTTCTTTGGAAGGAACCTACAAACCAGATCGATTGGAGAGTGGAAGCCTTTATCAATATTTCTTCTCTTCTACAATGAAAAAGAACTTCTTAGTTTCTATATATCTGGGAGAAAGGAACAAATGTGATTGGAGTTGAGGCCTTTGTCAATATTCTACTTGCAAAGAACTTCTTAGTTTCTATATATTTGGAGGAAAGGAACAAATATGAATAAATTTCCAGGCAATTTGGAGACATGACCAAATATTTCCCATAGGTTTATAGATCATTGTCATTTTGTCAAACAGAATAAAACATAAGAAGAAAATTTATGAGCCTTAGTAAACCTACCGAAGTTTGTTGGATTCATCTAGAGGAAAGTGCCTTGTTTTATGAATAATTTTAGATGAAACATCATAGGAAAGGTATTTTGCACTTTGACAATACCTAGAATTTCTCTGTGGTCCCTGTCATGTGTATTGGATCTACCACAACTCAAAACCTACTGCCTCCAAATCAACCAACTTATTGCGTGCATTTTTCTCTTCCTATGATGATATTATTACTTCTATTCTTCAGTGTATTTTTATATCATTATGAAATAGATATTTTACTAGAATCATCTTTCATTATAACCTATTTTGAAATCATTCTTTCTGATTTACCTGTTGTTCTTTAATCAATATTATTCTAATCATGTCATTATCTTTCTATTATAATAAAACTTTTATTTTTACATGTCTCATTGTATGTAAATGTCATATTAGTGCTAATAAATCTCTTCAAAATAATTTGTGCTTTCTAATGAGTGTGGAAAGGCTTCACCCAGATTTAGAAGGCAGGAGGTCATTAAAATTATTCCAATGGGCCAAAGTAGCTCCCATCATTGAAAAAAATAAAATGAAATAAATTTTGATCTTCATCTATAATATTTTTTCACATGGTTTTGAAAAGACTTACAAACACACATAAATGTGATACCTATGTGACAATTGCAAAAAATAGTATCCTCGAATAGCTGAAGTGAGCTCAGGTATGTACAGAAACTTATATGCTATTTTATGATGGGAAGATAGCATCACATAACACATCACTGGAATGTATGAAACCTGCATCTTGATATCCAACAGTACTGTTTTAGAGGCACAAATCGTATACATCAAATTAAGATTTAAAATAATTGTTTCACTTTGTTCATTTACTACAATCAAACATACCTTTGCATACAATCAGAATCATTGCGTACCAAGTCATAGCCTGTATCTGTGGAATAATTACACGGCATCCACTACCAAATCTGTTTGGACGATGTATGAAGCTACATAATTCCATACGGAATCACAATCAATCATTTCCACGTTACAAAAATGCCTCTAAAGGCTCAGTATTAACAATTCGTTCTTCGTTCAACATTCTCGTCATCCTACGTGCAACTCGATTTTTCTAAGTTTCTCCAGTTTAACATCAAAATAGGACGAAACCTTCTGAAAGAAAGCCGGGACAACCTTCTCACTCTTCAAATTATACTCTCTGCTCTTAACGATTATGTTCTCTTCCTCTCCATCTCTTCGATGATAATCTTCTCGATCAATTTCCATAAATCAATTTTACTTCTCTTTAATTGGTTAATTCATTGAATAAATAAATAAATTTGTATCTTTGTCAATTCATCAATAAATAGGTATCTTCATTTTCGGCCTGAAAAATCCACATGTAATCAATAAATTTGATTCTCGCGGGGCCTTTTGTAAGGTATCCAGCAGAGGTTTATATGTTGTACCTGAGTTGTCGTGATAGATTCTCGTGCGATGTCACTTTTGTGTTACCCGAAACGAGGATCTTCTCGCCAAGTGTCAATAATCCCACGTGTATATAATACGGTCCTCTGTCTTCCTTATATAAGGAGAGTAAGAATGTTGTAGAAACGGTTGTTTATTGTGTCGTTGAATCGAAGTATTCTCCTCGCTCATAATTACACATATCTTGGTGATCTGCTGATCATTGGTTAGAACTCATGTGGAATTTTAGGTAGCGAGTAGTTCACAAGGTCGTCTACAGACAAAATGGAATCCCAGCGCTAATGCGAGAGTTCAAAATTTAGGCTTGTGTGTTTTTAGCTTCAGACGGTATTCAGAATTCGCCAGAAGCTCGTATCGGATCTTCACCAGAGATCATAAGTCTTGAATAAGCGAGACAAATTTACTGGCGATGGAGATATTAGAATTTGTTCATTTATAGCATCGATGAAGAAGAGAAGATTTCAGTCAGAGTTTTCCATTATTACTCTTGTGCTTTTACACTACAGATACTGTACGCTTAGTTGTCTACATTCGGCTGAGTTCGGCGTTAACATGGACGCTAAAGGCCGATTAGCGTAGCTGTGTTAGGCCGCCTTAGATGGAAAGGTATGGGTGAATGTCATTACATCATTTAATTATAGATGTGTCGTACGCATATGCGCCAAGTTTGAGCATACGCTGTATAAGCTTTGAGCAGTTTACTAGAAATTGGGGGATTGAGCAATGAAATGCCACGCTTGTAGCCCGGTTCAAGATCTTGAGTAATATCCCAAAGTCTTCTTTCAGGATATAAATGATTCTACGTCAGTTCCAGATTTTTCCTAGAGCTCAAGAATAAGAACTGTTTCAACGGTGTCCACCGTGAGATTTGTTTGTTGGGTAGTAGCTTCATCAACATCACCAGACAAGAGGTTGAGCCCCAAGCGATGGGTTTTACCTAATATCAAACCTAAGCTTGAGAATACTAGGAATTCGCACGAAGTCACTAGAAATATCTATAAAGGAGATTGTGTCCAGAGGAAGAAAATAGTGAAAGAGTTCACGATCTCATTTTAACTTCAGCAACTTCAAGCCAGTTTGTGTTGGGGAACCCGCTAAGATTTGCTGTTTGAGAGTTGGCATTAATGCTTTGGTCTGTCTGGTAGATTGATATTATAGAAGGACAGCACTATATCTCCGACCACATAACAAATACACCGATTCATTAATTGAGGGGATAGTGGTCTTAATTATCAACCGCAAGCAAATTGGCTTCAATTATTACCGTACTTTCAATCAATTGATGAAACATTGGCCGATATTCTTCAAATTTTCTTCATATCCAAACTGTTGGATTTGAGAATATATAGTGGCAGAAGGAATACTTCATGAGTTCAGCTCATGTACGTTGCCATCACAACGTTTCCACTAAGTAACTTCAAAGAGAGTCTTGAAACTTGTAAGCAATGCTATGATGATCTAAAAATCTGGAATATAGAGCACCAAGCCATCAAGTGGGAGGATCTGCGAAGGCCTCACGACTGACTATTCCAAACCCTCGACCATCATCGTTCCAAAAATCAAAGATTGTAATGTAGAGATCACTTCTTCTACCTTGTCTTTTCCCGTGAAGATATACCATAACGGTAATAAATCGTAGGTTTAATGTGTGCTTCACCATTCATTTCACCTCCATTTGTTGTACATACAGGTTGTAGCCTGCGATTTCAAGTTAAATGGCCTTTTTGTTTGCCGATATTAATTTTCAGCCTCGTTAAAGGAGAATGGTCCATTAAATGTCACTGCAAGTGTCAACTACAAAGTTCACAGTAAGCCACATACATGGGAACTGGTAACTTGATCGGCATAAGCCCACTGGGTGATTACACCCTCGTCTAATCCAAGTGCCTATATTCCTTCCCACATGAGGATGAGCACCGAGTTCTAATTATGCATCTTCTTCCTCTCTTGAAGAAGAAGATCCCAGATTTGAATTCAGATGTTCATAAATGAAAGACCACCCTGAATCCCTAAATATGGGCTAGTAGTAGAGCAAAGCACAAGTTGATTGTATTGCAGATCTATGATCTCATTTCCAGCACTAAAAGACCTTCTCTCATCTTAAATCCATAAATTTTATACTCTAATGGATGATGTCCAAGAGCAGTCCAGTGAGGGAGCAATACAGAATAGACTGGAAGGTACATCCAAGTCATGTTTGCAAAATCTATCCAAAGGAGGAGAAGATAGTTTATGTAGAATGGAAAGAGTATATGGAAGAGAAGCAAGTTTGATTTATTTTAGTTCTGAAGAAATGATGGAGAATGATGTAGTATTAATGAATGATACTACCATGGTCTTCCCCATTCATGGACTGCACCGATGGGTGTGAATATCAAACTTCCACTGTAGACTGACTGTAAGTATTGTGTTAGGAGAAGGATTCAATGACAAATTAAGGCAGTCCTTTGAAAAGAGGATAATTGTTGATGGTTCTGGCAGTGTCTAAGGTATGGCGCGAACCTGACCAATGACTACTGGGAGCAGAAGAATGTTGTATGTCTACTCTGCCAAAGGCCAATTTGATTTAGCTTGGGTTTGAATATGCACAGAGTCTCAAATTTTAAGGCAGGACTTACAAGTAGCAAAGGCATTACAGAACATTCTTCCTGAAATTTGATGAGAAACTAGTGTTTTAGATCAGTTTTCAGCTAAATGCATAAATGCTATAAACTGTCTCAAAAGTTCAAAATTCCACAGCCATGTATACAAGAAACTGACTGAATGCCACCACATGGTATGGTGTACAGTCACAGATCCTTGGTTCAATGCCCTCTGTCTTATTTCCTTATCCTCTGGCTATGCTCCTTAGAGAGAAGTCCCTACGCTGTCTCGCACCCCTCGTGTTAGAGTCAAAGTCCTAATCATGCCCAAGGAAAGGTCTGAAGATTAACAGCAGTTTTTAAAGACCTGACCCATGACTATGTTTTATCTATGGGTTTTTAGACTCGGGGGAGATACTGCATATGCACCTCCACCTGTTTGTGGTGGGAAGATTCCATGCGTAGAGAAACGTTCCACAAGGAGCCATATGAGCGGAACATGGGAGAATATGTCTGCACACTGACTTCCTGGGGAGATTTTTGGATCAACACTGAGTACAAGCTGATGTGTGCTGAAGGAAAATGAAGGAGGTCTGAAAGGCCACCCATGCAATGTTTTTCTATCGCACACCGTTGATAAAAATTAGAATCTTCCCGCACTGTTAATGTAGAAAGAGATTCTAAAGGATGAATAGGGAAGACATCAGGAAACTGAAGTAAATGTATATAATATGATTGTGCTTCACGTATTTGATCCAGGAGTATTTTTACTGGAAATATGTTGTTACATACATGAAAATGATTCTCAAGGACCCAGCTGCAACATTAATCCAAGATGAAGACTTCCATAGAGATTAACATCCAAAAGAATATTCTCAAAGGTTATGATCATTGTAAATTTGTTATGGAAGTTAAACCATCTTAGCAGCCTTCTGAAGCTGGTGAGCATCTTGGAAAATGTAAGAGAGCTCTCTCCTTTTTCCAATGGAGACTTACATGGGAGATTTGTGTGGTGATCACACAAAGTTGATTTCAGTACTGTGTCGAAGATGGGTCTACCATAAGTCACCACTTCGGGTACAAATCTTTGCAATATGTATTACAAAGGATGATCCCTTGTGCGCTATTGAAAGGAAGAGAAGGCAAGGCTTACAAAAGAAGTGACCTAATTTTGCATGGATCATATTTATTGAATAAACCAACCTGTTTTTCTTTTTCCTACTTATTGATAATCGTAAGAAAATTTCAACTGCTTTTTCATTTTTTTAAATGTCTGTACAATATGAATTTTATAACTTGTTTCAAATTTATTTTGGACTCCTAGTGGCTGGCTAAAATCAATAAGGGGTGGGATTCCGTGACTAAAAAAGCACAAGATGTAAATTAATTAATGAATACCAGATATGTCGGTATTTATTTATGTATGTATATGTATACATATAAATATAAAGAAAAGAAGTATATTAAAAAAATAATATTAATTTAATATCTATTTTTAAATCATTAAATAATATTTAAAAAATTAAATATTTTAACATTATAAATATTAAATAATAATAAATAATTTTTAAATAATAATATTAATAATAATATTTTTAAAATATTTGTTAATTAATAATTTAATTATATATTAATAATAAATAATAATAATTACCTAAACGTATCAGAAAGGGAGAGAGCGCTTAAGCGTTTTTTCACTCGCCTTGTGGTTTGAGTCTAAATCGCTAGTTTCACGCCGGTTCGGTTTTAATTACGGTGGCGCCGCGGATCCGCATCGGATAGTATTTCGGCGGGCGAAGAGAGCATGAGCAGCTGAAAACGTACCGGGCCTGACCACTCTCGCGAGGTTTTCGCCGGGTTCCTTTTGCGGTGATATTGTTATAATGATCGCCGCCTCTTTAGACTGCCATGGCAGAAATGTAGGCTATTGCAGAAAGAGGGCAGTTCTTCTGGCAGATGAGTTCTCAAATAGGATCATAATGCCATTGCCATTTGGCCATCCAACCGCTATGGGCGTTGGGAGCGCTTCTGGCTCTTCTTTGTCGCCGCCTTTTTCCACGTTTTTGCTTCAGACTCTTCCGCTTTTACCGCTTTCTGGCGGCAATGCGCAGGTATCGCCAGATCGTGGAGTCGCACTGCGAATTTCAGATTCTCCTCACAACTGACGATCTCAAAAGTAGATCCATTCATCTCCTGGTACAACTTTTCGATAAATCATTTCAAAACCAAGCCTGATATTCAAACTTATCTACATGTAATAATAATTTCAAAGCGCCACTTTACAGTTTGGGATCCTTTACTCCTTCGCGTACATCTTTCAGCAGTAGCGTACTTGATAACACCATTTCTTCAGACGATACAGTGAACGCTGTAGCGATTTTATCACTAATTTGTATGAGCACAATAACCTTCATCTTCCAAAGGTTTTTCCATAAAGACGCTTGTGCATGCACACCACAATAGTCTACTTGACCATTATGCTCCTCAACCTTCTTTAGAAAAAATAGAGAAACCACATGAAATGACCACCATCTCCTGGATGCATCAATACTGATTTTGTGAACAACCATTGTATCTAATGGGTCATAGCGGTCTAAGAATTGATCTATACCAGCGATACGACTAATTTAAATCGTCAACCGCAGTAAGTCTTTCTTTTCAATAGTGTTGTACTTCTTGATAGTGTACTTTGTTCTCAACGGCGATACTGTAAGTTTTAACGAGGCCCTGTTCTGGGATCAAATTGACTTTTCACCTTCTGGTTTCCATTTGACCCTCCACCATCATCTCCAAGCCTTATCCGGTAAGGCTACCAAATCTCCATAAGATCTATGGCATTTTGCCGCTTTTCAGCAATCAACATACCTTTAGTCATTTGAAACAGATAATTCGGGTGGGAGAGAAGGGAATATATACCGGCATCATAGAATAGACATCAGCAGTGTTGCTGTGACGATCATCCTCAAAGTCGGGATCATTAAGGAACTTGACCAGAGAACAATAAACAGTTGATGTTGCCATTGCTTGATTGTGACGGCATCAAGTATAACACATGTATTCTTCAGAAGAAGAACATCAATGGAACCAAACGGTGAGTTGAAACCAGTGAGAGACCCTCCGTGGATGACTGAGTCCCAGTTCAACAGGTAATAATAGTAATAGAATCAAATCTTCCTGTTGGTGGTGTTTCAAATATGAGACTAGAAGGGACCTACGGCTCTTCCATTTGTATGACTGTTGAGTTTTCATCTTTATCTGGGATATATACTCCCTCCTTCTTCATAATAGTTTATATTCTCCGTCCGTCAAACATAGTTATTTTCGGTCATACCAGAAAATAGTAGTAAACGGCTGACAGAGATTTCATCATCTCCTGGACTGTATTCTGTAGTCCTGTTTTTTCATTTCGTTCATTCATATCTTTATTAAAAGTCAGATGTCTTTTAATCAGGTTTAATAATTTTCCATCACCATTAATTTTTGTTTTTCACTATGCAGTTTTATCAAAATTTATACTTTTCATTTTTGACAGGAATTAGTCTTTATTCATAAAATAAAATAACAATTTAGCAATATTTTTTGATTGTTTATAAATTTATTGATTAATATTACTATAAATTTTTGATTAATCTTGAAGAATTTATATTATAAACTCAGTATATGAACCCATTACGATTAATGAATTAAGAATTTACATTATTAAACGTATGAACAAAATTAAATTTCAAGTGGATTACTATTATAAACCCATGTATATAAACCTAATGATAAGATAAAACAACAATAATATTTACCATGTTCTGGATAGATAAAGCGATAAAGATATACAAAGCAATGCAATGAATCAACATTAGGTAAATGGTTCACATATATGTCGATATGATTTGATGATGAAGAAGTACATTTATTAAAGTATGGAAAATTGTATATGAACCCAGATAAACATTATAAAGACGAGGGAATAATAGTAAACCTATGGATTGATGATTAAAAACCTACAAGACATATTGAGGACCCGGACCAAACACAACCAAACAGATAAATCCTTAAGATAAATATTATAAACCCTAAAATTAACAATTTTACACTGTATTGATTTAACATTAATAAATTTTAATACAATAATTTAAATTATGTTTATCATGATGTCAATCATTACGATAATATTTTATTTAATTACAATGACTTCTATCAATTTCACATCAATGTATTAGATACATTTGTCGCAATGTACATTTATATTGATTTTTCATATTCAAATACAATAATAATATGAGTCAAGATAACACTTATCATTGAAATAATAATGGATTGCGATAAACCTGAAATATTAATATTAAATCTATAATAATATTATCCTTTATGAATAATAGAAACTTATATGACAACAAACATAAGACTAAATATCATAAAGCAGATCAATAATTAAAATCAAGAGATTATAATTCAAAGAATAATATTTGTCCTAAGGATAAATATTAAACCAAGGTAATAAATTCATACATAGTATTGCTAAGAACCTGCATACATGTTTCATCATAGCTACCATCATTGATTTTTACCAAGATAATATTTTGTCACAATCCCATACTTAATCATAGTGACGCCATGATTTTCTATTGAGACATTATTTTTCAAAGCATTGTGACATTGACAATCAACACCATGATGATCATGATTATAAACCTGTGATTGTATAGTTAAACGTTATAGGATTAAATATTGCAAACCTACGCAGTAAAATACAAATGTATGAATTGTTTTGTGATTAATAGTCACCAACAATAGCATATAAGCCCAGGAATAAGTAAAACCAAAGGACAATTTACAACCTAAAGTATGAAAACCAAAGAATATAATAGTTAAACCTGTTGAAATGACATTAAAATACAACAAGTAAACCTAAAGATACATATTGTAAAACCTAAATAAAATGTTGACTAATTGCTTCAATCGTTTTCATTTTCATATTATAATAATATTTTTAATAAAATACGTTGACCATGATGACTTCATTTAATGATTTAATTTCATATATTGTTGTAACCTTTAATAGCATTATGGATCATGACCATGTGTTGATTTTAACATTATTGTAAATTCTTGTCACAATGTGATGTTGAACTAGTCACGACTGCCAATTATATATTATTATATTCTAATGATTAAACCTAATGGATTATATTAAAATCTTCCAACATTTATATTACAAATGTGAGGAATTAAGTCATTATAGCTCATATAGTACCTACCCTTATATTGTTAAAACTAATGATTAATATTATAAACTCTAGGCATATAAACCCTATGTTACATACTATAAACCTCAAAATAAATGCTTATTATAACGTTTCATCATGGTTGATTTTTTATATTTAAAACAATTTTTGTCACAATGACATTGGACTATAAGACGATGGTTGACTACGATAATGTATATAGAATACTGTAAACCTGGCGTTTACATTAAACATATGTATCAAATGTTATAATCTGATGAATAATATACCTTGTGGAATATGAACACTTAGATTGATAAACCAAGGGATGATTATAAACCTATGTAATTAATGGTAAACAATTAACGTATTGTAAACCTAAGTGAAATAATATTAAACCAATGATTACAAAGTCAACAACAATATTATGTCCAAGAGATAAATATTATGCCTACCGTATAAAACCCTGTTATAAATATTATAAAAACCAAGGTGTAAAAACCCTAAGATAGATATTATAAAAACATACGAATTTGCCCACCTTCACGCTAAATTTTCATATTGACATCTTCATCTTTATACAAGAACGTGCAAGATGATTATGGTTAACCATATTTATTTATATTGACGGTATAACCTTTACGCAACAAGTGGACAAAGTGTGAAGCAGTCGGTTTAATTGCAGGTTTTTATTTTCATATTGTATACAAATTTTGTCACAATGCTATGTTCATCATGAAGCCACCATGGATGACCATGGTTGTCGTTAAATCGCTAACTTTATAGTGTCATTTGTCATATCATTAATGGCGATTATTGACCTGCTGGATCATGGTTGACTAGTAGATGAATCATTATTGATTTTCATGACAAAATCTTTTAATACAATGTGATTATTGGAACATAATATTTTCCTAGTTGAAATAAGAATTGTCACACAAGTACATTGACCATATTTTTCTACTATGATTGATTTTATCGTGTATTGAGAAAATTTTTGTCATATAATACATTATAAAATAGTTGCCATTAATACTCATATTGAGGTAGTGTTACTTCTACACAGAGATGATGAACCGTACAATCATGTTTTGACTATTCTTTATTTTCATATTGAAACAAATATTTGTTACAATATCGCTAAACAATAAACTTAGTCTTATTCTTGAGATGGACCATGATTGACTATGATTATGAAATGGCAATTGATCTGGTATTAAATTGCATACATTATTATAAGAGCGTGCGCCATTGTACTAGAATTAAACCCTTGATTAACAAATCCTATAGATTTATAGTATAACCTTGCTACTGAGACAATATTTTTCATAGACTAATCTATGGTTCAACACATTATCATATTGGACATAATATATGTCACAATAAAATGTTGACCTGTTAAAGGATCAATCATGGTTTACAATAATGTTACATGATCTAATTGAGAGAATATTTATTAATGTATAGACCATTGTTGATGATGGTTTGATGATGCGTTACTATTGATGCGACAGATAAGATGATGACTTGTATTGGATCATCAAGACCTAGCTATTAGACCAACGAATATTATAAACCCTAAAGTAAACATGGCGAGATACCACGTATTTGACAATCTATCAAGTTGAAGACGTTGGACTGACAAGTTGACCATGATTTTATTTCATCGAGACAATATTTGTCACTTATTACCTATCAGACTATGGTTATTGCGGTTGATTTCAATCATATTTAGACTATGCTTGATAGTTAACCATGAATTTATTATGGTCATCATTGAAATGTGCTTATTTATACTACCATTTTCTGATTTATTAACGAATTTAGGGCCGCATCCACTATAGGTGTCCATGGTCAACGGTGCATGATCCACCACAATTAACAGGTTCGTCATGGTTGTACAAATCCTTCATCGGAGCAAGCCATGATAAGCCGTACTAATTATGTTTCAAAATTATATTCATATTGATTTTTATTGAATGTCACGCCCATATTAATCATTAAGGATCAGTACAAAAAATAATAACCATAATAAACATGTTTTAACAATTAACTAATGACTACAAGTAATTAATTAATTATAGCGAATTGTAAAATAATTTTATAATCTAATATCAATACTTAAGATAAGATCATATTAATTAAGATTATATACCATACAATTAAGACCTATATTAATGGCATTATATAATCGATATAACTAATACAATTGTTGTTGTACTACCCATGCAGAAGTACAGCAAATATTATAAATTTATTTTCGTTATACATAGTCAAGGATCATCGCAAGGATTTAAAGGAAATCTTGGTGGTGATGATTAGCTAATTAAAAAATATTAGAGTCAAATATTAGTTGCCTTTTCTCAACCAATTATTATATTTTAAGTTTATACATTACAAAATAACGAATAATTCTAATTAGTCGTAATAAATTATTAAATTAAAAATATAAATGATTCTATTATTAATACAACTTAATTATCATGTATTTATAAATAATAGTAATAATAATAAAAGTTTTTTTTTATTGTTTTTTTTTTAAATATTTGGTTTTGATAATTCACAAATCCAAACAATAAATGTATAAAATTTATATTTAAAATTTATGGCTATTTTAAATAAGTTATATTAGTTTTCTTTAATTTTAGTAAATTTGAAATTTATAATGTAGGGGCAAGTATTTAATAAATAATTACGCTATATCATTTATGGTGCTTGTTTTTAAGAACTGTATTTTATTATTATATCAATAATAATTTAATTTAGATTTGATGCCAAAATAATGTTGTCCTCTCATAACTAAAAAAAAAAGATAAGATCTAAATATTTTATAATTTTATTTTTTATTTAGTGTTGTTATTTATATTTTTTTGGGATATTTTTCATCGAATTTGATATGAAATGGAAAAGAAAGTTAACTCACTAAATTTTATTTTAAAAATCGAAAAAATATAGTTTGTGTATACCAACTAAGAAAGAAATGTATAATTGTCTAATTACTTGGTCTAGATAAAAATAATACATACATCTAATTTTCATGAAGAGAAGAGATTAATTTATAGTAGTTACCTTTTGTTAACACCAAAAGAAAAATAAAAATATTAAGAGATGTATCAGCAATAAAATGGTAATCAACATCCTTTGTAATATTTATCAACATTAAAATAATAAAAAAATTTACTTTCTACTTTAACAAGCTTAACCAATTCTACTTTTTCACACTTTACATATATTAAATATCATACATATTCAATCAATAATACAATTTTACATTATATGATCATAACATATGCAAAGCAACTTACACCTTTTACATTTTATAATCATAACACAAATCTAATTGAATTATTTCAATAAAATCTAACTGCTCTAATTTTAATTTCTGCTTAAAATACTGTATACTTAACTTCTTGAATATAATTCTCGATTAATATATCAATTTGTTTAAGGTGATAAGTTCATGTTTCATCGTAATGTATCTTTAAATGTTAATAAATTCAATTATGATTGATTCATTTATAAGTTACGTTGATATTTCCATATATGATGATTTGATTCTATTTGAATTGTAATAAGAACTGCACCAAATCCATCATATTATGTATAAATTCACGCATGGGATTGAGATATTGGATCATATAGATTTAGAAAACGCTTTAGGGTATAGACCTTCATAAACTCTGGAATCACTTTTAATATTTACTTTCAGCTTGGTCATCACGTTGTTTAGGGAACCTACACCTGTTTTACCAGTTTTCTTCATTTCCTTTGATCCATGCCGACCAATATTCTCCCTAGACACGTATTCGCATATTTGTAAGCTAGTACCAACTTTTCCAGATTATTCAAATTTTCTTGGCCATTTCCATTTTTCTAGTTTTTACATGCTTTATCCCACCATGTGTATAGTCTCCTCTTATGTGGGTGCCTGCTAAAGGCTTTATTGTCTGGAGAAAGAACAAAGCAATTTGAGATTTCTGCGAATTTCTGCTTTCCAATGGAACCTCCATTGAGTCAGAAAGTAGGCTTGAGGTGCAGTGTTTAAGTTAAGCCATAAGTGACTTATATGTTATTTAGTCTCTCCGTTAGGAAGTTTGATTTTTGTTAAAATCATATGATATATTCACCAATCGATCAATGTTTCGCGCCAGTAATACTAATGTACCTCTTATCTGTCTGGTCATATCAGCCTTAGTATGTTTCTACCGAATTTTCTGCCTATTATTTGTTTCTAATCATCTTGAATCATCTTTAATTGCCATTATTTTTTACCATATGGAAGGTTGGAATCAATTTTCTGCTATTTTTCGTGTACCGAAACCTTGCTAATGCTTTATATAGCATGAATGATGCCTTGGATCTGGATTTCTGAGTTTCAAGATTGTATGCTTTTCTGCTATACTTTTCTAGGTTGCATGTAGTAATATTTATTTTAAATTTTTTAAACAAGGGGCTTTTCCAACTCGTGACATCAGATTATGACTTCGCCAGAATTTATTTTTATTTCTAATTGTCAAGAGGGACAGTTGCACTTTTGCTCAAATTTGAAAAAATCATTTCCTAATTCATCGACTTCATTGTTTCTGTCTTGTAAAATTGTAATTTATTTATACTTTCTGACACTTCGCATCGTCATATGTTAATTTTATTAATATTTTTCCATAATGTTTTCACTTTGATGAGATTAGCAACAAACAGTGTATATTATAATTTATTCACATAATATAAAATGTGTCTTTCCTAAAGATAAATATAATCTCATTTTATCTTAGGTCTACATAATCTTATTTTCGCTTATATATATATCTTGCTTCGTTAGACAACTACATTAATTCGGGTTTAATATAAATGTCATTGTTATTACATCTTCATTTTTCACATTCTATAGTAGAAAGTATATCTATTAAACTATTTTGGTACATAATTGATATTTACTTCTTAACACATGTTCAAACCATTGTCTATGCTATCATAAAAAGGAATAAATTCAACTTTATATTGGAGTGTTTTTACCTTAAACTTAAGCTACTATTTCTAGTTAATATCCTCGTAGTAATAAATATGTTTATAAGCCCCCACTACTATTTAAACATCAATTTTTTTATTTAGTAATAAATAGTTAATATCTTAAATATTTATTATATTTTGACTTCTAAACGTTTTGTAGCAAAATAACATAACATATTGAATATACTTTAGTAGGTAAAATACTTTTTTCATTAATAACACCAGACCCAGGATAGGAAATTAGTATGTTGCCGACGACATATCCAATACCAAATTTTTTCTACATCAACACGTATCTATTTTTCAAACTTGGCTGTAGGTTGTCCACTCTGCCCAGAATGAGAAATTCATGTCCTCACTTCATGCTCAACCGAGTCTAGTAGGTTGACAGTTAAATGAAGAGACTTTCAAGGTCTTTGGGGGCCTGGCTTACTTTTTTCCAAGAATAGGGGAATGTTATAAAACGGACTCATCATCACCAACTCAGTGAATACTTCCACTTTCCTTAGTCTTTACAAAACTCTTCCTCAAATGATACACCTTTATCCTTAGAGGAGAAAACTGCTCAACTATTTTCATTCTGTCCACTTAGTTACAATACCATATGATTTTTAACCTCCTTTTTATGGAACCTCTTTTTCATTAGTAATGCATTTTTAAATAAAAAAAATATTATGAGATAATCCTTTTTTCAACAGTATAAAATATTACCTGTACCAGTAACATAACCATAAGTAATACTAAAACGAGTTGGTTGCTAACTTCCCTCCCCAGCAAACATACCTAGTGTTTTACCTCAAATACATCAAAATAATTCATACATCCGAAGGAACAATATTTATCTTCGTAGCTCTATTCGAGCGAAAGCTTTATTACACTTTTAACTGTGATACGCTCAAATATACGATTGCTTCCACCAGAAAGGTTATTGGTTCATAAAAATTCACCGTCCTCCCAAGCCAACTGCAACACCAAAGCTGCGAATTAAACTTCATATCTTAGTTATTGGTGTGTTTAATCTCAATATCCACCAATACCTTTTTCAAATGTGATTACATGTTTTGGGTCATGCACATAGTGTTTGGTGAAGGACAGTTGGAACATATTGTGCACCTAATATATTGTAACCATCATGCCATAGGACCAATTTCTAACATCTAAAAGGTGTCATAGAAACTTGTAGCTAACTTAGTACGTGGAGGAACAATTTTAGTATCAAAATTTATTCTAATCCTTTAACATACAGAGCCTTCTAACAATTTTGATAAGTTTCTCTATCCGATACCACGCTTCTTCTTCATCTAAAGTTAGATTGTTCATCGCTTTTACTTTACCATAACTCACCTAAAATTCAACAGTCCAATCATCATCTTTGGTTTTAAGATGTTCTACTTATAAGAGTACATTGTCATTCGTATTAAATTCTTTTGTGTCAAACCATCGTAGACACGGATTACCATTGTCATAGGTACCTACCAAGTGCAATATTAATCATCATAATACGACTGCTTCAGGACAGTGATGGTCTTGATTTATCATCAAGTGTAGTTTGTCCATCCGTCAGGATAAAGTACGTTTAATATAATCAGTTCTGCACAAATAATAGCCTCTAATGCTTGGCAACTTCTACATCCTAGTTTGATATGACAGTCTTTAATACCATGTGCTCAAAAAATCTCTCAGTAAAGATATCTTCCCATTCACACAATTTTATAGTAGATTTCCTACATAAAATAAGCTTTTACCAACCTTATCAACCACCACCATAAGGAGTCATTATATTTTTTGATCTTGGGTGAAATAAAGGATGCTTAGAATATAAGTTCTCATTTGTAATTGTATACTAGGAGTTAGGCTAATGTTGAATTGAAATGACTTTGATGTTCACCCATCTTGTTGCAATTCAAGATTTTTTCAATAGTATATACAATATTTCTTCACATAGTAGACCAAAAATGACTTTCTAATTGTTGTTAGCATTTTTTTGGTATCCTCGATGTCACAGTAATTCTTTTAATGTAGTATTCATTCTTTTGATCACTCTTCAAACTATAGTTTGATTTGGGATATATATATTTTCCTTAAAGGTTAATTGATATTTTTCTAATCACAAATAAGAGTTTCTCTTACTTCCTAGCTTCTATCCACTGCATAAAAAATAATCTGTTTAGGATCATTTCCCTCCCCCCTCCCTTTAGCTGATCCACAAACTTACATTCAATCATTACTGATACAACACATACAAATATAGTTTTCTTCTTAAATATTCCCCTTACTCGGTTTCCTTACCTTTTACATGTTAGATATCCATATCAAACTCACTTAAGAAGGCATTCCACATTGACTATTGAGAGTTAAGATCGGATTCTTTAAAGTAGTTGGTTAGACTGGTGGTGGGTTTTCAACAAAAGCCTTTTTCCTAGCAATTGGTGCCTCATTACCTAGAGTACCTTTTCTGTAATTGTTTAAATCTTCTTCAAGTGAATATCGGTGTTTTCTATTACTCTTTCAGTACTACGGAATCTGTAATATGGCCTTTCTTCTTTTAGAAGAATCGCTCCCACCCCTTATTTACTGACATCGTTGCAAACCTCGAATTTCTTATTGTAATTATTGCCTCGCTTACCCAGGGATGTGATATTAATGATGTACAGAAACAATGAAGCATTACTGACATTCCGTAATCCATCTAAATATTTTCCTTTCTTTACGATGTAATTGGAAGAGCAATCTCTCAAAATCCTTCAGTAAAACATCGATAATATCCGATCAACTTTATCATAAAAAAGGTCAAATATTAGCCACACTTTGAGATTTCATCATTCCATAATTATCCCATTGCAGGTCATAGCGATTCCTAATTGTGGAGGAAATAAAATACAGTATATCTTGAATTTATTCTTGAATACACTCATTTTCATAACAACGTAAATAATATTTCCTACTTATTCTAACCTCTCAACCAAGTGCTCCTTGTGTTCTTCTGAGCTCCCCAAATGAGCTAGATATCATCTATGAATATGAATAAATTCTCCAAAAATAGTGCTGAAATATTTCACTTATTCTGACATAAAATATTCTTTAATTTGCATTAGTTGAATAAATGGTAATACCCTGCCTTCCGTAATGTCTGTACTGTAGTGCAGAAGAGTTTTCATAGATGTCCTCATCTGCACATGGATCTAAGTGTCTCAAACATAAATCTATATTTTAGCATCATTTGCTTGCCTCCTTCAAGTGATCGTGATTTATCAATTTGTGGTAAAGGATATTTATTCTTGAAAGTCAATTTGTTAGAATTCTCTCATCCATATAAATCCGTACTTATTTCCCTGAAATTTTTCTTTAAACAGCGTAGGTACTCCAGAAGCAACGGTCGATTATCTTTTTTAACAAATCTTGAAATTTCATCTTAAATTCTCTTAATTCTGACCTTCTTTCATTCAATATGAGGCCCTCAAAATGAGTGATGCTCCAGGCATCAGCAAATAGTGAACTCAATATCCTTCTTGGTGGTAATCCCAGTGCAGATACTGAGATAAGTCATGGTCTGCCTGTAGTATGTTCCCATCATAGGAGTCTTTATTTAACATGGTAAACCCACACTTCCAGATTTTACTATAATTGGGTCCTTTCCTAATACCTTACCATCCGGGAAGCTGTAATAGGACGTACATATAGGAGTTTCTTATTCCCGGCGTGTCTCCATGGGAGTCCATCTTTGAATTCTATGGTATATATTTTTCTTTCTGAGTCTACAGTGTCAGTGCCTCCAAGAAATCCATTCCTAATAATACACTCCCCAGTTAAAGGTAGCAACTGAGATCTTTTGCTCATTCCTCATTTCAATTTCAGTACATAGTTTGAGGAAATTGGCACAAATTCTTTTTCTCCCCGCAGCTCATTATTGTAACAGAATTTTTTACTTTCCTGACCTTGTAATTTGTAAATTTCTACTATTTTGGGATTTAACTCAGCTTTTTTAAAATTGGCAAAGTAGAAACACACCACGAAAAAATAGCTCACCTTCAAATTTCTACCTCATCATTGGTTAGTAATCTACCTATCTTTATTCAAGGCTGCATTAATATTAGGTATGATACATACATCACCATATGTAAAGGAGGCTTCCTAGATTTTCCTTTAGTTCTTCCCCACCATAGTTCTACACTGTGTTGAGCCTCCGGCACCCATAATTTGGTGGTTTTACAGCTATGTCCTTGTTGTGTTTACTAGAATCCTTTTTTGACTTCCTATTTTTTGCAAACCAACAGTTTCTTGTTGATTTATTACGAACTTCTTGCTCAAGGGATTCCTAGTAAGATTATTACGCATTCAGGTTCTTGAACTCTTGAAGTGAACCTCATTTCTGCCATTTTCTTGGCTTCAGTTCTTTCTGATTGTCCTTTTTTCTTTTTGATTCTTTGAAACATTCTACAAATGCCAGTACTTCATCCATAGTCTTTGGATTCAAAAATTCAATTCTCTCTTTCATGTGAGTATGAAACTTCTGACCATTGAACTTAGCTTCTTTCATCCTTGAATATGGAATGCACTACAGCAGAAGTGAAATTGCAAGAAGTGCATCATCCATTGTCATTTTCCCCAACTTTAAGTCATATCAATGGGGATCATCATAAAAATTATTAAGTATGTTAGGTAACAACTTTGAGGTGTGCTGAAAATCCTTCCGAGGTCATATTGCCTTTTGATATTCATGTATAGATTTTGTGATCTCCCACCATAAGGTGGCCTTCTCTAACCGGTGATGACTAAATGCAGACGTATTACTTCTTGATTGCACTTTAGTACATCATAGTATCAACTATGCTTCTAAATACTTCAGTTTTCCATCAAAACATAGGTGTTTTTATCTTCCAAATGCCACCTTTTGCATCTCCACTATTTCTTCTAATGGGTTGTTTGTTTAGATATGCATTTGATTTCATTATTGAGAATTGTTTAGCATCTGCTGGGAATGTCATTTTCCTATTCCTCATCGTTTTCTTTATTGTTGTTTTTTTATCTTTAGCGTTTTCTTCTGCATGTTGGTTGTAGTATGTATTGATTTCGCTAATTTTGTTTGGTACTTCCTACTTTAAAATGTAATGCAGTAGTCACTTCTAAACCTAACCATTTCTTGAAGTTTACATCATTTAGTAAAATAATGGTCTGATGTCATATGCCTAATAATAGATATTTGCCCATATATGATAACATTAGCATGAATCCAAGATGATTCATTTGCTTTAGTTGTAAGTATAGGTTCCTCCATTCTCGCGTCTGTTGTAAATAACTTTCCGCAATTTTTTCCGCAGTATGCTAATCTTTATAATTATTTGCATCTAAAATTATCGTTTAGGTGCACCTGAACTTCAGCAGGCATAACGCCTGATAATTAATTTGTAATCGCTTTATATCAACATTAACCACAAAAATAATTTGTTTTCATTTAATAAGCTAAATAATTGTATTTTTTAAGACTTACAGGTACAAATATTTATATATCAACTAGCATTACTGTATTATAAAATCATAATATATATATAAAGTGAAATTAACAACATCTTTAAAGAATAATATAACTTAGTAATAACGTATTCATCAGTATCTTGAATATCTTCACCATCGCCATAAATGCTACTAAACATTTCTTTGTCTTCATAATTGGGAATCGAATATGATTTATTTGATTGCATGCAGATGCAATCTGTAGTTCAACGATGATTTGAATTACGTTGAAATTGACGATTGATCCACGTAATGTTAAGTTACGCTAAGATTTGCATACTATTGATCATACCACCAACGTTAATCTGTTAATATATCAACATCAGAGTAAGACCATTGTGCTGGATCAATGTCCAAAGATTCATAGATGGTAAACACCATGTAGATAACTGCAACCAATTGTCTTTAGTCATTATTTCGTAATGTCACACCTAATCAATCTTCATACCACTTCGCCACCATTTCGGCTCCATTCTTCACTTGGGCTATTTTTCAGGCATCGCCTTTCATATTAGCGCCATACCAATGATTACAGTATTTAATAATATTTTCATTTCATCTTCCTTTAGCTTTACATAGCTTCTATCCCAACGAGGCATCTTCTATGGAATGTACCATACCTCATTATTCTCGACATCAGTTGTTACCCATTTTCTAAGTTTTCTTCAACGTTTCTCCTTGTCAGCATATGAGTTTCATATATTTTTGCTGTCATGCTTCTTCAAATGATATATTTTGTCTCTTCTTAGGAAATAATTATTGAAATTTATTTACAGTGGTTCATCTACCTAATTTAAATATTTCATACAGTAAGCAGTTTTACGTTCTTTATTCATACCTCTTTATTTATGTTTATAGCTTGATGGAATGGTTCCTCACTCAGAATACCATCTCTTATTTACTGCTTGTGCGGGTAGTATAACTCGTCCCATATGATCAAGCTTGTGAGTTTTTGCATTGATGTTTTGTAAGTTTGGACTTGACTCATCCATTTTCCTTTCAAGTATAAATCATGTATATTTTATAAATGTGATAATGAAGGCCTTTAACACAGCCTTCGGATTTATAGCATGTCTATATATTTCTTAAAAATATAGTTTCGAGGTTTGCATGTGGTAGTAACTATTTTAAATTCTTTGCGGAACAAAGGGCTTTTACAGCTGCAGACATCATATTTTATAGCTCATCATAATTCTATTCTTGTATTCATTGTTTAGAGGATAACACTATCTTACGCTCAAAATTATGAGAAAACCCTCTCTAATTCATTAATCTATGGTTTCCCTTTGTTCTGAAATTTGTGATTTAATTATTCATTTCTCATTTAAGACCAACATATTCTTCACAAATACTATTAATATTTTTTCAAATGGAATGTTTGGCTCTCTTGCTTTATGTTAGAGAATTGCCATTGTATCTATAATTTCTTCATATAGTATAAAATGTATCTTTTAAAACCTGAATATATTCTTTTTAGTTTTATCTTGGCTCTAGTAGACTTACTTTTTCATTCATTGTGAGATAGATATATATATATATATATATATATATATATATATATATATATATATATATATATATATATATATATATATATATATATATATATATATATATATATATCTTGTTTGTTATACAAATAAGTAATTTATTATGGGGTTTATTTATACATGTTTTGATTGTTATTTACTTTTATTTTCTATCTTTAAAAAGAAAAGACACCATTAAACTAATTTGGTGAGAATACACTACTTCTTAATGCATGCCCACCATCATTTATATCATAGAAGAAGTAATGATCAACCTTGCTTGGGGTTTTATCCCAGACCTCGAGTTAATGATTTTATTCAAGCAATGTTCCGTAGTGGGCAATTTTTATGGTTCATCAGCTTTATAGTAAATTGGGAGTTCTTTCTATATGGTGTTGTTAAAGTCTACACTATTCCAAATAATGTGGGTTGTATTTGGTGTCTGGACTGTTTCAGTATAATGACAATATAAATATATTAGACATAGTGCTTCAGGTGTCTTTTCACAATAATACACCTAGACTGCACAAAAAATTCAATAAAATAGCTAGACAACATGTCCAATGCCAATTTCAAGAGGAATAATACTTATCTATTTTTCCAAATTATAAGGTTTTCCACCGCATAGAGGGAGAAATCATGTCTCATTCCCCCATGCCTAGATCTAGTCTAGTAGGTTGACATAATGTAGACTTCAAGGCCTCAAATCCAATACTTTTTCTAGAAATATGTTGATGTGTTCGAATGGGTCTACCAATTAGCTTAGGATACCCACTCTCTTTCACCCTAGTCTCAAAGAAAACCCCCTCTCATTGATGCAAATCTTTTATCCTTGTGAGAGGTAATGTTTGAACCCGCTTTTGTCTGAATCACTTTGGCTTCTTAAAGATTTTAATAATGTTTTTTTAACTTTTTTATGGAACTTCTATTCCATTAATTAAATAATTTTCAAAACTCTTCCAAAACATAGTCTAGTTTTGTTAATCGGATAATCCTTCTTCTGTATGATAATTTTTATTACCAAAATTAAATAACATAGTCAACTAGTTAACATTTAAAACTAATGTCAATCAATGTATTATCGATGATTTTAAATAAGTTAATTAACCTAAAGATGATTACTAATTCAGCATGATAAGATGGTTTATTATAGCATAATCCCTAAATTAATATAAATCCTACTACAAAATTCTAATTTTAATTTTATATATATAATTAATGTCATTAATTTTAATTATCATCATTTTTTTTCTAAAGGAGGACTCATTAATGGGAAAAATATAGTATCTGGCCTGTATAACCAGGCTCGCTGCGAGGGTAAATTGTCGATAAAGGACTAGATTAATGCCATGTGCCGTAACTTTGTATAACCGTTATTTTAAAAAATCCCACGTAGTGGACTAATGGAATGCTGAACTTGAAACTTATATAAATATAATTACTCATTACAAGACTAGGACTACTACATCAACCTATTTTTCAAACGACTGAATGACAGAAACATTGAAAACAAAGAAAACACTCCTCAGAGAGTAATGATAAAAATAAGTTAAAAATAAGAAGAGACTGACACCATCAGAGGTAACCTTTGATCCGTATCCAGTTTCCATCTGAGGATGGAGAACGGTCATTGCAGGGCAAGTGAGTGCCGAAGGAGGTCAATGAATCAGACCAAAGACTTCCCTGAACTTCCAGCCGACCCTGTCCTGCACTGTCCACTGCTGGGCTGATCGAGCTGCTCTTCTGGGTGATTCTCCTACAGAGAAGCCCAAGAAGACCACAGAGATGGCCACAAGAACGCGTGGTCTATCGGGAGAGCACCGGAACGAGAAGAGGGCCGTGTGCGACTGAGCAGGCAGCGCATCCCCTGAAGGCGAATCTAACCTACGGCCAGAACGGAGCAAGAGCCCACGGAGGAGGCGAGGGAGGCTGTCATAAAAAGCAGAGGTGTCAGACGGGGAAGAAGAAAGGGAATGAGAATGCCTTCTGGCAGTGCGAGAAGACCCCCTCCTGCACCTCATCCTATGCCTCAGCCTGGGCATTTTAGCCGCTTTAATCGAACAGGAGCTCTGGAGCACCCGAGGGCACGTCGCAGGAGGAATGCCCAGAACCACCGTTGCAGACAAACAAGAGCTAGCTACAGAAATGTGAATGCTTTCATCGGGCTGCAGACAACAGGTCAGACGGCTGCGCTTCCCTGTGGTGGTGCGCTCTCTGGCTCTATCCAGAACAGAGTTACAATGCGAATTCATCGGCTGGGGGACTAGCGGCTCCATGGCTTTTAACGTTCCCTTCCTGCAACACTCCAAACGCCACATTGAATAACCAGGCTTGCAAATCTTATGCGAGGGGCTATTGCTGCAGTCGAGGCTGCCTCGAACCTCCCCTGCGATAATGAGAATCGCCTTCATACCCAACTCCATTAAAAGCATATGCTTGAGAATTTATCATGGGCAAGTGGATTCAACGTGCCCGGAGAGGGATGGTGCGGCTTCCTCCGTCCGATCGCTCCTTGCCCTCTCACACTCATTAACATCATCGACACCCGCATCCGTGAGTTAACTACATTCATTATGTATCAAATCTTTCGGTAAAAATAACATTGGAGAAATTTGTGTCGACGCATTTCAAACCAACCAGTGTGGTTCATCACCACATTGGCTAGTTCGAAACGCGTCGACACAAATTTCTCCAATGTGATTTTTATCGAAAGATTTGATATAATCTATGGATCACAGAAGTCAAATTCTTAATAACACGATGGATCATTTAAGTCAAATTAATTAACTACATTCAATTAAAACTAACTACAATAATTATATATTAGCTTCATGATCAACAAGATCATGAGTGTTTCCATTCTACTTGAAAGTAATGGACGTATATTTAAATTATAAACATGTACACGAGGATTGTCAAATTGACTACTTCTCCTCATATCGTATCGTGCACTCTAAAATTTTAATTAGGATTTTGTTAATCGCTGACTTTTTTGTAATTTAATCATTATAATAAGTAAATTCATTTATATATTTGATTAAATAGATTCTCTTCAAAATTTAGAAAGTTTTAATTGGGATTTTGTTATTCAATGAATTTTTTTATTATTTAAAAATTATAATCAGTAAATTTATTTATATATTTGATTAAATAGATTCTCCTGAGAGTTATTCATTATCATATTCACGTGTTGCGTTTCAGCAACAAAGTGAAACATATTGAAATAAAAACGAAACGGGTATACATTCTGCCATATCTTATGTTTGTAAATTAAGAAATTCGAACAACATTGACAAAAACTTGTTGCGTTGAGAAATAATTCACCGAAATTTCCCACTATTGATACTGCGAACTATCGAAACAATGACACAGTAAAAGAGTCTGGAAATCCAACTTGTCTCCCCTGATCTTATGGCTGACAGACACGGTATTGTACAATTTTGTATGCAAAACAATCCCAAGCCACAGAAAGGGCTTCTCCGGGGATCGAATGACAAATTATAATTGTCCATTTCTCCTCAAGAAGAGGAATAATATAGAGCCTTAATGACACCATAAATTTATGGATGGGAACCTCAACAAGAAATCCTCTTCTCCCGTCTCACAAGAAACTCCTCAACGTTATCAGTCTTGCATTCCTTCCGTAAATAATAATAAAAAATAATCCACGAGGCTAGATGTAGCCGTGATTTAAATAATAAAATTGTATATAACTCTATTCCTTTTGCAATTTATTCCACAATCAGTGACCACCCTTGGCATCATATAAATTCAATCTCAATCAAATAATGAATAACAAAGTAGAAAGGGTTTGTATCAATATTGAACTACCCGTCATCATGAAGTCTGAGCAAATCTAGTTCGTTGTAGAAATTTATTTAACGAGGTACTTCCATTAGCGTAAAGAATAGTTAACTACTTTGGACCCCTCATGCATCCTCAATTTACAGTGATCTTCAATTTCTTCAACTCTCCTTCGTGGAAGACGTCCCACAACTACTATCCAACTGCCATATTCCATCAATTCAATTCACATCAAACATTGAACAACAAAGTCGAAAATGAAAAGAATTGAAAAAATGAAAAGTAAAATGGCTCATCTCAATATTACGAAATAGTTAAATAGGAATACATCGGAAACATCAGCAATAAATGACTGAAGTAAACTGAAGTAAAACTAAACTACCTATGACACCTAACAGACAATAAATTAAATGAACTGAACCTAATGGACAGTGAGATTAATATCTCAACATAATCTCAAGTGTTACAAGTGGAGGCATTAACAATGCCTAATTTCTCTCTTTGAAATTAAAATATATTATTTCCCAATGGATTTCTGAAAATATCTGTAAGCTGATCTTTGGAACCACAAAAAGAAAGTGTGATCTCCCCATCATTGACAAGTTCACGAATGAAATGAAAACATGTGTCAATGTGCTTGCTCTTTTTGTGAAAAACATAATTTTTTGATAAAAAAATTGTTGCACTGTTATCACAGTAAATTGGAGTTGGCTCCTTCTGAATATCTAAAGTGTCTTTCAATAGTTTTATCAACCATACTCCTTGACAAGCTGCTGAATTTGCTGATGATGATTTGATCATCATCATGCAACAGAGCAATAGAGACCTCCACAAAACTGAAATCATAGAGCAAGGTCATGGAACAGATCGAGTGTTCAATGTTACTACTGTAATAATTTTGCCCACTACGAACACCACTGTAGAAAGAAACAATAAGATCAGCACAGTGGCTATATCAATATCTCCAACAGTGAAGGAGAATCCTTAGAGACCATGTTTCTTTCATACCATCTCTCAAAAGACAAACAGAGTGAAGATCTTTAGTTGCTCGACAGCAGATGCAACAATCACATGATAGGCAACAAGAAACTTCTTTCTTCTCTAGACACTTCCATAACATCAGAGATAACGCTTGGACATCGTACAAGTATTAAATCTAAAGGAAAATGTACTGTTCCTATTCTTACTAAGAAGAATCAAAACAAATACATCCCTGATGTTTATTATGTTCCTCAGCTCAAACATAATCTCCTTAGTGTAGGAAAATTAATGGAACATGGCTATGATGTATTGTTTGAAAAGAACACCTGCTATATATATGACAAAGATTCTCATAAAATATTGATAGAAAAAATTGAAAAGACCAAGAGAAGGAGGTTTCCATTGATCCTTAGAAGCCAAAATACCAACCAATATTTAGTCCACAATATATCAAGAATAGATGAAACTCATCCATGGCATTCTAGGTATGGTCACATTCCAGTCAAGAGTCTCAGCCTGCTTCAAAAGAAATCTATAGTCATTGGTCTACCTACTATCAGTGAAAAAGTTTGTAATTGTGAAGTTTGTGTCTTGTCCAAGCATAAAAGATATAGTTTTCCCTCATCAACCTCAAGGGCGAAAAAGCCTTTGGCACTTTTCCATACCGACATATGTGGTCCAATGCAGACATTGTCTATTGGTGGTAGTTTCTACTTTCTGACATTTATTGATGACTTTAGAAGGAAGATATGGGCGTATTTTTTTTTTTTTAAATCAGATACATTTTCTAGATTTTTGGAGTTCAAGGTAGAAGCAGAAAAACAGAGTGGAAAACTCTTGAAAGTACTTAGATCAGACAGAGGAGGATAATACACCTCAAATGAATTCAAAACATTTTTTTGACAACAAGGTATCCTAATGCAGTACACAACCAGATACACTCCACAACAAAATGGAGTAGCAGAAAGAAAGAATCAGTCGATCATGAACATGGTGAGATGCATGCTACGGGAGAAGAAGTTGACAAATAACTATTGGGCTGAATTAGTGTCGATAGCAGTATATGTTCTTAACAGATCTCCAACATCCAACCTACAAGATAAAATACCTCAAAAAGCATGGGATGGAAACAAGGTAAATGTGTCACACTTTAGAATCTTTGTATTAGTAGCTTTTTCTCATGTTCCTAGAAAACTAAGAAAAAATCTTGATGATAGAAATGAGAAATGCATATTTTTAGGTTACAATGATTAGTCGAAGGCCTACAAACTTTATAACCCCATTACCAAAAGGTTCATTATAAGTAGAGATGTGAACTTTTTCGAAAATAAATCCTGGTTTGACCATGTAGATGAAACTTCAAATCAACCTTTCTATACACCACAGTCTCCAAGATTGTAGGTTCAAGAACAGCCAGAACATTCTGAAAATGGAACATCATCAAGCACTGATTCAGTCAGTGATCAAACATCTTCAGAAGAGGGACAAAAAGCAAGAAGTATCAGAGAGATATATGAATAGGAGCATGAATCTGAGCAACAAAATATGTTTGCATTCCTTTCAACTCAACCGACTCATTTTGAAGAAGCAGTTAAAAAAAAGCATTGGGTCGAAGCAATGAACCAAGAAATTGTTACCATAGAGAAAAATTAGACTTGGGAATTAGTTGATCTCTCAAGAGACAAAACAAAAATTGGTGTAAAATGGGTATATAAGACCAAGCTAAATGAAAAAGGAAAAGTTGAGAAACATAAGGCAAGGCTGGTTGCCAAAGGATTCTCACAACAGTTTGGTGTCGACTATGGTGAAACATTTTCTCCAGTAGCAAGGCTAGACACTGTCAGAATGATTTTGTCCACAGCAGCTCAACACAAATGGAAAGTCTATCAGCTTGATGTAAAATCTGCCTTCCTAAATGGTGTATTACAGGAAGAAGTTTATGTAGAGCAACCTCAAGGTTTTGAAGTAAAAGGACAAGAGCATAAAGTATATAGATTGAAGAAAGCTTTATATGGTTTGAAACAAGCTCCAAGATCTTGGTACAATCGCATCGACACCTATCTCAACAAAAGTGGTTTTTCCAGAAGAAGCTATGAACCCACTTTGTATACCAAATCTCATGAAGGTAAAATTCTTATTATATGCGTTTATGCAGATGATCTTCTTTATACAGGAAATATGATGTTAGAAGATTTCAAAGAAGCAATGCAAGTAGACTTTTATATGACAGATCTAGGAGTCATGAAATATTTCCTAGGAATTGAAATTCACCAATATGATAATGGAATTTTTGTTGGTCAACAAAAATATGCCACTGATATCATTCAAAAGTTCAGAATGACAAATTGCAAATCAGCTGATACACCAATTTCTCAAGGTACCAAACTTATCAAAGACGATGTAGCACCATCTATTGATCCCACATTGTATAAAATCCTAGTTGGTAGTTTGTTGTATCTAACTGCAACTAGATGAGATATTATGTTTGTAGAAAGTTTTGTCTCCAGGTTTATACAGTCACCAAAGGTTACTCATTGGCAGGTTGCAAAAAGGATCTTAAGGTATATTGCAGGGACCATAGACTATGGTTTGTTTTATACACATTCTGAAAATTCTTCACTTTCATGTTACACAGATAACGATTATGCAGGGAGTTTAGATGATCGCAAAAGTGCTTCAGGGTATGTTTTTCATCTTGGAACAAATCTGATTTCATGGGCATCAAAGAAACAATCAATCGTTTCAATATCTTCTACAGAGGCAAAAAAATTTCTCGAGCTTGCATAAGCCTCCCTGGAGAGCAGCGACAGAGCCAAGAAGGAGCAGCAAAGAGGAGAAGTTGGTTGGTGTGACTATTAGAGTAATACTCGCGCCAATGTGCCAAAACAAAAAATTGGCGCGAGAATACAAGCCATACCTATGCCAATTTTGTGCCTTGCGTTGTTCTCATTTAGTCGTGGCTGTTTACTGTCGAGACTGCACTAGTCTGAAAAAAAGGGAGTCGAGTGATTAAGCTACATCCGGGAGTGAAGTATTAAGGTATTTTGGCTTATTCATTCTTGTGAAGTCATCCACGATGGTCACGGTGGTTATGAAACACGTTTTACAGTTCATATGATTTAAAAAGTGAAAGCCCTTTTATGTAAAGAGGTATCGACTTTAAGAAAAAGTGAAAGCTCTTTTATCTAAAAAAGTTTTTTTTATTAAAGTTTTTTTTTTATAAAAAAGAAAATTAAAATTTCTCAAAGTTTTTTATAAAGAGGTTTCGAAGAGCATGTCGTGAAGTTTTCTTTTTAAAAATAATTTTTTTTCTCAAGAGAAAATTTAAAAGAGGGTTTCAACAGATTTTTTTTTTAAGTCCTTGAAAGAGATTTAAAAAAAAAATAATCTTTAGAGGAGATTTACAAAAGGCACATATTAGCATTTGAAGAAATAATGGCATCTTCAAGCTCTTTACCACATTCACCAAATCTGATTGGCAAAAATTATGAATTCTGGAATTTGAGAGTGAAGAATTTTTTACAAGTACAAGATTGTTGGGATATGCTTCTGATTGCTTATGTAGAGCCGACCCAAGAAGCATGGGAGACCATGACCAATAATCAGAGAAATTCATCTATTGAACTCAGAAAGAAGGAGCACAGAGCCAAATGCTGGATACAAAATTCAGTCGATGATTCTATTTTTTACAAAATAACTGGTGCGACAACAACAAAATAATGTTGGGATATTTTGCAAGCTGTGTATAAAGGAAATGATATAGTGAAGACGGATAAACTGCAAAAATTGAGAACTCAGTCTGAAACTCTAAAGATGGCTGACACCAAGAATGTGGATCAGTTCATGACCAGAGTCATGGGAATAGTCAATCAGGTAAAACTCATTGGAGAAACCATTACAGATCAGAAAGTTATTGAAAAAGTTCTTCGAAGTCTACCAAAGAAATATGACATGATTGTGACAGCCATTTTGGAATCCAAAGATTTTAAAACTTTCTCAGTAGAACAGTTGGCTGGATCACTTTTGGCACACGAAACAAGACTCAATATGACAGAAGATTCCACGGAACAAGCCTTCAAAGCACACCTCCCATTTGACAGAGGTAGAGGCAGAGGATACAGAGGTGGCAACAAGTGAGGCAAAGGCCGAAGCAATGGCAGCTCTGATACCATGAAAAGAATTGAAAAACTGAAAAGTAAAATGGAGTAGAGAAATGCTCATCTCAATATTACGAAATAGTTAAATAGGAATACATTAGAAACATCAGCAATAAATGACTGAAGTAAACTTAAGTAATACTAAACTACCTATGACACCTAGCATACAATAAATTAAATGAATTGAACCTAACAGATAGTGAGATTAATATCTCAATAGAAAAATGCTTGTACGAACTAACAAGAGCAATTGTCTTAACACCATAGAGTGAGAGTCCAAGCATGTCTTCTTTTACACAACTCACATTCATGCGAATGTTGCACTCCACCTGCTCGCACCGATATTTCCAATTGCTAGAAGTTATGTGACTATGGCAAGCGCTACAACTACCTCATTTACTCTAACATCCCTCAACCCACTTAAATAGAACTGGAATTAATTAAAAAATTATTATTATTTTATTCCATTAAGAATTCATTGAGAAAACTAAAATAATCACTTGTGAAATTAAATGGTATCTTGAAAATAGGAATAAATAAACTAGTGAAGAAGTGTCAAATTTACCCAATCAAATATTAACATTCCAACATCTTACTAACATGGGTTGGGATGAATATGGTGTCTATTTAATATCTAAGTTTTATCAATTTAAGCAGAGGGCCCAAGAGCGAGAATACGGCCATTGTGGTTATGTTGAAAGTTCAAAGAATTTTTTCCCCTTGTGCGTGATATCTAGTTCCAGTTGGAAAAGGAATGAAGTTCCACTTTAGTAGTATATCATAAGAGTATTTTCCATTATGTTTCTTCTCCAGGTTGTTTATCCAAAGATGAATTAGAACTATATCCTGTGTGTTCATGTTCATCCATTTAGAAAGCTCTCTTTTCTGTGTAAAAACCCAAGTGCAGAAACGTTGGTATAGGTATCGTGGTTGTGCGTGTTTATGTTATATACGTGGCATCATGAGGGCCATAAAAATTAGAAGAGGACGCAGGCTCTCATATATGGAGTATTTGATTTGTAATTTTCATTGGTTTGAGCGTTGAAAGTTATGCTATGGTTGACTATACTATTTTATCTAAAATTATTTCTTTATGAGAATTTGTTGTTCTCATGCACAAAGATATAGTTAAGAGTGGAAACCCCTTTAGAAATTTTTTTCATATTTAGTAAGGGTTACATCTCATAAAGGTGGTAGAGTTGTCTTTATAAAGACCGATTCTTTAGGTAAAAACTTTGGAACGTTATTCTTAATATATGAATTTTAATTTTTACAAAATATGGCATATTATATTAAAAGAGAAACGATCCTTTCCATATAGTTTAATTTTTTTGAAAATAGAGATAGGTTAAAGAGGGTAATTTGTGAAAATATTTCCATGAGCTGTGAAAAAAAAAGAGAAAAGTTAATTATATTAATTTTTTTGGAAGATTTTTCATGAATATCTATGAATATATTGCTCATGTTGATTACTTAAAGACTGCAAATATTTGTTTTAAATAAAAAATATGAATATAAAACTTTTTCATACAATAAAGAATGCATGATTGTTTCTTGAAAATATTATGTGCATTGAGGTAATGGAGATGATGTTAGGAAAAGAACAAATCTTACATGCATAAAAGGATAGTCATTGTGAGATAGAAAATATAGTTTTGAGTATATATATGTATACAGAAACATACTGTAGTAATTTGCATGGCAAGATGAATTGTGTCAATTTCTTGATTTAAGGTTGAGTTAACCTTGTTATGGTTGCCTAGTTTTATGCATAAAAGATGATTAACTATGATAATTTCTGGAAAGGGTAGCATGAGAAACATGCACGTAGAAAGACAAAGAAAATAAGTTACCTTAAATTCCTTTTGAAGAAGAAGTATATATTGTTTACATATAAATACTAGTTAATAATGGTAAAATTCTAAAAAGGGAATATGTGTTGCATACATTAAAGAAGAGATATTATGGTAAGCTCTTGCATGCACAAATAATAGCCATTGTGTTATAGAGATATGTTCTTTGTATCGATAGAATAAATATTGATATGTGATTACTTTTATGCTATCAAAATTATTATGTTAGTTTCTTTTGGAATAAGATGATGTATATGCATGGAATATGTGTATTAGATTTCCTTGGAAAGAATATACATATTTGTATGTGAGAAAAAATAGCATGTTGTGTTAGACTACATTGGAAAAGATTGTTAGTATAATCTTTGAAAAAAAAGACATGTATTTGTATGTTTTATTGCATTAGTTTTACAGAAAAGGAAATATGCATTGGCATCTCTGTTGTGTTAAGTATTCCTTTGGGAAGACTCTTTTGGAAACTATATCCATTTGCATGCATGGGAACAACATTTGTTGTGTTAGATTTCTTTATATGCACCACAATTAATAGATTAAGGGTTAGTTATTTTGATTAACTTTATGTAATTTTCATGTACGAAGAATGCAATTGATATATTAGTTTCATTTAAAGAAATGTCTAGACAGTTGTAGAAATTTGTCTTCCAAGAATGTGTGTTTATGTGAGGGAAATATTAGTTAATATTTTATAGACACCCTTTGATGGCTACATGCTTATAACTAGCACATATGCAGTGTTGTTAAAGGAAGTATGTTGAGATATTATACTTGCATGTCATGGCTCTATATGAATAGATGGAGAATCATCGCTAATATAGATTTCTGAATTTGTTGATTAATATTTTATGAATCCTCACACAAATGTATGTTGAAGACAACATTAGTAGAAAATGATGGTGACTTGTGCAAAGGAAATATTATGCTTAACATGGTGGCAGGTAAATGATTAATGGATCATGTAGATGATTCTGAGCTGCAGGATGGTCCATTGTATGATGATCCATTGTTGGTACATCCATGCCACCAAGATATAAAGATATGAAGTTTAGTGGGTAAATTCTATCATAATTATTGTAATGGATTTAAGTTAGATAATTGTATATTTCCTTGTAAGATCTATAACAGTGGTTAAGGGATGGTCTCCCTTATAAGCCATTGAGTGATGGGTTTACACTCTCATGAGCATTTAAAAATAAAATTAAATGTTTGTTGGCTTTCACCTTATGGGGTTTCTAGGGTATATTGGTGTTCAATGATGTGATTGATTAACTGTGTCAGATTGATGATGTTGATTCCTTTCTTGTTCAGATGTTCATAATGTCAAGTATGTGATGAATACATGAATAATGAAATTAAATCAAGGTTAGATCATACAGTTTTACGTTAATGTACTAAAATAGTGGTTTTTAATGGTTAAACAACTTACTATTCTTATACTAAGGTTACACTATGAACTGGTGAAAATTCTATCTAATGATTAGTGAGGAATATTAAATAGTGATTTGGATAGTTACCCGTGGGTAATTTGTATAAAAAATTTCTAACTCCTTATATTTCCATGTGAGGATATCAGTGAATGTTACAAGTTGTATAAGAGCTAAAGATTGCATCTGGCGCCTTTGGGATTTGTTAAGTGAAAAGAAATTGATGTACGATACCAATGGACATCAGTTAAGGTATGATTCTCGCAAACTACATATTGATTGATATATGCAGTAATATACTTTTGACATAAGACGTGTGATTCATGTTCATAACTACATTGAATAGTAATAAGTAATAAATTTTTCTGCAAAATGCTTTTCATAACATTGGAATCCTCTTGAGGATAAAAGATAATAAAGCCTTTGTTGTACTTATGAAAAACCTGAGTATTCACTAGTGAAAGTGAGAGTTCGGTATTAGCATTTGGGTATATGCCATATTACTCATACATTTAATGAACATAACTAAATTTAACTTGCACTACTTGAAAAAGATGAATGTCTGTAATGATGGTGTGTGAAAATAATGCATGAACGAAAAAAATGGCGAAAGTACTTCAAGAGGATGATAAAGTGTTTGAAAATTAAATTGAATGAAGCCTTTTAGATGTTAAAAATGCATAATGAGTCGAGTAGTGAGACTTCACTATAAGGGATATTTTTAAATGAGTCATGTCATGGCTGCATTAAGATTATTAATAGCATTGATTAGTGATGCATGACTAAGCGATAAAACTTATATGAATGAATTGATTTTGATTAAATATTATTGAAAGTTGTGAATAAGAAATTATGGTAATTACTTCATGTGTCATTCTGTTGGTAACACAACGCTGTGAAAATTGGAAATGTTTGCATTTTTACTCTAATCGTTATTGACATATACACGTTACTGAATCTATATATATATATATATATATATATATATATATATTTCTTTTGCATGACATCATTCTATGCATGAAACTAAAATTATTGTGGAAGATAATACTTATTTAAGAAATGTACATATATGACTAGCATTGTTGATGATATTAAGCATGAGTAGTTTAATGGAAACAATAAAACCTGTGAAAGTAAAACATTGCAATGCGAATTGCAACCATAAATGTTAAAGTATAATGTTATAATGTGCATGATTGTGTTATTTAGGAAATAATAATGTATAACACATTTATGTTATTCATGTTCCCTGTTAATCTATATATAATTGGACCCATGTTGAGGGTCAGGTATAATGTATGATGTACATAAAGTTTCTTTTTTCTTTATGTATAATGTGCATATAGTTCATTATGCAATTTACTATGGGAAAGAATGATAAAAGTGAAATTTAACATGCCAGAAAGTTGTGAACAATTGTGAAAGGCTAGAAGGCCTTTGGTTGATGGTTGTGCCTGCTCGGAGGGGTTGGTGGCACTTGTCTACCCAAATTTCGTCTCCTTAGAGATATCTGATCTCATTAGTGGAAAATAGTTGGCCAAGAAGGTGAAGAGGGAAAAACCTGAGGCAAATCTATTGATTTTGGAGCCTCTTGGAGAAGGTTCAAAGTTCCTCATAGATGGGATGCTGTCAGAGGAATAGGCATGATGTTTCCAAGACAAATCCTATACCGGACCTTGAGTGGTCATTGGAATTCTCGAGCTGCTTTTCCAGTGGAATTCCATACTAGAGATGGTATGGTTTTTTGTCAAACATCTATCTGGATGTGAAAATGACATGATTTGGTTGTGGAAAGAAACTCCCATGTGCTGGGAGGATAATTTTGTTTACCATTGTGGTTCTCATAGCGGAACAAGTCAATTAATTAGTTATGTGTTTTATTAAAATGATTTTTTTATATCATTGTGTAAATATTTTATGTACATATTGAGAGGAAAGGAGCTCAACACTCAGAAAGGAATTACTGAAAGTATGATTTATTTTATTTTATTACTATTGTTTTGAATGTTTTGGTAGGGGCCAGGACAATATGCACATGGTGCATTGATTGACCATTGTACGATTAGAGAGCTAGGTGCTCTCTCAGTAATTTTTGAAGTAACATGTGGATGTCTTTAGCGGGAGCTAAGACAATGTACACATGGTGTAGTGACTTATAATTTTTATTATTTATCATGAATAGAGGGTTGGTGCTCACTGAAGACTAGGAAGAGTACCATGACTAAAATATCACTTCAAATTCCATGAATGATTGATAGCTTAAAGTACTTCATTTGATCGGAAATGGTGTGACTAATGTGATTGAATTTGTTAGTCATACATTATATGCTACTTTCCATGGAGTGTTGATGGGTTGTTCAACCATTCTCATAGTGCTTGTCTAAAAGTTATGATTACTTTCAATGGTAACTAGTAAGTAATGGCAAGTGGGTATAGATATTCTAATTTATTTATTTTTTATGGTATTCCTTGGAAATGGAAGTGATTTATTTTGAATGGGAATGATCCGCTTTTGGGTTGTTTAGAATGCTATATCATGAATAAAAGTTAAATTTATAGTAAGGGATGAACACCGAGGACGTTTTTCTCTTAAGGGGGGGATTATGTAACCTCCCTAAACCCACGTAACTAAATGTGGAATTAATAAAGAAATATTATTGTTTTATTTCATCAAGAATTCATTGAGAAAACTAATTTGATAAATTGTGAAATTAAATGTGACCTTGAAAACAAGAATAGGTAAACGAGTGAAGAAGTGTCAAGTGTCGTAAAGCTTCTTGGAAATTACAAAAATACCATAAATTTACCCAATCAAGTATTAACATTTCAACATCTTACTATGTGCTTTTAAGAAACCCTAACTATCAAGAATAAGTATTTTTGGATAGTAGTTTTATATTACTGCCTTCTTGATTGGTATACAAAAAGAACAAAATTTCAATTGCATGGGATGAATATGGCGTCTGGTTAATATCTAAGTTTTATCAATTTAAGCCGAGGACCCAAGAGCAAGAATATGGCCATTGTGGTTACTAAAAATTTCAACGTGAGGGAGTTTCAAATATTTTTTTCTCCTTGCGCGTGAGATGGAGTTTTAATTAGAAAAGGAATGAAGTTCCACTCCAGTAATATAGCATGGGAGTGTTTTCCATCCTATTTCTTCTCTAATTTTTTTTTTCCAAATATGAATTAGAAATATATCCCGTGTGTTCATGTTCATCCATTTAGAAAAATCTCTTTTCTGCGTGAAAACCCAAGTGGAGAAATGCTGGTATAGGTATCCTGGTTATGCATGTTTATCTGAAATATGCAACTTCGTAAGGGCCATACAAATTAGAAGAGGTTTCAGGCTCTCATAGATAGAGTATTTGATTTGTAAGTCTCATTGGTTTTAGAATTGAAAGGTATGGTTGACTATATTATTTTATCTAAAATGATTTATTTATGAGACTTTGTTGTTGTCATGCACAAAGATATAGTTAAGAGTGCGAACTCCTTTAGAAATATTTTCATATTTTGTAAGGGTTACATCTCATAAAGGTTGTAGAGATGTCTGTAGGAAGATAGATTCTTTAGGAAAAATCTTTGAAAAGTTATGCTTAATATATGCACATTAATTTAGAGAAAATATGGCATATTATATTAAAAGAGAAGTGATCCTTTCCATATAGCTTATTTTTCTTGAAAATGGAGAGAAGTTAAAGAGGGTAATTTGTGAAAATATTTTCATGTATTGTGAAAAAAAGAAGAGAAAATTAATTAGATTAATTTTCTTGGAAGGGTTTTCATGAATATCTATGCATAGTTTACCCATGTTGATTATTTGAAGACTTCAAGGATTTGTTTTAAATAAAAAAAGATGCATATAAAACTTGTTCATATAATAAAGAATACATGATTGTTTCTTGAAAATATTATGTGCATTGTGGTAATGGAGATGATGTTAGAAAAATAAAAAATCTTACATGCATAAAAGGATACTCATTGTGAGATAGGAAACATACATTTGGGTATATATATATATATATATATATATATATATATATATATATATACACGGAAAGTTATTGTTGTAATTTGCGTAGAAAGATGAATTGTGTCAATTTCTTGATTTACGGTTAAGTTAACCTTGTTATGGTTGCCTATTTTTATTCATAAAATATGGTTGAATATGATAATTTATTTAAAGGGAAGCATGATAAACATGCATGTAGAAATACAAAGAAAATAGGTTACCTTAACTTCCTTTTGAAGAAGAAGTATGTATTGCTTACACATAAATACTAGTTAATAATGGTAGAATTCTAAGAAGGGAATATGTGTTGTGTATATTAAAGAAGAGTTATTATGGTAAGCTCTTGCATGCAAAAATAATAGCCACTGTGTTATAGAGATATGTTCTTTGCATGGTTAGAAGAAATATTGATATGTGATTACTTTTATGCTATCAAAACTATTATGTTAGTTTCCTTCAGAATAATATCATTTATATGCATGGAATATGTGTATAGATTTCGTTGGAAAGAATATACATATTTGTATGTGGGAAAAAATAGCATGTTGTATTAGACTACATAGGCAAAGATTGTTCGTATAATATTTGAAAAAGAAGACATGAATTTGTATGCTTTATTGCATTAGTGTTACAGAAAAGAAAACATGCATTGGCATGCTCTATTGTGTTAAGCATTCCTTTGGGAAGACTCTTTTGGAAACAATATGAATTTGAATGCTTGGGAACAACATTTGTTGTGTTAGCTTTCTTTACATGACAAAAATTAATAGATTAAGGGTTAGTTATTTTGATTAAATTTATGTAATTCACATGTACGAAGATTGAAACTGATATATTAGTTTCTTTTAAAAAAATGTTTAAAAAATTGTAGTGATTTGTCTTGAAAAATGTGTGTTCATACGAGGGAAATACTAGTTAATATTTTATATACACCCTTTGATGGTTACATGATTATAACTAGCACATACACAGTGTTGTTAAAGGAAGCATGTCGAGATATTATACTTTCATTTCATGACTCTACATGAATAGATGGAGAAGCATCACTAATATAGGTTTGTGAATTTTTTGATTAATACTTTACGAATCCTCACACCAATGTATCTTGAATACAACATTAGTAGAAAATGATGGTGACTTTTGCAAAGGAAATATTATGCTTAACACGGTGGCAGGTAGATGACTAATGGGTCATGCAGATGAGTGCGAGTTGTAGGATGGTCCATTATACAATGATCCATTGTAGGTACATCCATGCCACCAAGATATTTAGATATGAATATTAGTTGGTAAATGCTATCATAATTATTGTAATGGCTTTAAGTTATATATTTGTATATTCCTTGTAAGATCTATAACAATGTTAAGGGATGGTCTCCCTTATAATCCATTGAGTGAGGGGTGAACACCATGATGAGCATTTAATAACAAAATTAAACGTTTGTTTGTTTACACCTTACGGTTTTTCCAGGTTATATTGGTGTTCAACGATGTGGTTGATTAATTGTGTCAGATTGATGATGTCGAATCCTTTCTTGTGGAGATGTTCATAATGTCAAGTATGTTATGACTACATGAATAATGAAATGAAAGTAGGGTTAGATCATACATTTTTATGTTAATGTAATAAAATAGTGGTTGTTAATGATCAAGAAACTTACTTTTATTATACTAAGGTTACACTACCAACTGGTGAACATTATATTTAATTATTAGTGAGGAATCTTGAATAGTGATTTGGATAGTTACTCGTGGGTAGTTTGTATAAAAATTTTCTAACTCCTTATATTTCCATGTGAGGATATCATTGAATGTTAGAAGTTCATATTTCATAAGGGTTACATCTCATAAAGGTTGTATAGTTGTTTGTAGAAAGATAGATTATTTAGGTAAAATATTTATATAGTTACCCGTAGGTAATTTGTATAAAAATTTTCCAACTCCTTATATTTCCATGTGAGGATATCGGTGAATTTTACAAGTCACATACCTCGATATCGTCACATGGATATGAAAGGAGTTATAAAATTTTTATACAAATTACCCACGGGTAACTATCCAAATCACTATTCAAGACTCCTCACTAATCATAATATATAATGTTCATCACTTCATAGAGTAACTTTAGTAGAGGAATAGTAAGCTGCATAACCATTAACAACCACTATTGTAGTACATTAACATAAAACTCTATGATGTAACCTTGCATTCATTCCATTATTCCTGTAGCCATCACATACTTGACATTATGAACATCAAAACAAGAAATGAATCAACATCATCAGTCTAAAACAATAATCAATCACATCATTGAACACCAATATACCCTGGAAACCCTGTAGCGTGAAAACCAGCAAACATTTGATATTATTATTAAACACTCATGAGGGTGTTCACCCCTCACTAAATGGATTACAAGGAAGACCATCCCTTAAACATTGTTATAAATATTATAAGGAAATATACAAATATCTAGATTAAATCCATTACAATCATTATGATAGAATTTACCCACTAATATTCATATCTTCATATCTTGGTGGCATGAATGTACCTACAATGGACCATCCTCCAACTCAAACTCATCTGTATGAACCATTCATCATTTAGCTACCACCATGTTAAGCATAATATTTCCTTTACACAAATCACCATCATTTTATGCTAATGTTTTCTTCAACATATATTGATGTCAAGATTCATAGAGTATTAATCAACCCATTCACAAATCTATACTAGTGATGCTTCTTCATCTATTCATGTACATTCATTGCATGCAAGTAAAATATCATGACATGATTCCTTTAACAACATTGCATATGTGCTAGTTATAATCATGTAACCATCAAAGGATGTCTATAAAATATTAACTAATATTTTTATCCCATAAGCACACATTCTTGCAAGACAAATCACTACAAGTGTCTAAAAATTTCATTAAAAGAAACTGATATATCAGTTACAATATTCGTACATGTGAATTACATAAAGTTGATCAAAATAACTAACCCTTAAGCTATTAGTTTTCGTGCATGTAAAGAATGATAACACAACAAGTGTTGTTCATATGCATGAAAATGCATATAGTTTCCAAAAGAGTCTTCCCAAAGGAATGCCAAAGGAATGCTTAACACAATAGAGCATGCAATATTTTCTTTGCCTTTCTACATGCATGTTTCCCATGCTTCCCTTTCCAGAAATTATCATAGATAACCAAAAAAATTGGCAACCATAACAAGTTTAACTTAACTTTAAATCAATAAATTGACACAATTCATCTTGCCATGCAATCTTTTTAGGAAAATTAACATTAAAATAGTAACTTTCAGTATATATTTATACCCAAAAAAATATTTTCTATCTCACAATGACTATCATTTTATGCATGTAACATTTTTTATTTTTCTAACATCATCTAGGTTACCTCAAGGCACATAATATTTTCAAGAATCAATCATGCATTATTGTTATTGTATGAACAAGTTTTATATGCATCTTTTTTATTTAAAATAAATCATAGTAGTCTTTAAATAATCAACATGGGTAATATATGCATAGATATTCTTGAAAACCCTTCAAAGAAAAATTAATCTAATTAACTTCTCTCTTTTATTTTCACCAACCATGAAAATATTTTCACAAATTACCCTCTTTAACTAATCTCCATTTTCAAGAAAAATAAGCTATATGGAAAGGATCATTTCCCCTTTAATATAATATGCCATCATTTCTATAAATTAATACACATATTTTAAGCATAACTTCGAAAGATTTTACTTAAATAATTTATCTTTATACAAACAACTTCTACAACCTTTATGAGATATAACACTTACTAAATATGAAAAAGCTTTCCAAGGGAGTTCACAATGTTAACTATATCTTTGTGCACAAAAACAACAAATTCTCATAAAGAAATCAATTTAGATAAAATAGTATAGTCAACCATACCTTTCAACGCTAAAACCAATGAGACTTACCAATCAACTAGTCCATCTCTCAGAGCTTGCCCCCTCTTATAATTTGTATGGCCCTCATGAAGATGCATATATCACATAAGCATGCACAACCATGATAAGTATACCAGCATTACTCCACTTGGGTTTTCAAGCATAAAATAGAATTTTATAAATCGATGACCATGAACACAGAGGATATAACTCTAATTCATCTTCCCACAAACAAACTCGAGAAAAGTAGGATGGAAAACACTCCCATGTTACTGAAGTGGAACTTCAATCCTTTTCCAACTGAAACTCCATCTCATGCTCAATGAAAAAACGGATTTGAAACTCCCCCACGTTGAAAGTTTTAGTCACTATAATGTCCGATATTCAAAAAGCCTCTTACAATCTATGATTAAATCCAACATATTCACATTAGATAAAAGATTCTTTTAAAAACTTTTAGTGTTATGATTTAGCTTCACAGTGACCAAAATTCTATTTATATAATACATTTAAATTCATTTCAAATATAAATCCAAAAGTCCACCATATTTTGTTCTCGGATTGCCCTCTCTCATAAAAAATACATTGATGAGATGGAATGCTATGAATATTCGATAAACTAAACTCGTGATGAAAAATCGTGTATACTTGCTTCCTTAGTCAGATGTTTTTAGTTGAATTGTTTTTTTGTTATTATTTTAAATAGATTTTTTTTTATGTTTTTTTTTTTTTTTTTAAATCAGAAAACTTTATTACATCATACGGTCTACTCATGTTGTAAGAATCAAAATCAGTTTACATAGATTAGCTATACTTTGCTGTTTCTTCTTATTGAATCTGGAAATTCTCAGGGCAAGCAAAATCTTTTATCTATTTATTACAAAAAAAAAAAATATCATCAAGCAAAACCAGACATTCTCCAGATAGTGCAAAGCTTACGTTGACATGAGAAATACTATCGGACTTGTTAACCATTAGGAGAGGGAGGACGATATTGGAGTTGGATATTCTACATTAAAATATGGAGTAAGTGTAGAGATGTCCTTTTACATGCTTCAGCCTAGCATCAAGTCTGTCGATAGAATGTTGATATCACATACTGCATTTTTTTTCACCAAATTATATTTTATTAATAATCTTCATAGTAAAGTTGGGTAAATTTCAATGATCAAGAATTTATTTTCATTTTTTTTTTAAATATATATGTTTAACTTATATAATAATAATAATAAAATTATATTTTACATATTTATGATTTGTATATTTTTATGATTTTTTAAATTTTATGAACTTGAGATTATCATGAAATGTTTTGATAAGGGATTGTTGTTTATCACTGTTTCTTAATCATTTAATTTATATAGTTGTTCTATTTACTAGCCATTTAATTTATATAATTGTGCTAGTTATATCTTTCTTAAATTTAAATAAAAATCACTAAACTATAAATATCTATATATTTAATGAGAAATGTATGTTTAACTTATAAGATATTTTTATACTATTTACAAATAATGATTTAGATGTTTAACTCATGAATGAAAAAATATCTACACAATTATCAAATAATAATCTCTATTAACATTTACCATATACTATTGATACAAACATATTAATTTAATTGTAGTCATAATAAATCATTATAACCACTTAATCAAGGTAAATTATATTTTTTAATTAAAAAAAATAATATCAAAATTACATGATTTCATCCCATCGAAGTCTAAAAGACATTAAAATAATAAAAATAGTACAATATTATATTATTGTCATATATTTTCTCACATAAGAATTTTGATATATAGCATCTTATGTCATAGATATTTTCTCAAATATTTTTTTTTATAACTTATAATGTGATATATAAGTAATAATTTTATTATTATTATTTTATTTGAATAATTGATTTTGTATATAAAATAAATTAAAGTATGATTTAAAATTATGTAATATTTGTTTTTAATTATTCTAAAATTTAGTTTATTTAATGATAAAGAAATCAATTAGATTATTTAATTTTTATAAGCCATAAACTTTATTTTATTTTTGATAATCATAGAAATAAAAACGTATTCATGCATTTAGGTCCAGTTGATATAGAAAATGAAAATTCCCTGAGATAAAAGATTAAAGTTGTACATAAAGTTATATGTTTATTAAAAAAAAAAAAACAAACGGAGGATTAACAGACCAATCACCAAGAGTTTTGCAAACAGTTTTTACCTTTTTGGGTTCTGTTTCATAAACTCGAGGAAAGCCAAGTCCGCTTGCTTTATTTGCATTCTATGAAAAAAAAATCTATGTGCAGTTTTTAATTTAAAAAGAAGGCAATCGAACTTTTTCTTTTTTTTTGGGTACTTTATTTGAAATTTAAAAAAAAATTTATTAAATAGTTAAATTTTTTTTTTAACGTTATTTGAAATTTAAAAAAAAAAATATTAAACTGTTTTTAAATTTATTTACATTTTAAACTTTATTGTAATGGAAGTGAACAATCTGTGTGTTCTAATTGAAAAAAAATTTATATTATTTAGAATTGAGTTACTATATTTTATAATTGTTATTATTTCGAATTTGAATTATAATTATAATTATATATATATATATATATATATATACTCATTTTTTTACAATAAATTTTATTAAATTAGCATAATTATATCAATTAAATATCTGTTGAAGATAGATATATATCAATCATAACAAAATTTATATCACTTATTTTATTACACATTTAAAATTGCTAAAATAAAAAATTCATAAAAATAATTAACTTTCAATTTTATTTTAAATTATTATTATTATTATTATTATTATTATTCTTAAGAATGAAGATTTACATCTAATTTAATATGGAGAATCTTAATCTGTAAGTAGGCTTTGCCACAATATTATGGACCAATACCATGACTTATAAATTCCATAATATGAAAAAACCATAAGACACTTCATATGATGTTTTATCATATGGAAATTTTATAATTACCAATTTATTTAAAAAGAAAAAAATGGCATAACTACCAACATAAATTTCAACTTGCAATTTTTGTTTTATTATTATAAATAATACAAAATAATTTTTGGAAGTTAATTCATACCATCCATATAGTAATTATTAATAATTAAATTCAAATTTTAGAAGCCCCATTTCGAAATAGACAGACATAAAAATTGAATTCATGTGTCAAATATAATACAATAGCATATTCTCCATCTTGTTTATCTTAATATTGAATTTTTTTTAATACCAAATATCTATTGATGGGACCAGCCCTTTTCGAATTCTCTGATGACATAATAATAACTTTACAATTAAGTGGACTTTAATTTATCCGATTTTTTTCGGTGGACATGTAATGGATATGTGTTTGATCTCAGATTTATTGGCTTGTACTTGTAGTTGTGTGAAGAGGACAACTGTCCCTCTCCTCAGCATGTGCGATCCCTCCTTTTGTTATGCTCCTAAGTCTTGTTCATTTGGTATTTTTTTTTTCATTATACGCAGCTGTGAGGTTCTGTGATTGTATCTCTATGATTACTGTGGTTCGTTCTTCATGGACGTTGTTTGTTATGAGGTCTCCGCCTCTATTTTCGCTTACTAGACTCGTCGTTTCACTATATGTTCACCTTTCATCTTTGCATAGCTGGTTTTCGTTTGATACAATGGCTCTATGGGTATCTCATGTTCCGTCGATGAGCTCGGGGGTTTTGAAACATGAATCTTCACTATTTGCAAATGGGCTTCCCCTTCTGGGAGGTTCTATGGTGATTAATAGTATTTACTTTCGAATGCACCTTCTGTTATGCTATTTGCTTTCCCATCGTTTAACGGTTTCTCTGACTCTGATTTTTATTTCTTCTTCCAGGTCGCAACCAACAGGAACTCGGATTCGACCTTGGCTCGACGAATGCCCAAGGTAAGTCCTATCTCTTTGCTTCAGCTATTTGGTCTTTTCCTCCTAGTCAAACTAAGGCTTTCGCTCCTTGTTAACAGGTTCCTTGTTTGGATGGCAACCAGTTGGCTTCTTCTTCATCTTGTTGCTACCTTCCTAGTAAATTTAAGTTCATAAACCCTTAACCCCTCTACTCTATTTCAAATGTCAATCTTTCTGTGGCTTTTACTGTTTGTTTGTATTTCCTCTGCAGATGGTCGGTTGGTGGTCCAAGTAAAGCTGCCATTTCTACTATTGTTGACCCCCAAATGGGTAGGGCCTCTCCTTGTCTTCACTTTCAGTTTTTAGGGTAATAGGAATCTCAACTCCTTTGTCGGTTTTCCGCTGTGGTGGCTCTTCTCTTGATTGTAGTTTTGATAAAATATTTTTCTCCTATTTGTAAAAAAAAAATTGGGAACTAAGGGGGTTCTTTGGCTTCAGCGTTTGCCATTGGTAATAGGATTTTTGCATTGGGGTTTGCAACCCATATACTCGACTGAATATATCATATTCCTATCTATGTTTTTGGGTTGCAATAGTCTTCTTGGAATTTGTAGTTAACTTATTTGGTAATATGTAAAAAAAAATAAAAAAATTCTCTGGTTGGAATGATACATGGGTTTCCTCGATTACAATGTTTGATGAACTTCTGTAGTGGTAGCTATTTTGTTGATAATGTAAATCTTTATTCTTGGAAGTAGTTCAGCTTTCATAGTCGATATGATCACTCATGTTTTTTCTCATCTATCTTTCGAATGCCTGAAAATAAAATTTACTCCACTAGTTCTTTCTGTCACTATTTTAAGTGCATCACATAAGTTATTGAAACAAGAATAAACTTGACTTAAGTTTCGAATGGATTCAGATGGTTTGCTTCTAATTATTTTCTGTGATTCTATTCTTCTTTTTCTATCATGAAAATCAACCCTACAGATGTATTCTCTTGTCCTTTTTGTATCATTATTGAACAGTTATGTCTTTTTGAAACTGCCAATAGTTACATATAGTTATAATGGACAACTATTTCTTTTTTTATTCACTTGATTTCCGTACCTAACTTAAGACAGTAACTAAGAGAAATTACAATGAAATTAAAAAAAAAACATATCTTGTTGTTTAAGTTATAAATGCTAAAACTAAAGAAATAATTAAAATGAGTCAGGTGCAATGACTTGTAAACTAGTGAGACAAAATACTTAAATTTTTTTGTTCACACTGAGCTGGATGCTCCTACATCAAGCTCCCGGGTTGACAAAAATTTATGGCTCCCTTCCTTCAGCTCCTCCATTGAATACCCTGCACGTTATATCTAGGCCGCATCAAGCCATGAACTATCCTCAATGGGACAGTTCTTCCACTTGACAAGGTACTGGAGGTACTCTTTTCTTCGAGTCCGCTTGGCCACTTATGTGTCAAGAATTCTCTCGATCTCAAGGGGTTGAGCTAAAGACATATGCCTTATCCAAGATCCACTTCCTTTCTGGGTGTCACGCTCTGGCCATGCCAAACTGTCCACCTCAGGATTGATAGTGTATGAAAATAGATCTGTTACGTTGAAGATGGGTGATATGCCTATTCCTGGGGGTAACTATAATTCGTAGGAATTTGCAGAAAATTTACGCAGAATTTTTCAAGGGCCAATTTTTTAAAACTTCAATCTGTTATATTCACCCTTAGGGAACCTTTCTTTGCGTAAATGCACGAGAACATCATCACCCACCTGAAACTATACCTCTCGCCATTTTAGATCTGCTTGTTGTTTATACTTCTGACTGTTGTCCTACAACTTGGATTTTACTTGTTCATGTAGGTCATTCATTGCTTTCGCGAAATCCTCCCGATCAACACTCCTTTTTTCCAACTATCCCAGATCCCGTAACTCATGCACTCTACGAGGATGCATGTTGTACAAGATCTGAAAAAGGTTATATCCTGTGCTTCGATTTGGTGAATTGTTATAAGCGAATTCTACGTGTGCAAGTACATGATCCCACATCCATGAATTATCCCCAATCAAACTCTATAGTAAGTTTCCTAAGCTTTTGTTTACCACCTTTTTCCCATCAGTCTGTGGGTGATAAGCAGAGCTGAAGTTCAATTTTGTATCCAAATTCTTCAACAAGGTACACCAAAAATGTCCTGTGAATTTCACGTCCCTGTCGGAAACAATGGACTTAGGTAAACAATGCAGTATGAAAATCTCTGTGAAAAATAAGTGTGCTACGTGAGTAGCGTCACTGGTTTTTTTGCAAGGAATGAAATATGCCATTTTTCAAAAATGGTCCACTACCACCATCACAGAATCATAACCTCATTGTGTTCTGGGTAGACCTAAGACAAATTCCAAGCTGACTGAATCCCATGGTCTATTCGGAATAGGCAGTGGTGTGTAGAATCCTGTATTCTGACTGTGTCCTTTCGCCAACTAACACACTTTACATCTAGTTACAAATCACTATACATCCCTTCGCAGCTTTGGCCAGTAATAAAAATGATTGAGGTGATCCAAGGTCTTGTCAATACCGTAATGTCCGGAAAGACCTCCATTGTGCTTTTCCCAGATGATGTTCTCCCTCATTGAACATTCGGGAATACATAATTGTCCTCCTTTAAACAACAGTTTCTTTTGTAAATTATAGTGTAGCCATGGACTATGATTTCTCAAAAAAGGATTTTTGCAGGCTTCATAAGCCTCCTTGAAATCTGCATCTTTTTGATAGAAGTCTTTCAGGTGTTTAAATCCTATCACTTGTATCGTACTCTCCTATAAGACTAAAGCTCTTCTACTCAACACATTTGGTACCTTTTTGGCCTATCCACTAATATGCTTTAACACAAATGTGAAACTCTGCAAGTGTTCAACCCACATTGCATGCTTGTGGTTCAGCTTATGCTGCTGCATAATATACTACAATGTAGAATTATCTGAAAATAAAACAAATTCAGTACCCAATAGACAGTGTCTCCAATGTTTCAGTGCTTGGATGACCGCATAAAACTCTTTGTCATAAGACGAGTACTTTTTCCTACTTTCATTTAGTTTTTCACTGAAATAAGCGATCGGTTTGTCTTCGTGGCTGAGTACAGCTCCAATGGATATACCACTAGAATCACAATGAACTTGGAATAGTTTTTTAAAATCAGGAAACCTCAAAATCGCTCTTTTAGCGATCTTCTTTTTCAAAATCTGAAATTTTTTTTCTGCCGCTTCAGTCCAAAGGAAAGGATGATTTTCCTTTTTTATTGTGTTCAACATAGGTGCGTAGATGTCACTAAAATTTCTTATAAACTTACGATAAAAACTTGCCAACCCATAAAAACTACGAACCTCAAATAGGTTCCTTGGGGATGGCTAGTTAACAATAGCCGCAGCTTTCTTTGGGTCCATCTTCAGCTCATTCTCTACAATCACAAAACTCAAATAAACTAATTCCTTCTAAAACAAAGAACATTTCTTCAAATTTATCAGCAACTTGTTTTGTTGCAGCTTCTCCAACACACTCCAAACCTGTCGGAAATGTTCTTCTTTGGTTTTACTGAAAATCAATATATCATCAAGATATACAATTACAAACTTTCCAATGAAATCTTTCAACATTTCATTCATCAAACGCATAAAGGTACTAGGAGCGTTGCCTAATTCGAATGGCATTACCAGCCACTCATACAATCCTTCATTTGTTTTGAAAGATGTTTTCCATTCATCTCTCTCTCGAATTTGGATCTGGTGGTACCCGCTCTTCAGATCAATTTTTGAGAAGTACACTACTCCACTTAAGCAGTGCATCATGTCATCCATTCGTGGAAATGGGAATATATACATAATGGTAATATTATTAATGGCTCTCAAATCCATGCACATTCGCCACTCTCCACCTTTCTTAGGAGCTAAAACTGTAGGAATTGCACAAGGACTCAAACTTTCCCTTACGAACCCCTTATCCAGCAATTCCTGCGCTTGTTTCCTGATTTCCTCATTACCCTTAGGACTCATTTGGTATGATGCCTTGTTTGGTAAACTAGCTCCAAATATAAATTCTCTATGATGACTGATACTTCTCTTAGGAGGTAATTCATCTGGTAAATCATCCACTACAATGTCGCTGAATTGCTACAACATGTCTTGGATTTCTTCAGGAAAATATTTAATTTTAGTATGTAATAACATTGTTTTTGGCCTCCTTACAACAACATATTTGATCTCACTGTCTTCGATCTGCTTCAAAAATTCCTTTCCTCCCACCAGCAATAATTTGACTCCAATGGTTTCTGCTATCTCTTCCTCCTTGATGGGCACAAGCATATGCTTAATCCCATCCTTGACAAACTTGTAACAGTTTTTCTTCCCATCATGTACCACTTTTCTATCATACTACCATTTTCTCCCTAGCAGTATGTGACAAACGTCCATATGCATAATATCACGAACAAATTTATCTTTGTACTTGCCAATATCGAACTCAACCTCACATTTCTCATCAACTAACAGTTGATGTCCCTTATGTAACAATGACACCTTCTAAAGAGTGGGGTGCTTAAATCTCTTCAATCCCAACTTCTCCACCATCTATGTGGCCACTAGAATATCTGTACTCCCACTGTTGATAATCAGTCTGCAACATTTTCCATGTGACTTACAAACTTTCTAGAATAATTCCTTCCTTTGAGTCGAGTCAGCTATCTCCTTTGCTAGTTTTAGCAGTACATTATTCAAAACTAAGGCTTCCCCTGTCTCCGGTACATTCTCTACTTCCTGAGCTGGTACCTCTGCTTCCTCCGTCTGAGCAACATATGCTCCTCTTGCTCTAGCCTGTTCACTCTTAGGACACTCAAAGTACTTGTGCCCCCACTTTTGTCACTTGTAACATTGGATGGAAGCTCCTCTGCCTCTTCCATTACCTCTTCTCTCTTGGTATGGCCTTCCTCCATTAGTTTTATTGTCCTTCTCTTCCATCCCTTGAGTTTTTGAATTTCTACCTTCATCACTGGGATTGGCAGCTCTACCTCTGCCATAGGCTCGTCCTTTCCCTCATCCAGATCCTCCTCCTCTTCTAGCATTCTGTTTCCTGTTTATCTTATCATCTACCTTCAAGGAACTCTGATAAGTTTCATCTATGGTTCTAGGTGAAAGAATACCTATCTCATCCAATTTTTCCCACCTTAATCCATTTACAAACCTTGCTGTTTTTTCTGGGGTGTATTCTATGTAACTTGCTGTTAGGTTCACCTGATAGAATTCTTTGGTATATTCCCTTACTGTCATTCCATTCTGTTTCATATTCTGCACCTGCTTGTACATAGCAATCTGATAATATTTGGGTAAAAATTTACTCTTCAACTTAGCTTCCATTCTGGTCCATTTTTTGATAGGTTTCTTATTCAACCTCTTTCTCTCTGCTTGCACACTATCCCACCATAAGGATGCATGTCCTTTCAACCTTGTGGTACGGAATTTAACTCTTTTATCTTTTCTGATTTCTTCATAATCAAAATACTTATTTAGCTCACTGAGCCAATCCAGCAATATCTCTGCTGACAAATTTCCATCATAAGTTGAAAGTTTAGGCTTTGGCTTACTGTTTGATAGCAAGATGTACCTCGACAATCTAATTTCAGGTCCTTCTCCATCTGATCCATCTGTTGTCTCTGCAGCTTCCTCATCACTGTCATCTCCTCCCTTAGGATCCCTTCTTCTTCCTGCTTCTACTGCTGCCAAATGGCCGTTCAATATCCTAATCTCTTCTCTCAATCCTCCATCTGCTACTCTTCGAATAGATCTCCCACATCCTCTCCTTCCAACTTCGATTTGCTAAAACACTCAAACTACTTTGATACAAAAAATAATGGGACCAACCCTTTTCGAATTTTGTGATGACTTAATAATAACTTTACAATTAAGTGGACCTTAATTTATCCATTTTTTTTCGGTGGAATTGTAATGGATATGTGCTTGATCTTGGATTTGTTGGCTTGTACTTGTAGTTGTGTGAAGAAAACAATTGTCCCTCTCATCGGCGTGCGCGAACCCTCCTTTTGTTATGCTCCTAAGCCTTGTTCATTTGGTATTTTTTTCACTATATGCAGCTATGAGGTTCCGTGCCTGTATCTCTATGATTATTGTGGTTCATTCTTCATGGGCGATGTTTGTTATAAGGTCTCAGCCTCCTTTTTCACTTAATGGACTCGTCATTGCACTATCTATTCACCTTTCAACTCTACATAGCTAGTATTCGTTTGATACAATGGCACTGTGGATATCTCCTGTTCCGTCGATGACCTTGAGGGTTTTGAAACTTGAATCTTCACTGTCTGCAAATGGATTTCCCCTTCTTGAAGGTTCTATGGTTGTTAACAGTATTTACTTTCGAATTCACTTTTTGTTATGCTATTTTCTTGCCCATCGTTTAACAGTTTCTCTAACTGTGATTTTTATTTCTTCTTCTAGGTTGCAACCAGCAGGAACTCGCATTCAACCTTGGCGCGACGAATTCCCAAGGTAATTCCTCTCTCTCCGCTTCAATTGTTTGGTCTTTTTCTTCCTAGTTAAACTAAGGCTTTCGCTCCTTGTTTGGTTGGCGACCAATTGGCTTCTTCTTCGTCTTGTTGCTACCTTCCTGCTAAGTTTAAGTTCATAAACCCTCAATCCCTCTACTCTGTTTCAAATTTCAATATTTTCGTGGCTCTTACTGTTTTTTTTTATTTCCTCTGCAGATGGTCGGTCGATGCTCCAAGTAAGGCTGTCATTTCTACCATTGCTGACCCCCAAATGGGTAGGGCCTCTCTTTGTCTTCACTTTCAGTCTTCAGGGTATTAGGAAACTCGACTGATCTGTCGGTTTTCCGCCATAGGGGCTCCATTTTTTATTGTAGTTTTGATAAAATATTTTACTCCTATTTGTAAAAAAAAAACTCTGGGAACTAAGGGGGTTATTTGGCTTCAACGTTTGCCGTTAGTAACGGGATTTTTGCATTACGGTTTGAAACCCATATTCTCGACTGAAAATATCATATGCCTATCTATGTTTTTGGGCCGCAATAGTCTTCTTGGCATTTGTAGTTAACTTATTTGGTAATATGTAAAAAAAAAAAAATCTTTGGTTGGAATGATACCATGGTTTCCTCGATTACGCTGTTTGATGAACTTTTGTAGTAGTATCTATTCTGTCGATAACGTAAATCTATGTTCTTGTAAGTAGTTCCATTTTCATACTCGATATGATCATTCCTGATTGTTCTCGTCTATCTTTCGAATGCCCGAAAAGAAAATTTACTCCACTAGTTCTTTCTATCACTGTTTTAAGTGCATCCCATAAGTTATTGAAACAAGAATAAACTTGACTTAAGCTGCGAATGGATTCAGATGGTTTTTTTCTAATTATTTTCTATGATTTTATTCATCTTTTTGTATCATGGAAATCAATCCTACAGATGTATTCTCTTGTCTTTTTTGTATCATTGTTGAATAGTTATGTCTTTCTGAGACCGTTAACAGTTACATATAGTTATAATGGACAACTGTTTCTTGTTTTGTTCACCTGATTTCCGTACCTAACTTAAGACAGTAACTAAGAGAAATTACAATGAAATTAAAAAAAAAACTTAACTTGTTGTTTAAGTTCTAAATTCTAAAACTAAAGAAATAATTAAAATAACTCAGGTGCAATGACCTGTAAACCTGTGAGACAAAATACTTAAATTTTTTTATTCACCCTAAGCTAGATGCTCCTGCATCATCTATAAATAAATATTCTCACAGAAAAATTGGTGTATGAGACCCCCTTGTTTGTGGGACAAGGAACCCAACAACTAAGCTACAAAGGCATACATACTCTACCCCTCTAGTTTTGAAATCTATGACCTTTTAGAAAGAAACACATGTACACATTTTCTTAACCATTAGTCCCAATAAAGCTGTATTGATGTATCGAAGAGATTATGTTTATTAATTTATTATTGCAAAATTGTAACAACTGCATTTAATGTTAACTAGTTGTTAACTAGTTAAATGACATTTTATTATTTGTTTAAGGAAAAGACTGAGACAATTAATGTTTTTTTGGAAAAATTATTTTATTTTTTAAATTGTGAATAATAAAATTATTTATTGAAAGTAATTCCATATAAAAAAAAAAAGTAAAAGGTTGATGGTAAATGTTTTCCAAGAAATGAAAAGTGGCTGGACAGTTTGAATAGTTACCTGCTCCTCTACCGATAAGAGACTCATCCCAGTGAAGAATGTGGGTTCTGTTCACGGGCTAAGGAAGGAGTGGATATTTTCCTGAGGTGGTAGATACCAGTGGAAATCACTCAGTAATGTCCTGAATTTTTCTAGCACTAACTGGACTTGGAGTCCTAAGGTCACAACAGAAAATCTACTATCAACCTATATCTCTTCAGGGGTGTAGCATAGGGGCAATAGGATGTAATTGCCTCACTTGAAGGTTGGGTGGACACCAATAGCCAAATAAATTTTCAGAGAAGTGACTCTCTATTTTAATATTATTTAGACAGAAAGATTATTTTCAAGTTATAATTCATAGATATTTGTTATTTAATTTCACGAGAAATGTTATTATTTAATTTGGAACTTATCTTATGTTGGAAAATGATAAGTTATGATAATTAAATAAATCAGAAAATACTTGCAGGGTTTTGTGTATTACTTTTGTACGATTTATCAATTAAACTTGTAAATGTGGCAAATTAGTTGAAGGATATATGGAAAATATAGTATATTTTTTTGAGTAAACCCGATTAAACATAAGTTGGTTAACTATATACAATAATTTATTATCATAAGCTCGTTAACTATACACAGTAATTTATTACAGGAATTCTTTAATCCACCAAGATGCATCTAGAAGGAACTGCACCAAAGCAGTTTAAACAAAGATTATGTAAATACTGTAATTATAAATTACTGTGAAAATAAATAAGAACTAGAACAATATATTTAAGTTAATGCAACGTGAGCCATTAGTACTGGGTACGGGGGTGAAACCCTAACCCAATACGCATCACTACCCCTATTTTCTATACACATAATGGATTTTAGGTGGTCGGGTCACCAAGAAGCCAGTAAGAATTTATAAGTAGAATACAAATCTAGTATCTTTAAAAAAAAATTTAATACTAGAGATTAAAATTGTATTAAATACAGGTACATTTTATCCAAACGAGAGTATAAATCTCGAATACTGAGCGTATAAACACGAAATCGAATGAGCATTGATATATGCTAAATTTAAATGAAACTTAATAACTAAAGTGAACCGTTCACATATTACAGACTTCACATTTTCAATGAGTAGTGTAAATAAAACTAGTCTGTCTAAATTGGTAAATACGCATGGAACATATGAGGAAGACCCAAAAAAATTATTATAACAGTAGCCATTTCCATATTGGAGAAAAACAAGTTCAAGAGTCAAGTATAGAAGAAATGTAGCCCTTAGAAGTTCATGTAAAACAATATCATCATGGAAAGCTCACAGTACAAAGAGTGTGAGCAAAGCTTAACCAAGGCCTATGAATTTCGCCAGATAAAATTTGTATATCATTAAAAACAAGTCAAAATGTTCAATACATAACATAACCTAGAATAAATACAACAACACCTTTCAGTTAAACTGTGAAACTGAATAGGTCGAAAAACTTCTGTTATGAATCAAGATCCTTAAGAGTACCTTTAAGGAGAACCGAATGTATCAGCAGGTAGTCTGAGAAGTCTGGTAAGTGTCATGACATTTTTGGGTGCAGAAGACTCTCCCATTGAGTAGGAGGAAACTAACCTGTGAACATCAAAAAACATGGAATGGGTTCTGTGAGATAATTTTGATGGTGTAGCATACACAAAAAAGAAAAAAGGAAAAAAATATTCAAAAATGCGAAAATAGTGAGGATTTAACCTGGAAGGAAGTTTCCCTCGACTATGCTGACCATCAAATAGGAATTCATGTAAATATAAAAGATTAGAACTTAATGCTGAAATCTGCTAGGAGATAGAATCACAAATTTGATAAAACAAATGGAGGAAACCACAAATTTCAATGGGGGTAGAATTAATTACCTAGCTCTGTTCTGTGAAACACATAGGAACGAAAGTTGAAGGAATTTCCATGGCAAGAGAGGGTAAATTCCACCTCAAACTCATCATTGTTCGTAATGGAACCTTCCCTCCACCATGTTTCAATATTATGGAGCGTTACACCTCTATTAACCTCACAAACTAGGTTGAAATTCATTTTTGTAGGAAGAAAGGTTCAAATTTGTCATGGTATCAAACCCTCCAAGTAGAAGAAACAAAATTCGGAGATCCCGCAGATCAAACCCTCAGAGTAGAGGAAGCCTCTCGACAAAGACACGGTGACAAATGATGGTGTTAGATAGGGTTGGTGAGGTTAACTAAGTCATTTTCCGCCAGAAATATTAACCATCGATCTCCCAAAAATCAAGGGTACAGATCTAAAACAATGACCATTGAAAAATGTAAAGAATAATGACAAATATTACAACTGTCCAAAATTTTAATTGCTGGTACCTACTGCATTCAATATCCAGTATGTGACATGTATGCCTCGGTCGTATCAAGTTCATAGATGATACATTATGTAGGTTGGAAAAAATTAAATAAAAAATACATTAAAAAATAAAGTTAGTGGCAGTGCAAACATATAAAGATTTTTAATACATTGTATATGAAACAATAAAGTATATCATGGCAAAGGGAATTTTTGTATGGGAGTTAATTTACTTCTATAATGTTTTGCGGTTTACATCTTACATTAAAGCCATAGTTTGGTCGAATAATTTATGTGGTAAGACTAACCATTAAGTGTTGTAAATTTGATTGATTCAGATACAATATGGTTAATATATTTATCCGTAGGTTAAAAATTAAATTTTTTTTGTATATACATTACAAGTGTTATCAGAGAAGTGTTCATACACTAGGACCCTAAGGGTCAACTAATGATTTAAGTTGTGTGTATACTGATGCACAGAAAATAATTATAACAGGAGACATCATGAGAAGGGGATCAACGCAACAACCATGCCAGAACACCAAGGAACCCTAAACATGACCAAAATTGAGCCCTGAGATGTGGGTTGAGCTGAGTGTGAATCAACACCAGCAAAAAAGTAGACTGCTGGAGGAACAACAACACCAAACTAGCATACTATTGAATACAGTACAGAAGCTACAAGAAGAGATGGTGTAGGTTCCAAATCATAATGAGCACTTGATTCAAGAGCAAGAAAATAAAATCAAGAGCTTCTCAGAAAAGAAAAATGAGAAACATGAAAAAATATTTTCAAGTGTACAAGTACAGCAACAACCTGAAGGCTAGATTGGCCATATATCAGTTAAGAGAGAAAGTGTGGTGGGAAAAACTAAGGAATGTTCATAGCATTAAGGACCAAGATGTAACCTAGGAATCATTCTAGAAATACTCTAAAGACAAGTATTTAACATAAAATTTTTACGATGAGAAATATATGGAATTTCATGAATTGAAGTAGGGACAGATGACCATCGACGAGTATATTACCAAGTTCAGCTCTCTGTTAAGATATGTCCCATACCTTCGAGATGAAAAGGCTAAGGTACAAAGATTTCTTAGCAGCTTTCCAACACATATGAAGGAGTGAACTAAATTTTTAAATCCCATAACCATAGATGAATCTATTCAGAAGGAAAAAATGTGCTATTAGCAGTCCAAGGCAAAGAGGGAAGTTTGTAAAAGTTGGCAGCCAAGGAAAGGACAAAAAAGTAGCTCCAACTTCAAAGGCACCAAAAATAATAACTTTCAAAATTCTAAACAAAGTTCTGTAAGTAAAAATTTTGGCATAAATCATCAAAGAACCCGAGGGCCAGCTTAAGAGAGGCCTGTAGAGGCATCTAGCAAGCCTAAGCAAGGGCAAGTAACTAAACCACCACTACACTGTTGGAGGTGTGGTGAAGCACATTATTACAAAAATTTCCCACAATGAGTGAGAAATGAGACAGTTTCAAATGTACAAGAGCCTTCTACAGTAGGCCATGTGGCTCAAAACATACCTCGTATCAACGTAGCGTTGGAGGATCAGCAGGCATATTATCAGCCAAAAATGATAGAGTTGGAAGGTAAATTACTATCTCAATCAGTTTCTATTTTGGTAGACCCAGGAGAAATTCTAAGTTATGTTAATCCAAAAATAGTGGAAATTTGTAAGTTAAAAGGTCATAAATTCAAAATTCCTTGGCTGGTATAGCTAGCCACAGGAGAAAAAAGAAAGGTAACTTCCAAAATTCCAAATTATACTTTGTAAATTTCAAAACAATAGTTAAACGTAGACCTGAACATACTACCATTAGGGTCCTATGATGTTTTGTTAGGTATGGATTGGCTACAAAAATATTGGACCTTAGTGGATTGGAAGCAAAATATCCTTTATTATGGAATGCAATATGGAACATGAAAGGAGATTCAACGAATGAATAAGCTGCTACAACTACATCCAATTACATCATCCCAAATGAATAAGTGTATGAGGAAGGGATGTCATATTTATGCCATCTAGGTGGGATATGTCGATTCCAAGGAAAAATCACCAATGATGGAGAACATACCAGTGGTACAAGATTTCATGGATGTATTCCCAGAAGACATACTTGGATTACCACCAATAAGGGTTATTGATTTTACCATTGAATTAATGTCGGGAGCATCACCTGTGTCAAGGGCTCGTTACATAATGAGTGTTCCGGAATTAACTGAATTAAATATGCAGTTATAGGAGTTGTTGGACAAAGGTTATGTTTGTTCAAGTGTGTCCCCTTGGGCTGCACCAGTGCTGTTTGTGAAGAAGAAGGATGGAGCCATGCAAATGTGTATGGACTATAGACGCCTCAACAAGTTAAAAGTCAAGAATAAATATCCTTTACCTAGGATTGATGATCTGTTGGATCAGGTGAAGTGGGGCACAATTTTTTCTAAAATAGATTTACGACATGGATATCACGAGATCTGAATCAAAGATGAAGACAATTACAACACTGTTTTCTGTACTAGGTACAGTAATTATGAATTTTTTGTATTACCCTTTTGGTTATAAAATGCACCATCAACCTTTATGAGGTTAATGCATGGTATATTTCATCCTTTCCTTGATAATGTTTTACTTATATTCATAGATGACATTTTAATCTATTCTAAAAACTAGGAATAACATAGGGATCATGTTGGGAAAAATACTGAGAGGGGGGGGTGAATCAGTATTTACTGCATAATCAAATCTTTTTACTTTTTCATTCCTTAAAACCCATACGCTACTTTACTTCAGTAAACTAGCGTATATATGATCCCCTTTATGAACTAGCGTTATACACAGAGATTTAGATATGTCATTAAATCTTCACTTAAACCATTCCATCATTTATTCTTCGTATATTCAATAAGCAAGAACAAAAAGTAACAATAGAATAAACCATCACACAAAGCATCACACATGAACACCAGGGATTTTTAGGTGGAAACCCAAGTCGGGAGAAAACCACCGCTACAGTTGCTCAGCCTTCAATATTTTATTATAGAGAAAACATCTTACAACATATGTGATGGTGCAGACTCTACCAGCACGCAGGCACCCACCTGCGCTCGTTTACCAGCCTCTCCTGGAAGGGAGCTCCAACCCCCTGACTCGTTTACCAGCCTCTCCTGGAAGGGAGCTACGACCCCCCGATCTCGTTAACCAGCCTCACCTGGAAGGGAGCTACGCCCCCCCGATCTCGTTTACCAGCCTCACCTGGAAGGGAGCTACAACCCCCTGACTGAAGGCTACAACCCTTAGCACCACCTTGGACCACGTTTCATCAATTTTCACACTGGATCCAACAACTTCAATAGAACACAACTTGCAGGCCACAATTCATCATATTTCCATACCGAACCCTTTCCATACTTTTAAGCTCAAACATACATCATCAACAGATACATATCAACACAGATCAGATAACAGAAACACAGCAGAACAGATCAGATATTTCATACCCCTTGCTTCAGCAAACCCTAGTTTGCATACGCGCTTTCCCTTCACTGATGTCGCGTATATACGCGCTTCCGTCCACTCAAACCAGCGTATACCTCAGTGTATATTTTATTGCGCATACGCGATTTCTCTTCGCTGAAGCTGCGTATATACGCGCTTCCTCCGCGTCGAAGTAGCGTATAGATCTTCAATTATTACAGAGAAGCATACTTCTTCAGATCAGATATTCAGTTCAGATTTACCCTTTCACTTCAGACAGATGTTCGCCTAGATGTTCGCCTCATCACAGATCTAAGCCTTCCATAAGCAGATCTAGTAGATACATTTCAGATCTAGATCCCTTTCTTCATCATTGGTGCATCATCCATTCAGATTTATCTTCAAGTGTAACCCTTTCATTCAGATCTCCTTCAGAGAGAAGTATTCATTTAAGATCAGACATCTTGCTCTCACACCCATCTTGTGCACAATGAATTTCTTCTCCTTTTATATGATTATCCTTTTTCAATACCATGAGCCCCTTTTTCAATACCATGGACCAAAACAATACCATAAGCCCAAAACTACCTGGACGGGGTCAATTAGGCGGATCATTCCCAAAACCATGGGTCAATTTACCCTTGGTTTTGCACTTTTTGAGCGCTTTAGCCCATACGCGACTTGGCACGTTCTTTTCCGCGTGCATACGCGACTTCCCCTAGGCCAATACGCGTATACCAAGAGACATAATCTTTTTCATCATACTTTGAGTACCTTCTGAAATCCTTTCTTCATAGCCTTCTGTACACACTGTAGAAACATCATATTTTCTTCATCAGGAACACATTATCTTAAGCACAACTTCATCAAGTGGGTTGCCTTTCAAGGACAACACATGTCAACAGTCACATGTCATCATATTCATTCAGTGGGTTGCCATCAAGGACAACATCCTGCATCATATTTCCAACAATCTCCCCCTTTGGACTTGATGGCAACCATGATGGTGTTTGGTTACCACAACAGAGAGGTACCATGTCACTCTCCCAAATATGTCACTCTCCCAAACATTTGACATCATTATATTCTCTTCATCCAAACACCATGTCACTCTCCTCCTTTGACATCAAGGGCAAAGGGCGGATCAATCTCCCCCTTTTCTCCTCATGTGGAAGAAACATTCTGCAGATCTGATATGTGCTGAAATGGCCAAGCTCCCCCTGAGTTCATGCTGAATCTTCAAACATAATTTTCAATAAAGTACATGCCTCAAAGAATTTCCTATCACCAATGACTCATACTTACAACAAATATCCAACCAAGTGGATTTACATATGAGACTCAGCTACCCAACCAAGTGGGTTTACAAATTTGACAAGTCCTTACATGACTGAATATTACAATTTTACATCATGGGTCTTAACAAGACCTTTTCATCAAATTTCAAATATGACTTTAAGACCAACATCGGAAAGACCTCAAGAGAGATTATAAATCAGAAACACCATAATGCCAACAATGCATTATACTCAGCAAAGCTAATGCTCCCCCTGAATCTGTGCAACCAAGCAATCTTTCCAAAAGACTAAGGCTCCCCCTTGTTTTATGCATCCTGAAAACTTCCATCAACAAATCATCAAGGCATCTTCATCAAAACATTAGAAACAGAGTTATGAGAACTAGAACACCACCAGAGATACCAAACAGCACTGCAGTTGTGCTGAAGAGAGCTGAACCAACCAAGAATTGTCAGCAACCAACCATACGCGGTTTTATGTGCAGGAACTCGCGTACATACGCGACTGTGTTTCAGGAAACCCGCGTATCCTAAGACACCTTCTAAATTTCAACCAGATCTGATTCTTTGTAAGGCAAAGATAGTGTTCAGCTTCTTTCTGAGATATTTGACTGCTTCCCTGGACTACAGATATAACAGAATAGTGTAGTTGTGTCTTCAAGCGTCATCCAATGGTTGTAGCATAAGCCCATTAGTAACCAAGCATTCGGATCCTTTGCAACATCAATACATTCTTTCCAAAAGAGATTATCATACCAGAACAACATCTTCAGATATGTGTCAAGCAATCATCCATGTGGTCCAAAATCACCATGATCTTCAAGATGTAACATGAAGTAACATATGTAGGCAAGAGATCTCAACCATAGCAACCAAACTTTATATGATCTGAAACAAATGATATCCAACTCATCCACACAAAGATACTTATCAGCAACCAGGGCTCAAAATCTTATCATAATAATCCATGTACCAAATCATCATTATTTGAGCATGAGTATCACCAAGACCAAAGAATAAGCAGTCATATTTCCAACAATGCAACCATTAGAATTCAACCTGCTACTCCCCCTAAACCAGTGCTTCTTCCTTAACTTGTGCAATTTGAGACACCTTCAACAGCAAGTCATCAACAACAATCTCTGCATGATCTGTCCTCATCTCTGAACTATAAGACTTTCATCTCAACAATGAATGCTCTTCATCATAATGCAACCAGGCTTCATCCATAATCTTCAACACAGGAACCCATGCATTATTTCATTATCATGAGTATAACTAAAATGATGCTAACAGTGCAATCATCAGCAGTCAGACTGATGCTCCCCCTGGACCTCTGCTTCAGATCTTCAGTTATCAGACAAATTTTCTTATCATCAATGCATACGCGACTGCGTCTTCTGGAACTCGCGTGTATACGCGACTTTAGTTAATGGAACCTGCGTATGGAAAGGGAAGCATAGAAAATTTCCATCTTCCTTCATTTCTTCCTGAGCTTGTACCTCCTGTACCTGTCCTTTCCACATCAGATGCGCTGTCAGAAGTAAACATAGTATAATCAAATCAACCAAGAAAGTCATCATGCATTGCTCCCCTTGTGACGATACATTACTAGATCTCATAATGTATCTCACATCACTCCTGCAGTCAATAAGAAAAGTCAGCTTCAGAAGCGGATGACTGCAGTAGGGTCAGAATTTCCTACGTTTCTGGTCGGTCCTTTAATTGAGTGTTTTCTTCAAGAAAATCATTGTCTTCTAGAGCATCTACAAAAGTATCTTTTTCTTCTCTAGATTGATTCTTATTCCATCCCTCCATCTTTTTCCAGACTTGTTTAAGATTTCTATTTGTGTGTTGGAAGTTATCCAATTTCTCATATCTATTCAGCCTGCATTCCTTTTCTACATGTCCATACTTGTTACAAGCATAACATCTCATGTGGCCAGAGAAATAAACATAAGAATCATAATGAGTATTTCTATTCTTCATCCTTTTACAATCAGCTGCTTTGTGTCCATACTTGTTACATGAAAAACAATATCCCTTGAAGAAACCAGAGTACCTTTCTATGTAGGAACTGTTTGTTTGAGGCTGAAATGATCTGCTCCTGCAATTTGCTACAACATGCCCATAATTATGACATTTAAAACATTCAACGTTCTTGAATGAATTCCTTTGAGAATTCATGATTGTTGGTTGAGCTTTTGTCTCTTTCAACACTTCGGGTTTTGCATTGACATCCTCTGAATTTTTGGCACTTCCTTGTGAGCTAGATTCTCCTTTAACAGTTTCATGGAAACCAAGACCATGTTTGATAGCAGGAGACCTTTGATTACTCAGAATATTGTCCAAATTGTTAGTACTATCATGAAACCTCAAAAGTTTAACCTTTTCTTCTAATTTACCTTTGAGAATATTTACCTCAACCTCCAAGGCTTGACATTGCTTTGTCATGCTCTCTTCTTTTCTTCTTCCATCTTCAACTTGATCCTTCAGATTTAGAATCTCTTCTTTTAACCAATCTTCATTTCCTTCACATGTTTGTTGCAGCTCTTCATTCTTCTTATTTGATTTTTCCAGATCTTCTTTGAGAGAGATGATTTCTGCTTCAAGGCCTTCCTCTTCAAATGATTGTAGAGGTTCCTTATTTTTCTTACTTGATGCTTCTAAATCTTCCTGAAGACAAATGATTGCAGCTTCAAGTCCTTCATTCTTCTTGCTTGATTTTTCGAGATCTGCTTCTAGATCTTTAATTCGATTGGATGCATAAGTATGAAACCTTTGATACTTGTCCATCTGTTCATTCAGCATTTCTATTTGATCTTTCATTTGTGAGATCATCTCTTTATAGAGAGTTTCTTGCTTATTGTATGAACTTTGTAGTTCTTCTTCTTTAATCTTGAGAGCTTCTTCTAGATCCACAACTTTACTTTCACTATCTTTACTATTGTTTGCACAAAGAAGAGTATTACAAGTGGCCTTCTCCCTTTTCTTCTTTGCCATGAGTGCTTGTAGATCTTCGTCAGAATCTGTTTCATCTTCTTCAATTTTTGCTATACATGATTTCTGAGGTATCTCCTTTCCTCGAGTAACCTTATTCTTTTGCTTCTTAGCCATGAGCACTTTTAGATCTTGGTCAGAATCTTCTTCATCTTCACTGGACACTTCATCATCATCTTCTTTTGCATAATAACTCTTTCTCTTCTCAAATTGTTTCCCTTTACCATGATTTTCTCTATAAGGACATTTAGCAGCATAATGACCAACTTTTCCACACTCAAAACATTTGAAGGGAAGCTTACCTTTGAATCTTCCAGTGCCTAGTTGGAGCTTTCTCACGAAATTCGCTTCTTCTTCATCGGATATATAGTTGGATTCTTTGACAACTTCCTTTTCCTTTCCTTTTGTAGATGCCTTAAAAGCAGCTTCTCTTACTTGAGAAGGGCCTCCTTGTCTCATTTCAAAAGCAGTCAGAGTACCATGTGATTGAACAATAGTAAGAGTTTGCAAATCTTGCCTTTCTTCAATAGCTGAAACTTTAGAGTCAAATTTTGAAGTCGATGATCTTAAGACCTTTTCCACCAGAGTAGTATCAGCTATGGTTTCACCCAAATTTCTCATTCGATTTACAATATCATCCAGACGAAGAAAGAAACTGGCAACACTCTCATCATTATGCATCTTCAAATTTTCATATTCAATTCTAAGAGTTTGGAGTTTTGCACTTTTTACCTTTGTGTCTCCTTCATAGCTTAGAATGATTTTGTCCCATATTTCTTTTGCTGAATGTAGCTGCATCACTTTAGCAAATTTTGATTCAGACATGCTTCCTAATAAGACATTCACTGTTTGGCATTGATTTCATACTTCTTTCTTTCAGCTGCATCAGTAGGAATACTTGCCGGGTATTGATAACCTTCTTCCACGATTGCCCATACATCTGCACCAAGACTTTGGAGATATGCTTTTGTACGTACCTTCCAGAATATCAGATTGCTTCCATTGAATAGAGGTGGCTTTATAGACATTACTCCTTCTTGACTTCCCATTGCGACGGATCTCCTTCAAGCGATCAAGCTTCTGCAGAAGGACCACGCTCCGATACCAATTGTTGGGAAAAATACTGAGAGGGGGGGGGTGAATCAGTATTTACTGCATAATCAAATCTTTTTACTTTTTCATTCCTTAAAACCCATACGCTACTTTCCTTCAGTAAACTAGCGTATATACGCGGATCCCCTTTATTAAACTCGCGTATACACAGAGATCTAGATATGTCATTAATTCTTCACTTAAACCATTCCATCATTTATTCTTCAGATATTCAATAAGCAGTAAACATGTGCAGTAAGAACAGAATAAACCATCACACAAAGAATCACACATGAACACCAGGATTTTTAGGTGGAAACCCAAGTCGGGAGAAAACCACCGCTGCAGTTGCTCAGCCTTCAATATTTTATTATAGAGAAAACATCTTACAACATATGTGATAGCGCAGACTTGACCAGCACGCAGGCACCCACCTGCGCTCGTTTACCAGCCTCTCCTGGAAGGGAGCTCCAACCCCCTGACTCGTTTACCAGCCTCTCCTGGAAGGGAGCTACGACCCCCCGATCTTGTTTACCAGCCTCACCTGGAAGGGAGCTACGACCCCCCGATCTCGTTTACCAGCCTCACCTGGAAGGGAGCTACAACCCCCTGACTGAAGGCTACAACCCTCAGCACCACCTTGGACCACGTTTCATCAATTTTCACACTGGATCCAACCACTTCAATAGAACACAACTTGCAGACCGCAATTCATCATATTTCCAGACGTAACCCTTTCCATATTTTTAAGCACGAACATACATCATCAACAGATACATATCAACACAGATCAGATAGCAGAAACACAGCAGAACAGATCAGATATTTCATACCCTCGTTTCAAAGAAACCCTAGCCGTGCCACGCCGTCTCACCGATGTCGCGTATACGCGTTTTCGCCCCGACTCAAACCAAACGTATCTCTGTATATTTTATTGCCCATACAAACTTTCTCTCTTCGTCGAAGTCATATACGCGTCTCCTCCGCGTTTCAAGTAGCGAGATTCCCACCTATTACAGAAGATACTTCTTATTATCGTATGCCCGCCCGTATTTAATTTTCACTTCGTACGATGTTCGCCCAGATGTCGCTTCATCACGACTGCCTTCCATGCGTATCTAGTAGATACATTTCAGATCTAGATCCCTTTCTTCATCATTGGTGCATCATCCATTCAGATTTATCTTCAAGTGTAACCCTTTCATTCAGATCTACTTCAGAGAGAAGTATTCATTCAAGCTCAGACATCTTGCACCACACACCTATCATTTGCACAATGAATTTCTTCTCTTTATATAGGTTTACCCTTTTCAATACCATGAGCCCCTTTTTCAATACCATGGACCAAAATAATACCACAAGCCCAAAACAACCTGGACGGGGTCAATTAGGCGGATCATTACCCAAAACCATGGGTCAATTTACCCTTGGTTTTGCACTTTTTGAGCGCTTTAGCCCATACGCGACTTGGCACGTTCTTTTCCGCGTGCATACGCGACTTCCCCTAGGCCAATACGCGTATACCAAGAGACATACTCCTTTTCATCATACTTTGAGTACCTTCTGAAATCCTTTCTTCATAGCCTTCTGTACACACTGTAGAAACATCATATTTTCTTCATCAGGAACACATTCTCTTAAGCACAACCTCATCAAGTGGGTTGCCTTTCAAGGACAACACATGTCAACAGTCGCATGTCATCATCTTCATTCAGTGGGTTGCCATCAAGGACAACATCCTGCATCATATTTCCAACAGATCATTTAAGGATTGTGCTGGAAATGTTAAGAAAACACCAGCTGTATGCTAAGTTCAGCAAGTGTGATTTCTTCAAAACAAAAATCTAGTACTTAGGCCATGTTATTTCAGCAGAAGGGATAGTTGTTGATCCAGAAAAAATTAAAACAATCACGGAATGGCGGATACCCCAAAATGTTGCAGATGTTCGATCCTTTATGGGATTGGTTGGGTACTATCGAAGATTCATAGAGGGATTCTCCATAATTTCTTTTCCAATCACCTCTTTGTAGAGAAAAGGAAATTTTTTTAAGTGGATTTTTGAGTGTCAGAATAGTTTTGAGAATTTGAAGCAGCTTTTGAGCACTGCACCAGTGTTGAGCGTAGCTGACCACAATAAATAATTTGAGGTTTGTATAGACACTAGTAAAGAAGGAGTTTGGGAAATTTTATCTCAGGAAGGAAAAGTAGTGGCGTATGAGTCAAGAAAGTTGAAGGAACATAAGAAAAGATACTCACCTTATGATCTAGAATTAACAGTAGTAGTACATACCCTCCGCGTATGGAGACATTACTTGCTGGGTAAGAAATTTGTACTAAAGACATATAATAGCAGCTTAATTAGTTATTTCAAGCAAGATGATCTAAAATCCCAATAGGGAAGATGGAATGACTTCTTAAGTAAGTTTGATATTGACATCTAGCAGGTGAAGGGTAAGGAGAACCTAGTGGCTTATTCTTTAAGTAAAAAGCTGCATTATTTTTATGACCTTTACCACAATTAGCTTGAATCTAAATTTTTAGATCAAGTAAAAGAGGAAGCACAAAAGGATCTCAAATATCAATTTTTATGGCAGTAAATGGAAGAGGCCAGATAGCAAGGAAATACTTCTGAATATGGAGCTAACCAAGAACAAATTATAACCTTTAGAGGAATTTTGTATGTACTTAACCATGTGGACCTAAACGAGCTAATCATGAATGAATACCATCGGAGAAATTATGTGGGACATCCACGATACCGAAAAATGCTAACTGCTATTAGAAAAATATATTTCTGGCCTGGTATACGTAAATATATTGTTGAGTATTTAAATAAGTGTTTGGAGTGTCAACAGGTTAAGGTGGAGCATCAACATCCCTCGGGATTGTTGCAGCCCATACTAGTAACTGAATGGAAGTGGGAGCTTATATCCCTAGACTTCATTATAGGTTTACCGTGGTCAAAGAGGCACAATGACTCCATCATGGTGGTAATTGATAGATTGAGTAAGTTTGCACATTTTATACCTATACAGTCTACATATAAGACTATACAGATAGCAAATATTTTCATGAGAGAAATATTCAAAGTGCACGGTATTCCAAAAAATGTTATTCCGGACAGAGGTATTAAGTTTAATTTTTCACTTTGGAAATTTTTTTTTACAGGTTTGGGGACCAAAATAAACTTTAACACTGCTTATCATCCCGAGATGGATGGTGAAACAGAGCGAGTAAACCATGTTTTGGAAGAGATGCTGCACATGTATGTAACAACCCACTAAGTGGGAAGGTTACTTACACCTGGTTGAATTTTCTTATAACAATGGTTATCAAGAGTCCGTTAAGATGAGTCCTTTCAAATATTTATATGGGTGGCATTGTCGTACTCCCATTAATTGGAGTAGTCCTAAAAGTAAATTAATGCTTGGGCCAAAAATGATTTCTAAAATGGAGTCAGAAGTGAAGAAGATTAGACACAATTTGAAAGTTGCACAAAATCAGCAGAAAATCTATGCAGATAAGAAGAAGAGCTATCGAGAATTCGAAGTAGGTGATCATGTGTATGAGAGGAAAAAACCCAATAATAGCACCTTTCAGTGGGCCTCGTGTGCCACGTCGGCTCCCAGGTTTTGTGGACCCTTCCAAATCATGGAAATGGTAGGACTTGAAGCATATCGACTCGCTTTACCCAGACAAATCTGAGTACAAAATGTGTTTCATGTGTCCCTGTTGAAGTGATATGTGCATGATTCGAAGCACGTAATTAATTGGAAGAATATATAGGTAGGGTATAATTAAAAATCCTAACTTGAAATATGATTTCTTTATGAAAATTTGATAAGGAAGTTTGCTGCTTCTAGGTAGAGCTAGAGGGAAATTTTCTGGTCGAGCTGCAACACTTACTTGACCATAGAGAAATTATGCTCCGGAAGTGAGTCATCACCCAGGTTAAAGTGCAATGGAAGCACTTTGGCCCGAATGAGGCTACTTGGGAGGATGAAGGTTTTGTGCATGAGGCTTACCTAGAGCTATTTTATGAGCCGGAGTGAAACACCGAGGATGGTGTTACTTCTAGGGGCAGAAGTTGTGACAGATGCATTTAATGTTAACTAGTTGTTAACTAGTTAAATGACATTTTATTATTTTTTTAAGGAAAATACTGAGACAATTAATGTTTTGTTGGAAAATTTATTTTATTTTTTAATTATGAATAATAAAATTAGTTATGGAAAGTAACTCCATAAAAAAAAGGTAAAAGGCTGATGGTAAATGTTTTCCAAGAATTGAAAGGTGGTTGGACAGTTTGAATAGTTACCTGCTCCTCTGGGGATAAGAGACTCATCGTAGTGATGAATGGGGATTATTTTCATGGGCGTGGAGATTTTCCTGAGTTGGTAGATACCAGTGCAAATCACTCAACAATGTCCTGGTGTTTTCTGGAATTGATTGGACTTTGAGTCATCAGGTCACAACAAAAAATCTATTGTCAACTTGTACCCCTTCAAGAGTGGAGCACAGGGGCAAGAGGAGGTCGTAATTGACTCTCTTGAAGGTTGGGTGGACACAAAAAACCAAATTCATTTTTAGATAAGTGTTTTTTTATTTTAATATTATTTAGAGAGAAATATTATTTTTAAGTTATTATTCATAGATAGCTATTATTTAATTTCAGGAAAATGCTATTATTTTCTTTGGAACCTATCTTATGTTGGAAAAGGATAAGTTATGATAATTAAAAAATCAAAAAATACTTGCAGGGTTTTGTGTATTACTTATGTACGATTTATCAATTAAACTTGTAAATTTTACAAATTAGTTGAAGGATATATGGAAAATAAAGTAGATGTTTGTCGGGAGTAAACCCGATTAAACATAAGTTGGTTAAATATATACAGTAATTTATTATCATAAGATAGTTAACTATACACAGTAATTTATTACAGGAATTCTCTAATCCACCAGGATGCATCTACAAGGAACTGTGCCAAAGTAGTTTAAACAGAGATTATGTAAAAACTATAATTATGAATTATTGTGCAAATAAATATGAACTAGAAATCTCTATTTAAGTTAATGTGGTGTAAGTTGTTGGTACTGGGTATGGGGATGAAACCCTAACCCAATACACATTTCTACCCCTATTTTATATACACGGACTGGATTTTAGGTGGTCTGGTCACCAAGAAGCCAGTAAGAATTTACAAGTAGAAGACAAATCTAGTATCTTTAAAAAAGAAGTAATACTAGAGATTAAAATTGTATTAAAGATAGGCACAGTCTCTCCAAACTAGATTATAATCTCAAAGATCGATAATATAAACATGAAATCGAATGAACAGTGATATATGCTAAAAGAAAATGAAAATTAATAATTGAAGAAAACCATTCACATATTACAGACTTCACATTTGCAATGAGTAGTGTAAATAAAACTACTCTGTCTATATTTATAAATACGCATGGAACATGTGAGGAAGACCCAAAACAAATATTATAATAGTAGCCATTTCTGTATTGGAGAAAAACAAGTTCAAGGGTCAAGTATAGAATAAATGTAGTCCTTATAAGTTCATGTAAAACAATATCAATACGGAAAGCCAACAGTACAAAGAGCGTGATCAAAGCTTAACCAAGTCCTATGAATTTGGTCAAAAAATTGTTAATATCATTACAAACAAGTCAAAATTTTCAATACATAACATAACCCAAAATAAATACAACAAGGCCTATCAGTTAAACCGTTAGACTGAACCGGTCGAAAGACTTCTGTTATGAAGTGAGATCCTTAAGAGTACCTGTAAGGAAAACTGAATGTATCAGCATGTAGTCTGAGAAGCCCGGTAAGCATCATGAAATTTTTGGGTGCAGAAGACTCTACCATTAAGTAGGAGGAAACTGACCTGCGAACATCAAAAAAAATGGAACAGGTTCTGTGAGATAATTTGGACGGTGTAGCATGCACAAACAAGACAAAAAGAAAACAATATTCAAAAATGCGATCACAGTGAGGAGTTAACCTGGAAGGAAGTTTCACTCGACTATGGTGAGCATCGAAATGGAATTCATGTAAATATAAAAGAGTTATAACTTAATACTGAAATATGCTAGGAGATAAAATTCCAAATTTGGTAAAACAAATGGAGGAAACCACAAATTGCAATGGGGACATAATGAATTACCTAGCTGTGTTCTGTGAAATGCATAGGAACCAAATTTGAAGGAATTTCCATGGCGGAAGAGGGTGAATTCCACCTAAAAATCATCACTGTTCGTAACGAAACCTTCCTTCCACCATGTTGCAATATTATGGAGCGTTACACCTATATTAACCTCACAGACCATATTGAAATTCATTGTTGTCAGAAGCAAGGTTGGAAGATTCCATGGTATCAAACCCTCCGAGAAGAAGAAACAGTGTTTGAAGATGTCGCGGATAAAACCCTCAGAGCAGAGCAAGCCTCTCGAAGAAGACATAGTGAGAAATGACGATGCTATCTAGGGTTGGTGAGGTTAACCAAGTCATTTCCCACTGGAAATATTAACCATCGATCTCCCAGAAAATCAACGGTGTAGATCTAAAGCAAGGACCATTACAAACTGCAAAAAATAATTGAAAATCTTACTACTATCGAAAATTTTAATTGCTGGTACCTACTGCATTCAATATCCAGTACGTGCCATATATGCCTCGATCGTATCAAGTTCACGGATGATACATTATGTGGGTTGGAAAATGTTAAATAAGAACTATATTAGAAAATAAAGTTAGCGCTGGTGCAAACATATATAGACTTTTAATACATTGTATATGAAACAATAAAGTATATCATGGCAAAGGGAATTTTTGTATGGGAGTTAATTTATTTCTATAATGTTTTAAGGTTTACATCTTACATTAAAGCCATAGTTTGGTCAAACAATTTATGCGGTAATACTAACCATTAAGTGTTGTAAATTTGATTTATTCAGATACAACATGGTTAATATATTTAATATTTGTATGTTAAATTTAAAGGCAAGTATTTAACATAAATGAGTACTTAAAGGCAAGTATTTAAATTAAGATTATGATGAGAAATCTGAGGAATTTCATGACTTGAAGCAGGGATAGATGACTATGGATGAGTATATTACCAAGTTCACCTCTCCGTTAAGATATGTCCCATACCTCCGACATGAAAAGGATAAGGTACAAAGATTTATGAGCACCTTACCAACACATATGAAGGATCGAATTGAATTTATAAATCCTAAAACCATGGATGAAGCTATTCGTAAGTCACAAATGTGCTATTAGTAGTCTAACGCAAAAGGGGAAGTTGGAAAAACTTGGTAGCCAACGAAAGGACAGAAAAGTAGCTCCAACTTCAAAGGCACCAAAAATAATAACTTTAAGAATTCCACAGGAAGTTTTGTCATTAAACATTTTGGCATAAATCATCAAAGAAATTGATGGCCATCTGAAGAGAGGCCTACATAGGCATATAGCAAGCATGTGCAAGGGAAAGTAACTAAACAACCCCTATAGTGTTGGAGGTGTGGTGAAGTGCATTATTACAAAAATTGCCCATAGTGAGTGAGAAATGAGACATTTGAAAATGTACAGGAGGCTTCTACAGTAGGCCATGTGGCTCAAAACATACCTCATATCAACACAACATTGGAGGATCGATAGACATATTATCAACCAACAATGATAGAGTTGGAAGGTAAATTACTGTCTCTATTTTGGTAGACCAAGGTGCAATTCTAAGTTATGTTAATCCTAAAATAGTGGAAATTTGTAAGTTAAAAGGTCAGAAATTCAAAATTCCTTGGCTGGTATAGCTAGCCACAGGAGAAAAAATAAAGGTAACTACCAAAATTCCAAAATGTACTTTGGAAATTTCAGAACAACAGTTAAACGTAGACCTGAACATACTACCATTAGGGTCCTATAATGTTTTGCTGGGTATGGATTGGCTAGAAAAAACATTGGACCTTAGTGGACTAGGAGGAAAAGATCAGTTATTGTGGAATTCAAGATGGAACACGCCAGGAGATTTAGCGAATTAAGAAGCCATTGCAACTGCATTCAATTACAACATCCCAAATGAATAAGTGTATGAGGAAGGGATGTCAGATTTATGCCATCCAGGTGGGATATGCCGATTCCAAGAAAAAATCACCAATGATGGAGAACATACCAGTGGTAAAAGATTTCATGGATGTCTTCGTGGAAGACATACCCGGATTACCACCAATAAGGGATATTGATTTTACCATTAAATTAATGCCAGGAGCATCACCCGTGTCAAGGGCCCCTTATAGAATGAGTGTTCCAGAATTAACCGAATTTAAAATACAGTTACAGGAACTGCTAGAAAAAGGTTATGTTCCTCAAAGTGTGTCCCCTTAGGGTACACCAACACTTTTCGTGAAGAATAAGGATGGAACTATGCGAATGTGCATGGATTATAGACACCTCAACAAGTTAATAGTCAAGCATAAATATCCTTTACCCCAGATTTATAATCTGTTTGATCAGGTGAATGGGGCCACAATATTTTCTAAAATAGATTTAAGATCTGGATATCACGAGATCCGAATCAAAGATGAAGACATTTACAAGACTAATTTCCATACCAGGTACGGGCATTATGAATTTGTGGTATTACCCTTTGGGTTAAAAAATTAAACAACAACCTTTATGAGGTTAATGCATGGTATATTTCATCCTTTCCTAGAAAAATTTGTACTTATATTCATAGATGAAATTTTAATCTATTCTAAAAACTAGGAAGAACATAGGGAAAATTTAAAGATTGTGCTGGAAATGTTAAGGAAACACTAGCTATATGCTAAGTTCAGCAAGTGTGATTTCTTCAAAACCGAAATCCAGTACTTAGGCCATGTTATTTCAGCAGATGGGATAGCTATTGATCTAGAGAAAATAAAAACAATCATGGAATGGCGGATACCCCAGAATGTTCCTGATGTTCAATCATTTATGGGATTAGCTGGGTACTATTAAGGATTTATAGAATGATTCGGAATAATTTCTTTTTGAATCACCTCTTTGCAGAGAAAAGGAAAAGTTTTTAAGTGGAATGTTGAGTGTGAGAACACTTTTGAGAAGTTGAAGTAGCTTTTGACCACTACACCAGTGTTGAGGGTAGCTGGACATAATAGAGAATTTGAAGTTTGTACAGACATTAGTAAAGAAGGAGTTGGGGCAGTTTTATCTTGGGAAGGAAAATTAGTGGCGTAAGAGTCAAGAAAGTTGAAGGAACATAAGAAAAGATACTCATCTTATGATATAGAAATAATAGCAGCAGTACATGCCCTCTAGGTATGGAGACATTACTTTCTGGGTAAGAAATTTGTAATAAAGACAGATAATATCAACCTAACTAGTAATTTCAAGAAAGCCAATTTAAACTCCTCACAGGGAATATGGAATGCCTTCTTAAGTGAGTTTGATATTGACATCCAGCATGTGAATGGTAAGGAAAACCGGGTGGATGATTCTTTAAGTAGAAAGCTGCATTGTGTTTATGAGATTTACTATAATCAACTTGAATGTAAATATTTGGATCAAGTAAACGAGGAAGCACAGAAAGATCCTGAATATCAATCTTTATGGCAGAAAATGGAAGAGGCCAGAAAGCAAGGAAATACTTCTGAATATGGAGTTAACCAAGAAAAAATGCTAACCTTTAGAGGAAAGCTATATGTACCTAACCGTGTGGACCTAAAGGAGCTAATCATGAATGAATACCATAGGAGTAATTAAGTAGAACATCCAGGATACCAGAAAATGCCAACTGTTATTATAAAAATATATTTTTGGCCTGGTATGCATAAAAATATTGATGAGTATTTAAATAACTGCTTGGAGTGTCAACGGTTAAGGTGGATCGTCGACATCCCTCAAGATTGTTGCAGCCCATACCAGTACCTGAATGTAAGTGGGAAGTTATATCCCTAGACTTCATTACAGGTTTACCACGGTCAAAGAGGCACAATGACTCCATCATGGTGGTAATTGATAGATTGAGTAAGTCTGCACATTCTATACAGTCTACATGTAAGACTCTATAGGTAGCAGATATTTTCAGGAGAGAAATATTTAGACTGTACAATATTCCAAAAAATGTTATTCCAAACAAATATGTTAAGTTTACTTTTGCATTTTGGAAAACATTGTTTACATGGCTGGGGACCAAAATAAACTTTAGCACCGCTTATCATCCCGAGACAGATGGTCAAACGAAGCAATTAAACCAAGTTTTGGAAGACATGCTGCACATGTATGTAATGCAATAGCCAACTAAGTGGGAAGATTACTTACACCCGCTTAAATTTTCTTATAACAATCATTATTAGGAGTCCCTTAAGACGAGTCCTTTCAAAGCTTTATATGGGTGACAATGTCGTACTCCCATTAATTGGAGCAGCACTGAAACTAAATTAATGCTTGGGCTAGAAATCCTGGATGAAATGGAGTTAGAAGTGAAGAAGATTAGACAAAATTTAAAATTTTCACAAGATCAGCAGGAAATCTATGCAGATAAAAAGAGGACCTATCGAGAATTTGAAGTAGGTGATCATGTGTATGTGAGGATAAAACCTAAGAAGGCCACCTTGTGGTGGTTCTCTTCTGCCAAGTTGGCTCTCAGGTTCTGTGGACCCTTCCAAATCTTGGAAGAGGTAGAACCTATGGCCTATCGACTGGCTTTACCCAGTCACATTTGAGTACACAATGTGTTTCATGTGTCCCTATTGAAGCAATATCTGCATGATTTTAAGCACGTAATTAATTGGAAGAATATACAGGTAAGATAGAATTAAAAATCCTAACTTGAAATATCATTTATTTATGAAAATTTAATAAGGAAATTTGCTGCTTATAGGTAGAGCCAGAAGATGAGTTTTTGGTCAAGCCACAACACATACTTGACTGGGGAGAAATTATGCTCTGAAAGCGAGTCATCACCCAGGTTAAAGTGCAGTGGAAGCACTTCGGCTCGGATGAGGCTACTTGGGAGGACGAAGGGTTTGTGCACGAGGATTACCTAGAGCTATTTTCTGAGCTAGAGTGAAACACCTAGGATGGTGTTACTTCAAGGGTGGTAGTTGTGACAGCTCCATTTAATGTTAACTAGTTGTTAACTAGTTAAATTACATTTTATTATTTGTTTAAGGAAAATAATGAGACAATGATTTTTTTGATGGAAAATTTATTTTCTTTTTTAATTGTCAATAATAAAATTATTTATGGAAATTAGTTCCATAAAAAAAAAGTTAAAGGCTGATGGTAAATGTTTTCCAAGAACTGAAAGGTGGTTGAACAGTTTTAATAGTTACCTATTCCTCTAGTGATAAGAGACTCATCGTAGTGATGAATGGGGGTTATGTTCATGGGACAAGGAAGGAGTGGATATTTTCCTGATCTGGTAGATACCAGTGGAAATCACTTAGCAATGTCTTGAATTTTTCTGGAACTAACTGGACTTAGAATGCTCATGTCACAACAGAAAATATATTGTCAACCTGTACCTCTTCAGGAGTGGAGCACGGGGGCAAGAGGAGGACATAATTTCCTCTCTTGAAGGTTGGTTGGACACCAACAACCATATACATTTTCAGATAAGTTTCTGTCTCTTTTAATATTATTTAGATAGAAATATTATTTTCAAGTTATTATTAATAGATATTTGTTATTTAATTTTAGGAGAAATTATTTTATTTTCTTCGAAACCTATCTTATGTTGGAAAATGATAAGTTATGATAATTAAATAACTTAGCAAATACTTGCAGGGTTCTATGTATTTCTTCTATACGATTTACATTTTAAACTTGTAAATTTTACAAATTAGTTGAAGGATATATGGAAAATACAATAGATGTTTGTCAGGAGTAAGCTTGATTAAACATAAGTTGGTTAACTATATACAACAATCTATTATCATAAGCTGGTTAACTCTATGCAGTAATTTATTACAGGAATTCTTTAATCCGTCGGGATGCATCTAGAAGGAACTATGACAAAGAAATTTAAATGAAGATTATGTAAAAAATGTAATTATAAATTACTGTGCAAATAAATATGAACTAAAACTGTCTATTTAAGTTATTGCGGTGTGAGCCATTGGTACTGGGTATGGGGGTGAAACCCAACAAAATATGCACCGCTACTCCTATTTTCTATACACAGACTAGATTTTAGGCAGTCCAGTCACCAAGAAGCCAGTAAGAATTTATAACTAGAAGACACCTCTAGTATCTTTTTTAAAAAAGAAGTAATATTGGAGATTAAAATTATATTAAATAAAGCTACAGTTTATCCAAACTAGAGTATAAATTTCTAGTACTGAGCATAAAAACACGAAATCAAATGAACAGTGATATATGCTAGATGCAAATGAAAATTAATAACTGAAGCGAATCGTTCACATATTACAGACTTCACATTTGAAATGAGTAGTGTAAATAAAACTACTTTTTCTAAATTTGTAAATATGCATGGAACATATGTGACGACCCATAACAAATATTATAACAATAGCCATTTCCATCTTGGAGAGAAACAAATTCGAGAGTCAAGTATAGAATAAATGTAGCCCTTAGAAGTTCATGTAAAGAAATATTAATATGGAAAGCTCATAGTACAAAGAGTGAAAGCAAAGCTTAACCAAGGACTATGAATTTGGCTGGAAAAATATTAATATATTTACAAACAAGTCGGAATGTTCAATGCATAACATAACCCAAAATAAATACAACAAGGCCTATAAGTTAAACCCTAAAACTGAAACAGTCGAAAGATTTATGTTATGAAGCAAGATCCTTAAGAGTACCTGTAAGGGGAACCAAATGTATCAGCAGGAAGTATGAGAAGCCCAATAAGCATAATGAAAGTTCTGGGTGCAAAAGACTCTACCATTGAGTAGGAGGAAACTGACCTGCGAACATCAAAAAACACGGAACGAGTTTTGTGAGATAAGTTTTACGGCGTAGCATATTCGAACAAGACAAAAAGAAAACAGTATTAAAAAATGCAGTAACAATGAGTATTTAACCTATAAGGAAGTTTCCCTCGACTATGCTGAGCATCTAAATGGAATTCATGTAAATAAAAAAGAGTTAGAACTTAATACTAAAATCTGCTAGGAGGTAAAATCCCAAATTCCATAAAACAAATGGAGGAAACCACAAATTGCAATGGGGACTGAAGGAATTACCTAGCTGTATTTTTTGAAACACATAGGAACCAAAGTTGAAGGAATTTCCATGGTGGCAGAGGGCGAATTCCACCTGAAGCTCATCACTGTTCGTAATAGAACCTTCCGTCCACCATGCTTTAATATTATGGAGTGTTACACCTCTATTGACCTCACAAAGCATATTGAAATTCATTGTTGTCGGAAGCAAGGGTATAAGTTGATGTTGTATCAAACCCTCCGAGCAGAAGAAACAAATTTCAAAGATGTCATGGATCAAACTCTCAGAGCAAAGGAAGCCGCTTGACAAAGACACAGTGAAAAATGATGGTGTTAGCCAGGTTTGGCGAGCTTAACTAAGTCAATTCCCGTTGCAAATTTTAACCATCGATGTCCCAGAAAATCAACGGTGCAAATCTAAAGCAAGGACCATTGAAAATGACAAAAAATAATGGTAAATCTTACAATTGTCCAAAAGTTTATTTTTTGGTACCTACTGCATTCAATATCCAGTCCGTGCTAGTTGTGCCTTGGTCGTATCAAGTTCACCAAGGACACACTATGTGGGTTGGAAAATGTTAAATAAAAACCATATTAAACAATAAAGTTAGTGTCGGTGCAAACTTATAAAGACTTTTAATACATTGTATATGAAACGATAAAGTATATGACGACAAAGGGAATTTGTGTATGGGAGTTAATTTATTTCTATAATGTTTTAAGGTTTAGATCTTAGATTAAATCCATAGTTTGGTCAAATCATTTATGTGGTAAGACTAACCATTACGTGTTGCAAATTTTATTTATTGAGATACAATATGGTGAGCATATTTATCCGTAGGTTAAAAAGTAATTTTTTTTTGTATATATGTTACAATAATGCATACTTACATAATTACAGATGAATGAAGTATTAGATAGGAAATTATTTTAGAGAGAAATATATTCAATTATTAATATATTTAAAAAAAACCAACATAGTTCAAATAGTTATATTTTAGTTAAATATATGATTATTAATTACCATCTAACAGTAAATTTCTTTATAAATTTATAAATTTTATTCATTATTTAGTTATTTTTATTTGTATTTATATTTTTTTTTTAATGAAGAAAATAGTAATTTAAAAAAAAAATTTAAATATAAATTTACATTTTTACATTAATTTTTTAAAACTTCCATTTTTTTTTCTAACGTCTATATTCTACATATTGGAAAAATAATTTTAGAAAAATCAAACATAGATCTATTTTTCTTTACTTCATTAGAGGGAAAATAATTCATTTGTTCACTTAAAGAATGGATATCCTTTTCAGGTTAGAGATATAACTACAATATATAGGAATATAATAAATATAATGATAAAAATTGATGAAGAGTGGAATAAGCTTTGATTACAGGAAAAAAATATCTTATAATAGCACTTATTTCTTGTGCAGGTATTTCAACAATAGATGGGTTATAGTATTTCAAAATGTCCCCATTCATATTTTCAATTACCATTGATGTACCATGATGCATCCAAATACTAGCTTTTAATAACCCATCACCTTCCATATTTCTCTCCATGTACACATGTTGAAGAGTAGGATGGTTGAAAAACACTGTCAAACTTTTGACCTCTTCCAAGAAAGAATTTAGAAATATATTGTGACATCTTTGTTCATCTCTGTGAAGTTGGGTTACACTTTTTTCCCTTTTTTGAGACAAAAAATTCTTCTTCTTTTTTTCCTATTCTTCAACTTTCTGGAAGCCAAAACAATTTTTCTGTTTAGAATTTCATTTTGTGATCAAATAAAAGTTGTCAGAAATTTTATTACCTTTCTATTACTATTTTTTGGAATTTTTTTATACACATTTGATATGTCAACTTACTGTTTATTTGAGTGTGTGTCTTTTAACAATCAAAGGATTCATAAAAATTCATGTTAATACGTGTTGGTGTATTCTTTGAAAACATTGTGTTTTTTTATAAAAAAATGTGCTACAAAAATATAGAGAGGGTCTACTTCAGTTTCATGATGTTGACGAAACCAACTGATGAATATCATAATTACTTGAATTTTTTGAACTGGTCCAAAATTAGAAAAGCTGATATTTTGAATATGTTTCGGCACGCAAAAAATTTCTCTACATATAGGTTATAAACTAAAAATCTAAAAACTACCCATTACAAACGACGGACCAATTCAATGCACCATAATTTTTTCAATTTTTTTTACAGTTTATTTTGGAAGATACGAAATATTGATTTCACTGAATCATAATGACCTTTAGAAATTGTTTGCATGCATTTTATTACAAAATTAATTAAAATTAGTAAATATTTATAAAATTCCATAAAAGTTATATTTCTTGAAAGTAGATTGAATTCTGCCAATACTTGTCCCAGTTTCAACAGTTAATTCACAAAGTTTCATGGAGTTTAATCAGTCCAAAGTTGAAGAAATGTGTTCAGAGCTTAAATGTGCGTAATTGTAGACTTGTTAGTTCGACTGAACTTTCACAAAAACTTTGGCCGAATTGTTTTTTGCCCCGATGGCCTGTCAAGTCTAACAACACAAAAGTTCAGCTGAACTTTTAATTGAATTTGCGTCGGCTGGAAAATTCAATGAAGCCCCTCCAAAAAATCATTTCGCGGCAATATAAATTGGCGTAAACGGATTCATTAGTTTCGCATAATTTCGCATATTTATTCATTTGGTCTGATTTTGCAAAGAATTTTTTTGGGCTTAAGTACTCTTTTTTGCATAAAATTCAAAGGAAATTTCTTGGAGTTATGTGATACATTTTTTGGATGTTTTTTGAGCTTCATTTTTTTTAAGGCATTTTGTTTTTAAAGGTTTTGGGCTTAATTTTCAAAGGGCATTTTTTTTTATGTATTTTTTTTTTAGAGGTTTTTGGCCTTAATTTCCAAAAGACATTTTTTGGACATTTTTTTGGGCTTAATTTCGAAAGGACTCTTTTGAGGCTTCATATTCAAAGGAAATTTTTTGGAGGTATTTTTTAAAGTGATATTTTTTTAGAGGCTTTTTGGGCTTAATTTTCAAAGGACCTTTTTTGGAGGTATTTTTTAAAGTGGCATTTTTTAAGAAGTTGGGCATAATTTTCAATGAACATTTTTTAAAGGTATTTTTCGAAGTGACATTTTTTTCGAGTATGTGTTTTGGGTTGAATTAAATCTTTTATAATGATTTTTTAAAATGATTCTTTGGCTAACTTTTTAAATGAAATTTTTTTGCAAGACTTAGAAGGAAATATTTTGAGCTTCATTTCATTTTTATAAGACATTTTTTTCTTGGATTTTTTAGGGTAACTGTTTTGGATTGAAGTATGTATTTTTTGCAAAAAAATTGAAATGAGTTTTTTTCCGTTAAATATTTTGTGATGTTTGTTTCAATTGAGTTTTTGTCTAAATTTTTGAAGGAATTTTTTTGAATTTTATACTCAATTATCATGGGAAATCGAAGGAATTGAAAGAGAAAATATGATCGAACAAGATACCCTATGGAAGATAGAGAACGGGGGAGAGAATCTCACAAAAAAAGAGAGAAGAATGCTCAAATATTAAAAGGGAAAATCAACCTCAACTAGTAGTTGAAGTAGGTATGTAAATGTAAATATTATAAATTTGATATTTAAGATTTTCCTATTGTAAAATGTGAAGCTTAAATTTTATTTCATGAACTAATTTGAAAATATTTGGCAATATAAACAGAGAGAGATATTCCTCAAAACATTGATGATGAGATACAAAATTTTGAAAGAGAAATTGAAAGAGATATTGAACCATTGATTGAATATGGTGAAAATATTGAAAGAAATTCAAGTGAAGAAATTGAATCACCTGGTGTGTGTGTGTGTATATATATATATATATATATATATATATAGATATATATATATATATATATATATATATATATATATATATATATATATATATATATATATATATATATATATATAGATATATCTGTTGAACACATGCATGTATTATTGAAATTATACGTATTAAGCTATTTAGTTATTTATTGATTATGTAAACTTATTATGTATTATTAATTCGATGATGAGATGTTAGAAAATGTTAACACTCACACATATGGAGATTAAAGAGTTGACCATGTTATACGATATCATGTTAATCACATTTTTGATATGTACTTCACAAAGGAAAATGTGGCAGTTCAAGCCCAATTGTTGAAAGGTCTCCCATAATTAAGGAAATTAAAAGAAGCTACGACTTTAGTGGGTATTCAAAAATTAAAAAATGATAAAAAAATGAAGGAAAATATGATACAAAATATAAATAGTGCTATGAATTCAATTGGAAGATCTAGATAGAAAAATATTTTAGTTGCATGTAGAGAAATACATATGGTAGTGGTTTCATCAAGCACAGTCACGGAAAATTTTTAAGGATGAAAAATTATCTTGAAGTTTAAAAAATTGGCGAATCTAACTAGTCCCTAATATGCAAAGTATAAAATGTTTACTGATGTATTTGTAAAATTATTCAAATTTATAATGATATTATATATACTCTCTAGCTAATGTTGGCAGATTTTAACGTAAAATAATTTTATATTGTAAAATTTGAGCGAATCATTTCTATAAAAAAAATGGAAATTGGCGAATCTTTTTTTTGGAAAAATCTTGGAAAATTAGCCCACCTGCGAATATTAGCCCCTAAAATTTTCCATGCAAGCACTAAAGAGAATATCTTGGTAAAATCTATGGCATGAACATTATGAACCTCATGAAAAAATTTGGACAAACATCGGAAATTTTAGTTGCAAATAGATGTAAATGATGAACTTGCTTGTTGGAGAGTTATTTGTAGGCAACTATACAAAGATAGACTTGGAGAAAATGTAAAAAAAAAATATATATGAATATTGGATGAAAAATTCACGTGTTTTTCCAAATGCAAGGGATGTGATGCGAAGAAGAATAGCATGAAATCAATACGAAGTACATCCAAAATATTTCTTGGACACTAGTCAGATAGTGTTGTTCAACAAGTTCAAAAAAGAGAATCGTGAATTTGATTTCTCAATCAGTGATTTTGTGCAACAAAAACCATAGTATGTAAAACCTATCTCGATATGCGACACTTGTTTTTTTCGTTATCATGTGGAATTTCAGTTATATTATGACACATTCCTTAATTTTGGTACAACATTTTGGAAATATTCACCTCCTCCTTCACTATCCATTATTTCATATCTCAAATTCAATGTGGAAGAGAAAGCCATGAACTTTTTTATGAAAAGGAATGTGTTGGTGGTAAAAAATGCAATGATTGTGGAAATTTGACTAAATTTCAAAAAAATAATCGTACTGATATAAATGATCAATCATTGTTCAACATTAAAGTGAAATGGAAGATATATGAATATATCCATACATCGATTCAAGGTAGTACTACAAGTGCTAAAAGAATTTATTTACAATAAGAAGAAATTTTTGTGATAGATTTTTTGAGAAAGTTTGAGGAAGAAATTTATAAATACACCAAGAATTCACATAAAGCTTGATGGCAGGACTTTCAATTCAAAAAATCCCCTGAATTTTTTCCACCAAGGACAATTTTGTCAATAATTGGTTTTGCAGAAAACTAAACATTTGTTCCACAAAAAGAAATTAGAGTGAATACTATAATTCTGACCAAATCTCCATTCTCCTCCATATTTTATATAGACATGTTGAAAAAAAATTCATCATATAAAAAGCACCAGTGAAAATCGACATGTTATTAAAGAATATCACTTTATATCAGTGGCGATCGTACACATGATACATATTTTGTACAACACTATTTTGGAAAGATTTATGACTCCTTGAAAATTCGTGGAATAAAATTCAATGAACATTGGATACAATCAGGTGGATGCGCAGGTCAATTCAAATCTTCACGTTCATTCTTTTGGTTGTGCTGTCTTCATATGAAACCCCACATTAAACATTCTTGGAATTTCTTTGAGAATGGTCATGGAAAAGGAGAACATGACGGTGCAGATGTATGCATAAAATGATCACTTCGAAGATATCAAATGGACCCGTTAGAAAATTGAATTTTGGACACTAAAGAAGTTGTCCAATGGTGCATCATTTCACTAAGCCATGAGACTAACTGATCAAGGGAAGTGTGAAGGTACATTGAATTTAATTTTTTTTGGATATCCAATTTTAAACAGTGTACATTTATCACAATGATTTTCTTTGATGGTATTTTGATATCATATTTGTATTCTTCTTTCAATTTTCCATATAGTTTTTTTTGGCATGTTGGGGTCGAAGATGTAGATAGATTGATTGGAAATGAAATTGAAACAATAAAAGGGACTTGAAAATTTCATTCAATTAAAACAAATTTGTCCACAAATGTGTTTGCATTGGATAAAAGAAAATATTCTTGTTTTTGTCATGTTTTCATAGAAAACATAGAATCCAATGATGTTTGTGAAAAAAAAATGTACGTAAAATATTGAAAAAATACAAAGCTAAATACAAAGGGGATAATTTCTGTTGCAATGTTTGAAGAAATCCAATCAGAGGAGACTACAATATCATCTGATGGCGATCAAGTTTCTGATCTTGTTAGAGAAGGTAAAATTTGAATTGAAGTTAAAATCAAGTACATATATGTTAATTTTAAAGTTAATTTTTTATGTTGATTATGATATAAATTTAAATACATAGGTTTGTTTTATTGTGCACGAGACGTTTTTGTTGTAATTTCACCTACTATCAACCATGAAAATGTGAAGTTTTATTTGATGCACTGCACTGGACGAAAGATGAAATTATTGGAAAACTATAATGATCATGGCTTTCCATGTGACAGAGGGTCTATTATACTAAAAGGTTATTTTCTCATAACAAATAAAAGTGGGGATTTGGTTTACTTTCAATACTATGAACTTGATGTCATAAGTTTCAAATATAGTCACTTGGTGTGTGCAACACGCATAAAGTTTATATAAGTTCAATCAAAGAAGAAAACGAAAATTAAGAAATGGAAAATGTCAAAATCTGGTCATAAACAGATCATTGAAGATGGCATTCCATTGGAATTTTTTTGATTGAAGTGCCCAACAATTTCTTCTCTTTCGATTCATGTTTAAAAACTTTTAGAACTGAACTAAAAATTGAACTGCCTTGCTATGTTATATGTGCAAGTGTTTTAACATGTACATTGTTTTGGTACATTCACACTAGTAATTTATACACGTGTACACATACACATGTCTAGATTATCTGGTCTAAACAATTTGATACATTCTCTGGTACAATTTTTCATAATCTCATTATTGAAAAATGTACATATCTGTGTATCTAGCATAGTTGATATAATGAAAATTCGAAGTTGCACAATTTTGTTTTAGACGTGCGTGTCTATTAAAAGTAAATTATAATATTCATTCTTGAATGCAAAATGTGTCATACGTGTTTTGTAATTTCCAGTTTATTATCAACTAAAAGTATCTTTTCTATGTGCATTGATGAAAAATGTTGCACGTACTGGATATATATGTTTTAGAATGTAATTTTAAAATTTTATGATTGTTTGAAACATCTAAGAAGACCTGAAATCTTATGTTTGTTTATATATATATATATATATATATATATATATATATCTATTGTAGTTCAATTGTTTTTACATATATTCAATCATGTACTTAAATCATTTCTATGTACATATAATCATGTGAACCTTTTTTTGTTTGTAAAATGACAACTTGAATTTTAAAAACAAAACAAATTATATCACAACGTTACTTCACATGCTAAATGTAGTTCAACTATCCAGTAAAAACAAAACATTATATTGTGCAATCACATGACAAATGTAGTTCAACAATCCAGAACTTCAGTTTAAAAAAAAAAAAAATTATAACACAACATTACTTCACATGCCAAATGTAGCTCAACCATCTAAAACTTGAGTTTTAGAAACAAAACATCATATCACAACATTACTAAACATGCCAAAAGTAGTTCAACTATCCAACAAAAACAAAACATTACATATCACAATCAAATTCCAAATGTAGTTCAACCATCCAAAACATGAGTATTAAAAACAAAATAAATTATATCACAACATTACTTCACATGCCAAATGTAGTTCAACTATCCAATAAAAAAAAAACATTATCTATATCACAACATGTGATCACATGATAGGTTGGAGGTTTCTGTGGGTAGATTTTCAGATGCAAAACTCGGAATATCCACAGTCTTCATTTTTATTCTACGTTCTGAGTCTCAATCAAGACTCATCTAAAGGGAAAACCTGATAAGAAAATAATAGATTAGGGTAAATAAATAGAGGAAAGAATGGGATGAAAGAGTCGACCAGTTCTTAATTTTAAAAATTATTTAATTAACTAGTTATTTATTTTAGTTTTTCTCATATTTTAATTGTAATTCTAATTATGACACCTTTAAAACTTGAATACTATTTTTTAATTAAATTTTCCTATTTTTTATTATTCCCTATTAGTTATTATTATTTTATTAAAATTAATTTAATTATTTTTTTTGTCTTTTTATTAGTGGTCTTTATAAATGTTTGAAAATAAAACTAGGGATCTAAGAAATTTTTGGTTATATATATATATATATATATATATATATATATATATTAAAAAGCTAATAATCTATATCCTATTGGGAAGCTATAATTCTAAATAAAGTGATAATGTGGAGTTTGTAAATATTAATAAAAGAAGGGGTTATATATTTAAGAAGAGTATTTATTTCTTTCATTTTATTTTTTATCTTTAATTTTTTTTAAGGACGTGATTTATGTTTGTTTTAATAATTTAGAGGAGGATTTAGAGAGGAAGAAGGTTAATGGGAGGAAAGGTACCAGGAACAGGTTCTAAGAATGAAAAGGAGGATGGAGGGGACGAGGATGGTGAGGGAAGGAGCATTATTGAGGGAGTGATACGAAAAACTGTTCAAATGGGCAAGCCAAATTTTGAGAAATAATGTGGATCCAATTCCTGCTAACTTCTAAGCCTCCATCTCTATTAAGGTTCTGAGGGTGCTTAACGATTTCAAGGGCTTCCCGCACTTTATGCTTAAAATGATGTTTTTCCTTGGTAATGACCACTGCCTCTTCAAGACATATCTAGTGATGTGTCTTATTGGAGTGTTCTTCCAAGGTTGAGGTTTTGGTTCTTGCAAGTCTGATGTCAGCACTATGTTCTTTAAACGTTATTTTAAAGGTCCTGCCTATTTCCCCAATACAGAATTCTCCGCATGAACAATTAATTTTGTAAACCCCTTTTTGTTGGAGGTGGTCCGGGTCATATTTTCCAGATTTCATCCTCTGTCTGATGGTTATTATAGGTTTGAAGGATGCTCTAATTTCTTTCTTGGCTAGAACTTTCACCATTTTATCCGTGACCCCTTGGATATAGGGGATATATGCTTTTGCTGTTGAGGAATTATGTGTTGTAATTATTTTATTTATAGATTCTAGCTCTTTGAATGACACTGTTAATGTCTTTATTACTGTATCCAAGGTTTATGAAATATCTTCTTAGATATTCTATTTCTTCTTAAACATGAGTATCGTCTGATATTCTAAAAGCTCGAGTAAAAGTGTCAGCATAACCCCCATCTTTTGGGCAGGGTAGTGGTGTGAATCAGTGTGAAGGTAGTTGTCAATGTGTGATTTCTTCCTGTACACTTTGTGTCCAAGGGATCTGTCTTCATGTCTTGGGAGGAGAATGTCAAGGAATGGGATATGGTTGTTTTCCTCACCTTCCATTGTAAATTTTATATCTTTGGATATGCTATTAACGTGGTCTAGGAATATTTTTAATTATTCATCACCATGTGGCCAATTAACATTGGTGTCATCCATGAACCTGATCCAAAATTTAGGTTTCAATGGGTAAGATTCAAGAGCTCTCTTCTCAAATTTCTCCATGAAGATATTGGCCACTATGGGTGAAAATGGAGATCCCATAGCAACTCCATATGTTTGTTCAAATATGTCTCCTTGGAAGGTGCAGAAGGTGGAATAGAGACATATTTCAGCGAGTTTTGTAGTCTGGGGGTCTGCGACTTCTTTAACCACTTGAACTGATTCATCTAGAGGGATTTTAGTAAATATTTGAACCACATCAAAGCTTACAATTTTTTCTCTAGGATCCAACTTACTTTTTTTAATAAAATCAACATAATGGTTGGAGTCTTTGATGAATGAGCTAGTTTTACCGACAAGTGGGGCGAGGGTGCCTACAACAAATTTGGCTAATTCATATGTTGGATCTCCGATAGTCTTGATAATAGGTCTCAGAGGAGCACTAGTCTTATGGATATTTGGGGTGCCATAAATGCGGGGCATGATCTCACCCTCTGTGTATAGATGCTTTTTCAAAATTTAAAATCATTCTTGAAAAGAGTAAATGTAGTTTAAAACTATATATATATATATATATATATAATTCTACAAGTGTCAATTTATATATGACTGCATCTAGATAAGACTATATATAAAAAAGTAAATTTAAGACTAAATCTTTCAAATATAATGTTGCATGTGCATGTACATTTATATCATCCATCAAATATAGAAGGATGTAGTGTCTGTCCCAAAAAATTTACGATCCTCGAGCTATCCTGCGAAGCGAGAACCTGTACACAATGTGTACAAACATTAAAATTTAATGTTTTAAAATTGAATGAGAATATATATAACTTCATATAAGAAAAAAAATCATTCAATACCTCATTAGGTTCCCTCTCCATTTTTTTATCGTCTACTAAAACTCCCCCCCATTAGAACATCTTCCATAGTAAACTATACAATATACATGTACAAGTATATATATATATATATATATATTAAAAATTTTCAAATGAAAATGGATATATAAACTAATTTTTAATAATATTAAAAAAAAATAGACAAATTGTTCAAATGGTTGAAATGGTGTGGATTTTCCTATTTCCATCATACACTCCATCGCTAGAGTCCGCGGAGAAAATAAATCCCCTCTATGAACCTGAAATTCAAAAAATTTACAAGTATAAAATTACTCAGGATCTAGATCTCAATTTATAATAAAAATTTTGAACTTCAATTTTGAACTTATAACTTTAAAACATATATTTAAGTGAAAACTTGAATACTTGTGCTGGTGGACTTGGCTCCTCTCCTAAGAGAGGCTCCAAAAGAAAATCTCAAAAAACCTAAAATTCAAAAAATTTAAAATAACTCAAGGTTTAGATCTCAATTTATAATAAAACTTTTGAACTTCAATTTATAACTTATAATGTAAAAACATATATTTAAGTGAAAAATTGAATACTTGTGCTAGTGGATTTGGCACATCTCCTAAGAGTGGCTCGAAAAGAAAATCTCCAAAAACCTAAAATTCAAAAAATTTAAAATAACTCAAGATCTAGAAAGCTCATTTTTTAATGGAACTTTTTGAGCTGGAATATATAACTTAAAAACATATTTAAAAGTGAAAATAATTTCATAATTGTGCTAGTGGATTTGGAACATCTCCCAAGGAAGAAGAAGGTACCACCATCCCAAAAACATCGGACATAATTGGAATCTATTAAAACATTTTATTATATATATACATGTACAAGTGTGAACAATTATTTATTTTAAAAATATGTCATCATTTTTCGATATATATAATAATTGATAAAAATTAATTATACATCATCATGTTCACTTAGCAAACACTAACATCTGCCAACATATCTTGATGGTGAGAACCATCTTGATTGTGTGATTGATGGTGAGACCCATCTTGATTGTTTGAACTGGAGGCTCCAACCGTGATATTAACATCTTATTCATTCATCAAGCGTGACAAATACAAATGGTGTTAACATAAAATAACACATTTTTTTTTAATTAATGTAAAAGAATAAATGTATGTATATATGTATTTATTGCAAATTGTACATGTGTTAAAATAGTCACCCTAACCATTAACACATACCATTCCCATGCCCTCTTTCCCACGAATAATTACGTCTTGCCAACCATTGCAAAAATTCTTTGCATATGTTCTGCGATCTTCAACACCCATGTTGTCTATCTCTTCATCTGTATAGTACACAAAATTAGCGCATGCATTCCCACATGTTCTTTGTCGATTTAGACAAACATCAACTCCACCCAATCCACTCGAAACATTTTCAATGATGGCATCCCTTGCATCTCGACTAATTTGAGAAGTGGCACCCATCTTTGACCTCAAATTTTCGACATGAAGAGGTCGACTAACCAATGGTGGCTTAGGGAAAGGCACCTCAACATCACGCCTAGCACCCCTACAGTCACGAAATCGACCTTTCCGAAGACCAAAACATTCCGAGGGAAGGTCATTGTAATTGGGTTTCATTCCCAAAAATAATTCTACATAAAATAATTTTTCAAAATAAAGCGGAACCTTGTCGTTGCACGAGAGTCTTTCATAGGCCAAAAGGTGTCTATCATACGAATAGTGAGCTATATGAAGGTGCTTGAAATATTTCGCCTTCAACATCTTTCTTTTCAACCCTTCTTTGAAATTTAACATAGATTTGGCCCTTTTTTTAGTAACTCTTTGTTTAACAACCTCCCATGTATCGGGACCCATCACTATTTCCTTTATTTTTCTCATCACCTCTACAAAAGTATCAGTGGTTGGCCCAAGCTTTAGGTACAAATATACTAGTTTGCTTAACGAGTGAGTAACTATTTCTAAGCTTTTTCCACTGTCAACAGGGAGAGTGAAAGCCACGAGATCTCTCTTCAATTTTATATGAATATTTTGACACCTTTGGAAGGTGCAATGCTGCATTTTTTATTCCCAAGGTATATCGAAAATGTTATATGGATAAGTCATTGATGTTGTATAACCTATTTCTTGAATGAGACGTTATGCCCTACATCTTTTTCAAGCAACATTTCGAGCAACATTTTCATCCTCTGCATCAATATTTAAAATTTTTCATATTAAAAAAACATATGTAAACAAATTTGTATAAATTGAAGAAAATAATATTCAAATTGATGGCGACATCGATATGGCTGGCTAGCATCTTGCCCACCCTGAGACTATTGGGAACCAGAATGACCACTGATTGGTTGAGAACCAACACGACCATCCCTTGATTGGCCTTTGGGGGAATACATATCACCACCTTCACACAATTTGCTAACATCTATTGATGGCCCTCCAAGGGAATGTGTACCACCACAAACCTCACGAGACGACAGGGAATCTTCATAAAATATATGAATTTATAATCAATTCAAAAATAAATTCGTACATATAAATACATGTACATATTCATCGATTAAATTGCGTGGACCATACCACGATTGTGTAAACCATAGCCATGCTCCATTCATGGAGCAGACACCCTTGTCCTCTTACCTCCTAAAAAATAAAAAATGAAACTTATTAACAACTAATTTAACTCACAAAATTGATAAAAAATCAATTCCATATGTACACAAATATATGAATATGTATTGAGATAAGATTATATTTAAATACCATAATCATCCCTCGATCCCTGATCCCCCTCTCTCGTAGAAATATGGGATTTTTTTGATATTCTCCTTTCATCCTTCATGATATATATATGTAGATATATCTACAGTGGACATTTACAATTATGTTTAAATTACTATTTGAAATAAATTCAAAATAAATTTCAAAAAATCAATATAATTTAGTGTACACAAATTATGTAAAACAAAACTTCCAAAGCACTAATTGATGTGTGAAACTCAATTTAAGAAATTGTTTTATATCAATGTTAAGTTCACCAAATTGTGGTTTACATGGTGGGAGCACACTTGGTATATAATGGAAAACATGGTGGGAGTACACTTGGTATATAGCTGAAAAAAAGACACGATCATTAAAAAAGAAGCGTGAAACTCCATTTAAACAAAAATTTGTTAAAGTCCTCACATTTTAATTTTATAAAAATGTGAATTTCACCAAGTTGTGCTTTACATGGTGGGAACACACTTGGTATATAATTGAAAAAAACACATGGTCATAAAAAATATGCATTTATAAGTAAAAAACACATACATATCAAAGATATGTTACAATGTCCATCAATAAATTTTGGAGAGCGTGTCAACACTAATTCATCTTTGACAGATGAATCTAGAATTTTTTAAGAAGAGCATCTCAAAACTAATTAATATTTAAGAGATGAATATTTAATTGGCATGTCCCCGTGTAATAATAATTCATATATTAATTCATCTTTGATAGATGAATCTTGAATTGGCATTACCCCATGCAATAGATGAACAGACATCTTATTAACATTTGTAAGATGTCTTATACTAAAAAATTTAAATTGGATAACAATATTGTTTTGTCTTCCATGCAGTTGTTTTAGCCTCTCCTTCTTAACTTGGTACACACCTTTCATTTGGTTACACACAAGTTCATAATTGGTGAAAACCTAAAATTCTATTTGATCCATACTCCCCTAGCTATTCCCAAGCCTTCTAACAATGCAATATAATATGCCTCATTATTTGTTGTTCTTCCCGATATATTCATTTTCCTTTGGAGAAACTTGCTAGTCACAATATTGCAAAGAAAATATGTAATCATTGCTTTCCTTGGATTGGGATAGCAAGAAAAATCTATATATAATGTCCATTTTTTAACCATATTTAGTGGGTTTTTTTTATCCATGAAAAAAAATAAATTCAACAAAATATATTAAATTAACATTTATTGCAAATGCATGGGAGAAATGACACACATGCATGAGAGAAATGACATGTGCATAGTTTACCTTAAGGTTTGACTTAAATTTTATTGGAGAATTCACATCTAGAAATGAGATGCCTTAAAGATTGCATTACCTACAGTTTAAGGGATATTTATGACATGTACATGGTTCATGCATGGTTTGACTTAAAGGTTATGGTAGATATCACATCTACAAATGACATGCCTGAAATATTGCCTTTCCTAGAGTTTAAGGGAGAAATGAAATGTACATGGTTCGTGCATGGTTTTCCTTAAATTTTTCCTTAAATTTTAAGGGAGAAATCACATCTAGAAATGACATGCCTAAAATATTGGCTTGCCGAGAGACTAAGGGAGAAATGACATGTACATGGTTTTATGAGTTTAGTGGATATTTCACCTTTAATAAAGGATGAGATCCAGAGGCCATGTGTCCCTTTACAGACTCTGGTTTTAGAACTTGTAGAAGTTAACACTCAACAGACAAACTAAAATCCTATGGAAGTTCAACCACTTTAGGTTCAGTTTTTAGGCCTTAAAGTTTGCCTTCAATTAATGGGAGAAAGCCTTGAGAAATGACACATGCTTTAAAGTTTTCCTAAGATTCTATGGGGGAAAGGACACATGGATGGGAGAAATGATACATGTACATGGTTTTCTTTAAAGTGGTATTGGTTTAAATGGATATTAAATGAAGAAATTCTATTTGGATCTGTTCCATAGATTGATTGTAGGGGCTTTTACTGGATATGTCACCTTTGAGAAGATATGAGATCCAGAGGCTACCTGGCCCTTTACAGACTCATACTTTAGGACTTGTAGAAGTTAACGCTCAACAGAAAAAATAAAATCCTATGGAAGTTCAGCCACTTTAAGTTCAGTTTTTAGATCTTAAAGTTTTCCTTGAATTAATGGGAGAAAGCCTTTAGTTTGTGGGAGAAATGGCATCTCCATGGTTTGCCTTAAATTCTATGGGAGAAATCAGATCTAGAAATGGCATGCCTTAAAGATTTCCTTTCCTAGAGTTTAAGATAGAAATGACATGTACATATTTTTCCTTATAGTATATGGGAGAAATGACATTGCCTTATAGTTTATGGTAGAAATGACATAGAAATGACAGAGAAATGACATAGAAATGACACATGCCTTAAATTTTTCCTAAATTTTTATGGGATAAATGACACATGTATGAGAGAAATGACATATGTACACTGTTTGCCTTAAAGTGGTGGTGGTTTGCACTTACTTAAACAACTAGTGGTAGTGATTGATTAAGTTATGTCAAAAGTCACAACTTGATGAGTTTGTGGGAGAAATGACATGTACACGGTTTGCAAAATTATTTTATTCACTTACTAAAACAACTAGTGGTATTGGTTGATGAATTTATGTAAAAAGTCACACCTTTATGAGTTTGTGGGAGAAATGACATGTACAGGGTTTGCCTTACAGTTTAGTTTTCCATTTAGTTTTCCTTGAATTTTATGGGAGAAATCACATCTATAAACCTTTACTTTCACATCTATAAATAGGCTAACAACATTGGAAAAAAAATCCAACTTACAAATTAATTATTTCCTTAATAGGAAGTATGATTTAACACCTATCAGATTGTTTAATAATTTATAATAATGTCATTTTTGGCTTTTACTATCATTCATCCTTGATATGTACAACAATTTTACAACTTGAACATCAACCTACACTATCATCATATCACTATAGCCATGTCAAACTAGATTATTTATATCCATTACATCGTAAAACACTCCACTTTTAACATTTTATAAGATTAGAAGCATCATGGAAGGTGTAAATCTAGGTACATTAATAAAATACATTCATGTCAATCTAGATTATTAATATCGATTACATCATAAAACACTCCACTTTTAACATTTTACAAGATTAAAAGCATCATGGAAGGTGTAAATTTAGGTACATTAATAAAATACAGCCATGTCAATCTAGATTATTAATATCCATTGCATCATTAAACACTGCACTTTTAACATTTTACAAGATTAGAAGCATCATGGAAGGTGTAAATTTAGGTACATTAATAAAATACAATCATGTCAATCTAGATTATTTATATCCATTACATCATAAAACACTACACTTTTAAAATTTTACAATATTAGAAGCATCATGGAAGGTGTAAATTTAGGTAAATTAATAAAATACATCCATCTCAGATGTTCAAGGGACAGAACTAATAGTGAACGTAACATGTGGTTTATACTACGGACGATTAAAAATATATTGTATGTTCCTTGGAGAAAACATGTAGAGCAGACACATCTAGAAATCTAGAGAATGCCTCTCAGATAGTCTGTATAAGCAGCGTGCTTGAAAATGATGATTACTCTTCTTGATAAGTTTGTAGTGAGCTAATTTGACCTCTAGTAACATTGTAACCATGATCATTGTATATAAAGTTGCCTAAATTACTTATGTAAATACCATCACACTAGTTCAATAGTGAAACCTATTAATTTTGATTTTGTTTTCTTTTAGGACATTAATCTCCAAACAAATATGAGGATAAGATTGAATAGGGAAAAATTAAGAGGAAATATGGAGAATAAAGATATTGAAAATATCAAAGCAGTTCTTCCAAGACTGCAATAGATTAATCGATGGAGAATTAATCAAATATAAAAATAGATAACTATATAGTAGGCAATATGGGAAAACAAAAAAATAAGAGAAAATAACAAAATTAGAGAAAATCAGAGAAAATAAACTATATAACATTTTTTGACACCATTCAATCCTACCTATCGAGCTTGTTTAGTTTTTACTCAATATTGAAATGAAAAAAGACATTACCCAAGAGGCTTAAACATGGTGGGGTTAGAGATATTTCCAGTATTGACGTTAAGAATGGAAATGATGATAATGAGTTGGAAGAGGGTCAGATCACACCCTCTTCTGGGAGCTATGGTAAGCAAGAGGAGAGGTGTAACTCCTTTTCTAGTTGTGGTTTAAGCAAGACGAGGGGGCAGAAATCAGTGGTGAGAATGAGAGTGAATGTGCAGAGGAGGAATTGATGTACCCTGTAATATTTAGAGAGAATTATTTTGCTATTGATGTCACATAAGAGATAATTCGTGTGATATTGATGTCACGCCTCTTTCAAAGAAAAAGATGAAAAAATAGAAGAAACCATCTTAGACCAAGAAAGGGCCAAATATGTACAGCTTTGGAATATTATCACAATTCATACTATCCTTTTGTACATCTTTGTAGTATGAGAACAGTCCATACCAACAATATATGGCCCAAAAAAACCATCTAATGCTACTACGAGTATTGTTATTATGATGATAGTATTTTGTTTACTAGGATTTTAGAGTGATATAGTGAATCTAAAACATCCAGGTAACATCTGAATCTGAAACATTCATTATATATTCCTTGTTGAGACTTGACCAGAAACCACATAGGACTTTGTAAGTGGAGCCATGTGGCACATATGGTTATGAATTAATCTTTAATGGCCAAATGGTTGACAAATTCAACAAATTCATATAGTATATTTACGAATCTTCAAATTTTACGTAAAGGTGTATATATATATAATTTTGTCAACACTTTCACGTCATTTTTAATTACACTTGACTGCATTTTTACAAGAGATTGTGATATGGAAATAGACGTTTTATGTGATTATTCTATTTTTTACTAATTTTCAGCACATTGGATCTTGGTTAGGATGATTCAAGTTGATGCAAGAATTTTATGGTTCATCAGCTAGTTAAATTATATTTAAGAGTGTTCTAATTAATTAGAAACAATTTGGAGACAAAATCCAAAAAATAGATGGGGAAAAATAATATTTAAAGAAATTTAGCCTGAATACCATCAACACCCACATATTTCGTAGCCACAACAAATTGAAAATTTGAAAAATATTTTAAAAATGAGATAGATGACCTCAAAAACAATTGAAATATATTTTTAAAATGAGACATGTGACTTCAAAAAAAAATGAAAAATATTTTTAAAATGAGATAGATGACCTCAAAAACAATAGAATTATCTATTCAAGAAATCAAATTCCAGAAGGTATTTTTGAAATTTACAATCTGAATTAAGTTCAACCTGCAATTTAAAGATAATTTCAAAGCTTTAAGAAATAATATTTTAGAATTAGCTAAACAAAATCAAATTAAAAAAAATCCTATCAGTATTTCAGATTCTAAAATCGAATTAAGTTGAACCTGGAACAGAGTTTTGTTCATTTGGTATGATTTTACTTAGGATGACTCAAAGAGTCTGGGTTATTCCTCTTGAGTCTATGGTTGTTTTTGGATCAAATTATTAGTACTTGAATAGGTCATTCCTTGCAATTATTTTCTTGAAATTGGGTACACATTGTGTAAATGAATGCAGAGACTAAATATCTAAAGTATAAGCCACAAACCATTTACATCTAAAATGAAAGCCGGAGGGAGATACAAATGCACCAGAAACTAGAAGAGGATGAAGAAAAATTTAGAAAAGGGCGATGATGAACAATTTAGAAAAGCGCCAGAGGAAGACTATTGAATTCAATTTCAACCTAGGTGAATATTTTGTTGTGGAAAAGGAGTTTCAACATGACTGAGTCTAGCTTTAAAACACAGAAAGTTACATTTAAACATAGAAAATTACACTGAAAATACATTTAAACACATAAAATTACATTTAAAAAATTTGTGATTTAAAAAAAGAAAATTACATTTAAACGACCAACTCAGTCTATCTTTTAACATTTCATTAACCGATTTGTGATTGAAACACAGAAAATTACATTTAAAAAATACTTTGATAGAATTAGGAACCTAGAAATTCGAAGACGTCGAGGCCGCAATAAGAAGAAGAAAAGGAAGGAGATTGTCGAAGATGTCGAGGCTGCAACAAGAAGCCAACCAGGAGATCAGTGAGGACGTCATGGATTACAAATTAATTGCAAAACAAAAAAAAAACTACAAAAGCAAAATAGCAGAACGACAGAACAACAATAAAAAAAAATCACAACAAAAACAAAACAGAAAAGCAACAAATTTCTCACCTGCACCTGTGACCCTGCAACAACATGCGACAAAGGTAATAGGACAACAGTAATAACCCTGAAACCTATTCATGTTTCTGGGCTGGTATATTTATAAACTAAATTTCGGTTGGATTATTTTAAAATTTCAATCGGACTAATAGTCTGGTTGAACTATTAGTTCAACCAAACTTTAGTTGTTGATTTTCTCATCCTATTTGGGCCGAACTATAGTAAACAGAAGTTAGGACCCAAAAGCATGCCAAAAATAGTAAAATGAGCTACAATTAAGGAAACTTAAAGAAACAGTCAGAAAGAAATAGTGTTGGGGGTCCAACTGGAATAGGTGGGCGACCACTAATATCCACCTTGATCTGTCTTATCCCTCTTAGGAATTAATGTTCCCCATTGCGTTGAGTTCTTTGATGATATGGGAAAAAATTTTTTTGACTTGGTCTCTACTGAGCCACTTACCTTGGTGGAGGAATTGGCCATCTTTGAAAACTTTATATAGTTAAATATTTTTCTAGACAACATTCTTGATCTGAATTTCCATTATTCGATTAGTCACAGCCTATTCCATGCAGTCTAAGCTTAGCTATGGTTGTGTGAGTTTTTCTGCAATGTTTTATGTTCACAGTATGGTGGAAAGTAAGGTTGAAGATGGTCCACATTGAACACTTGGTTTATTCCAATGAATTGGGGAATTCTGAGCTCAAAATAATTGTACCCTACAACCTTGATTCTGGTGGAAGGCCTATTGGAGAATGGGTAAAGCTTCTGGTTGGCCCAAGTGAGGCACTCCTTCTGCAAATGTAACAAAAATATTCTACACAGGCGGAACTTGTGTGGCACTGAATGTTGATCCTGAATTTTCTTGTAATTATAATTTTCTCTAAACAATATTTCGTGGACCTATTGGTGGAGATGATGAATGCATTCAATGAATATGGTAGCTCTGTTAGCTTCAGAATGAACATGGAATGAATCTTCTTGAGCAACTACAAGTGGTATGTAAAGATCAATTGGACATAGTGGCTGGAATCCCAACCCCACCAAAAATGGGATATGGCCAGTTAAGTTGTAGAGAAATTTGTTGTACTTATGCTGGACATAGGGTAGTATTTCATCCCATGTGCATGGATTCTTTGAATTTTATATGCGTAGGATGTGCACCATCATCATATGTTGACGAAATTTTTTTGGCCATTAATTTTGGGGTGGAAGGTCGTCGAATTAGTAATCTTTGTATCCAACAACAACTAGAGACCTGACTAGAATGAATGTAGGAAATTTTTGTCTTGCTCTAATATAATGGACTCTAGGATCCTAAAGTGTACCCATACTATTTCAAATAAGATTTTGGTAGTGGCTACTGCTATGTCACTTTTCTTGGAGGCTACTAGAATGGCCATCTTAGAGAATTTGTCAATTATGACGAAAACATAGTCATTGCCATGCTCGGTAGAATGGAGGCCCAACATTTAATCCATGGATGTGCATCCCCAAGGTTAGCTAGGAGTAGGTAGATGAGTATACATTCCTTTCTTATTCATTTTATGTTTTGAAATGGTACCGGAAGTGGAGGATCCAATGTACTTGCCAACATCATATCAAAGGTTCGACCAATAAAAATACTTTTGCAACACTGGCACTTTATTTTCTACCCAAACGTTTCCATCCACCTGATTGTAGTGAACCTCCCAAATCATCTTGCCACGTTCTCTTTAAGGAACAAATATGTGTGCTAGATGGCATAACAATTCATCCTCGAGGTGAATGTATGGAAATTTATTTCCTTCTAGGAGGATCTGTTATTTGGTGTCAAATTATGTATCACTCTTGTCAATATGTGGCCATCCTAAAGTCTCGTTTCCACAGGATTCAAGCACAGTGGTCATAATCGACAGTCGGGTGAGGCAATATAGAATGTTATTGGTGTTTTCCTTCTTGTACTGAAAGTTAAAATGGAATTGTTGCATATATGTGAAACATTTATAATGGTGATCATACTACAACTTTCCTTGTGTTTGTATCAATTTTACTGTCAATGGTCTGTGTGGATGACCGTTCTGTTCCCCATGATGTAATGCTTGCATCATCAAAAGGAATGCACAATGAAATACATATTTTTGTCATAGGTTGGATACTTTCAAACTATATATGAAAGTGTCTCACCATGATATTCCACAGAATACCCCTGCTAGGTAAGAAATTCACCAATATAATTGTCAAGGGAATCTATCTCAATTTCGAATGGTTGTTGTAGGCCTGGTAATGTAAGCACTGTTGTGAAGAAGAGGAAATTATTTAGGTTAGAAAATGCCTTATGATGGGATTCGTACGAAAATAAATTTTCCTTCTCTCCACTCTCCAATGCTTGAATCAAAGGAAAAGTGATATGAGAGTATCCCTACATGAAGATAAAATATAAATTGGAAAGACCCAGAAAGCTACGGAGCTCTGTTAGAGTGGTTTGGACCAGCCAATCCTGAATCACGTGTATCTTGGCTGGGTCTAGATACACATCATGCTCATCAATTACATACCCTATATATTGAACCTCGGTCATACTGAAATTGCATTTGTCGAAGTTTGCACACAATTTGTGTCGTCACAAGGTTTGGAGGGCCTGTTGAATATGGTGTAGGTGCTCTTCTAAACTCTATATGAAGATCAATATGTCATCGAAATATATCACCATAAACGAGTTAATGAAGAGTCAAAATTTTCCATCCATTATCCTCTTGAATGTTGTGGGGGAATTAGTTAACCTTAGAGGAATGACCAACCATTTCAAACTGCCCTCCTTGGATTTGAAGGAAAGCTTCCACACATTGGAGGATTCGTTTGGTACCTGGTGATAACCGGACTTAAAGTAAATCTTGTTGAAATATTTAGGCCACTTGAGCTGGTCCATAAGGTCATCTATCCATGGGATTGGACACCTATTCTGGAAAGTGATCTTATTCAGCTCGATATGGTTAATACAAAGACGTTGGGTTTCGTCCTTCTTTTGTACCAACAAGATCGAGCTACCACATGGTGTGGAACATGGCCTGATGTTTCATTTCTACAACAATTCTCGAATATTCCCCTTAATTTCATCATTATCCAGAACATAATCTTAACATATCAATCCACTGGATAGTGTTACACCCAGTGTCATATTGATGGAATGCTTAACCTAACAATGTTGGGGTACGCCTATGGTTGAGGTGAAGATGTCCCTCTATTCCTCCATGACCTTGTCTCTTTGTTGATTCCATGTGGAGGAGCCCTATCTGAAGACTATGGATGTGGCCACAATATTCCTCTTTCTTTGAGAGTGAATAATAAGGAAGATAAATTTCCTAGTCTAGGAGATGATCTTCCCACACTGTTTAGCAGAGATCAAATAAAAGGTGGTAGGTGATGCTACCTCTAGTATCTTCTACAATTTTTGACCCAAATTAATAATAAAATAATTATGTCTCGATTCATATACCTCATGACAGTTCCATAGGTATGATTGACCTAATATAACATCACAGACTTATAAATGGGAAACATCGTACAATACCTCATTTGCAAAAGGCTTGATGCTATAAGTAAGGTGAAAATGTTGGCTGACACCGTAGTCTTGCCCTTGGTGGAGCCACCTAATGGTGTACGGTTATCAGTGTAGTGTTGTCGATAGATTCAATATCTTAAATAACTCGATTGAGAGTAGGTTCTTCTAGTTACCATTGTCAATGATGAACTACATTTGTGAACCCTTTACCCAAGTTTGTGAGTGGAAGAGGTGTTCACCATCATCTAGATCCTCAGGTTCTTCCTTGAGGATATTTTTGGTGGCTACGGTCATAGTCGGTTCTACATCAATAATATACATTCCCTTCTCAGGTTCTGCCTGAGCATCACGGCATGTAGCCATCTCTAATTCCTTTAGCTTAACCACCAACGGTTTATTTTCACAACATTTGTTCATGTTTTTAGTGATATTTTTTGGAAGTTACACCACTTTTTCGTGTCCTTATTTTCCTTCCCATTATTCTTGTCTTACGACTTTGATTATATCTCCTGATGTGTTACGTCCTGGATCAACTATTGGATCTAAGGATTCAAGGTTCCTTCACTTTGCTTTAGTTTTGAAAACCCAAAGTCTCACTTCTTTTTATATCATTCCTTCTCAATATTAGCAGCATATCTATATGTTTCACTAAGCGAGGAGATTTTTAGGAACTCCATTTCCTTCTAAATTTATTTTTGCAACAAAACGCAATACTTGAGCACTAGTTGTTTCTTAGAATATTTGTTATCCAAATTTTCACACAGGGCATGGAAAATATTCGCCACCTCATGGACATTCTGATCCCTTTGATGCCACAACGTAGTCTAGCACATGTACTTATCTTCATAGCTCTCGAGAGGGTGATAATATTCATAGATGTCATCTTGGAAAGAATCCCAAGTGGTTGCAGCTAAGAACAATGAGGTTTATCTCTCATCTCTCTAGTCAGAATAGTTTTGTCACTAGTCTTTGACATGGGGGTCGACTTTAAGGAGTGCAAAAGTAATATTATCCCTACTGGAAAAATCATGAACCGAAAAATATCCTTCCAACATATTTAATCATTTATCTAAGAAATCTGCATATATGTGGCCTTCAAATATGGGAATGTCAAATTTTTCTCGTACCTTAAATAGAGGGTGCCACGAGGATCGTTGTTGGAAGAACATGTGCCACTTTTGGGTAGTCGTCGAAGGATCTGGAGAACGTTTCCTATCATCACATGCCTTTGTCTCTCGAGGGTGCCTTCGAGAAAATTTATGAAAGGATCTCCTGATCCCTCATCTTTCTTTTCTTCTGCCATGGGAGGTCGTCATGGACAGTTAGGTCAATCTTGCAAAGTTTCAACTAGTTGAAGCCCTAAATTGGGAAAATTCATAGAAAAACAAGGGAAGAGAAAACTATTATGATACTAATGATTTGGATTTATGTAGGAATGCAAAAGATTACATATATAAAAAAAAAAGATACACAAAAAAAAAAAATACTCATTTCATTAATATCAAATAACTTGAATATTCTTACATACGGAATGAAAATAAACTACCTTAGTCGATGGTAGCTTATATATTAGAAGATATGTGGAGGCTGCATGCCTCTTGACAATGTTACAATGAGGCTCAAAGGCATATTTATTATTAATAAACAATTGAAAACACTAAACATCCAAAATTCTATCCCTGTGAGATGAAGCACAAAAATTTTCGGTCACATTGGGGTAAATGGGTACATCAACTTCTCAAGGTCGTAACTATTATGTGAGATTTACGATTGCAGAAAAAAGTATCTACCCTAGGTCTGGTGGTCTAACCTAGAAAAATAGAGATACAAGGAACCCAATGTTTTCCTTAAAGTAAATAGATGACAGGATGAATACTAATTAGAATATTTCCCATGCTTCACTCCTTCTTTAGCTTGAATGCTCCAATCCTAGCTCTAATTGCAAAAATTGGAACCTCCACAATCAGAAAACACAGGCCAAGAAACTATGTGATCTATGCAACATCATCTATTCAATAGATAAACATGGTATTAAAATAGATGAAATAACAAGATCATATATAGGAAAGGAGATAAATATTTTCATTAATATAAATGGAGTGAGTTGCAACCAAAAATAGGTGTTGATCTTGTAGAAAATCTTGTTCAAGTTCACTTGTCATTTCCTTGTCACAAATTGTACCTCCATTTACCCTAAATGCATGAAATGATATCTGTCAGAGATGCACCATAAGGGTACAATCACTCCAAAAAATCCAACCCACTTGATATGGAACGTTGTAAATATATAGAGGAGTGGAGTAAGTTGGTAGTTATTATCCTTTTACCAATATAGGAATTGAGATCAACTCTTTATGGGTGTTATAAAATTAAATATTACAGAGCAATGAAAAACATAAAATATGTGGAAAACACAAGCACACAAAACACATAAAACTAGAGAGACACAAATATATGTGGTTCACCCAGTTTGGGCTACGTCCACCCCGAACATCCAGTCCTTCCTTTCTATTATCCAACAAAATGAAGAGACACAACCTACAGTAGATCCGCTGTAATTTCCTCTATTCTCTCTCATAGTATCCCTATCTGTTTCTCACTCTGAGAATACACATATGATAGACAGCCGCAGTACAATAACCTCATACAAGCAAGGGGTTACCTTCTAGGGAAAAAAACCCTAAACTAAACATAACTTCTACCGTCAGATCATCCACCTAATGAACGACCCATATTGACTAGAAATTACTATACTTTTACAAGGTAGTTTTACATTTGTTTTTAGCTTTAGGGGCGCTACCCCAAAAACTCCCCGCCAGGGGGGGGGTTCCATAAAGTCACAGCCCCCCCCAAGACCCCCTAGGTAGCATTTAATTTTTGGCGGTGTTGCCGCCCCATTAAGGTACATGGGTCCAACGTTGTGATACAAAATAAACAAGATAATCGGGCTCCACATCCAAAAATATCCCACTTGGAGATTGTTTGTAGCAATTGCACCACTGCTTCATTTGCTGCACAATGACTCGTCTTTGGACCTGGCTATTTCTCATCTTCATCATCATCCTTGAGGACCAATTGAAACTAAGCATAAGCTTAGTTTCTCCCTGGTTACAAATTTTGTTACCATATCTATAGGATTCTGGCTAGTGTGTATCTTTTACAACTTCATCTGTCCATCTTCCAATACCGACCGTATGAAATGGTACTTGAGCTGTATGTGTTTAGTCCTAGAACGAAATATTGAGTTCTTTGCAAGATAAATAGCACTTTCGCTATCATTGTATAATGTGCCCATATAATGCTTCTTACCGAATTCATCCATAAACCTTTGCAACCAAATTATTTCTTTACTAGCCTCTGTAGTAGCAACATACTCTGCTTCTATTGTAGAAAGTGCAACAACAATTTGGATTTTTGAAACCCAACTAACAGTTGTTCCACCTATAGTAAATACATATCCTGTAGTGCTCCTCATGTTATCTCTGTCACCTGCCATATCTGCATCAACATATCCTTGTAGAGCAATGTTTGAACCACCAAAGCATAATGCTTGATTTGTGGTACCTATCAAATATCTGAGAATCAATTTTACTACCATCCAATGTTCTTTTCCTGGATCGTTCATGTACCTTCTTACAACTCTCACTACATTTCCAATATCAGGCCTTGTGTAGACCATTGCATACATTAAGCTTCCATCTGCTGATGCATATGGAACTTTAGACATATAGTTCATTTCTTCTTAGGTCTTGGGGTACATCTCCTTAATAAGTTCGAAATGTCTAGCAAAAGGTGTACTAACTAGTTTTGCATTCTGCATATTAAATCTTTTCAACACCTTTTGTATGTACTCATTCTAAGACAGTTTTAATTTGCGATTTTTCTTGTCTCTAGTTATTCTCATACCAAGGATTTGTTTTGCAGCTCCCAAATCCTTCATTGCAAATTAATTTTCCAAATTTTCTTTTGAGCACATTTATTTCCTGCATGTTAGACCCTGCAAAAAGCATGTCATCTACATACAATAACAATATAATATAGCTTCCATATTTTTTCCTTTTCAGATAAACACAATGATCAGAGTGACATCAAGTATAACATTTTTTTAACATAAACTTGTCAAATTTTAGATACCACTGCCTTGGAGCTTGTTTTAAGCCATACAAGCTCTTCTTTAACATGCACACTAATTTTTCTTTTCCTTTGACCTCATATACTTCTGGTTGTTGTATATAGATCTCTTCCTCCAAATCTCCATGGAGAATTGTTGTCTTTACATCTAACTGCTCAAGATGTAAATCTTTCACTACTACAAGACTTAAAGTAGTTCTGATTGAAGTCATATGAATAATAGGAGAAAATATTTCATCAAAATCAATACCTTTCTTCTCTACAAACCCCTTCACCACAAGTCTAGCTTTGTACCCCTTTTTTCCTCCATCTTCTTCCTTCAGCCTATAAACCCATTTATTCTGCAATGTATTTTTTCCTGCAGGCAGCCTGACTAAGTCCCAATTCTAGTTATGCATTAAGGAGTCCATCTCTTCTTCCATGGCTAGATCCCACTTCTTCTTGCTTTCAACTTACATTTATTCTTCATAACATTCAGGTTCACCGGAATCAGTCAAGAATAAATAATATAATGAAGGAGAGTATCGTTCATGGGGTCTGCTTATCCTGGTAGATATTCTAACACCACTTTCAGGAGTTTGAGGTGCCTGTTGCTATTGTGGTGGTTTTTGTTGTTGTGGCTCTTGAGTATTATTATTTTCAGGCACCTTTACCTTTTTTGTGATCTCATAAAGAACTGTGTATTATTTGTTTTCTTTTTCCTATTTTTTTTCCTGTAACTGATTCTTATACAAGACCTTTTCATTGAAAATTAAATCTCTGCTCCTAACGATTTTGTGATTTTCATAATCATATAAGTGATAACCGAAATAATTAACACCATATCTAATAAAGGTACATTTATTTGATTTTTCCTCAATCTTTTTTCTATTTTCTTTATTAATATGGACAAAGACCTCATAACCAAAAGGCTTTAAAAAAGAGTAGTTTACCTTTTTACCTATCCATGCTTCCTCTGTAATACCACCATCCAAGGAACTTGAAGGCCCTCTATTTATTAGATAAACATGAGTATCTACAAGATCTGCCCAAAATTGTAAAGGCAATCCTGCATGCAATCTCATGCACCTTGCATGCTCCATGATTGTTTTGTTCATCCTTTCTGATACACTATTTTCTTGTGGTGTTCTTGGAACTGTCTTCTCTTTTCAAATTCAATGCTCCGAACAGTACCTATCAAACTCTTTGTTGCAATATTCACCTACATTGTCTGATCTGAGACGCTTCAACTTCTTTCTTCTCTCAATATCAACCAAAGCTTTCCATTTCATGAAAGTATCAAATACATCAGATTTATTCTGAATACAATAAATCCATTTTTTTCTAGTTTAATCATCAATAAAAGTAGAATAATAATGAGAGCCACCAAGATATGATACCTAAGTAGGTCCCCATAGATCTGTATGCGCAAGCTCTAATTTTTCGCTCTTCTTTTCTTTCCCAACTCTGAGAAGTCCGAGTCTCTTCTCTTTTCCATAAATGCAATTCTCATAGAATCCAAATCAACATTCTTCAAACCCGGCAACAAATTTCTTGACTGAATAATATTCATCCCCTTCTCACTCATGTGTCCGAGCATATGATGCCACAATAATGCATCTGCTCCTTTGGAAGTTAAAGCATTAAAAGTGTTATAAATACCATTGCATAAACATAATGTACCAACCTTTTCACCTTTTTCTATTACCAACGCTCCTTTGCTGACCTTCCAAGTTTTATCTGTGAAATTTGTCACACAACCTTCACTGGCTCGCTTGTATGAGGGTATTATCATCCGCCTAATGAACGGCCCAGATTAACTAGAAATTGCTATACTTTTGTATATGAAATCCCTTATCTTTAGCTTTCGGCATCAGGGTCGTGGACCGCTAGCAGGTTCACAGTTAGCGTGCCCCCCCCCCCCCAAAAGACCCGCAAGGAAACATTTAATTTCAGGCGGCATTACCGCCCCATTAAGGTAGAGGGGTCCAACGCTGTGATACAAAATAAACAAGATAATCAAACTCCACGCCCAAAAATGGGAGGATGAGACATAGTGATAAGGGATGGAAAATCCAAGGTAGGATAGGATATGGTATGAATGTTTTACCTTGAATAAATGGTTACAATAGATCCTAGAAGCTCCTACAAATGGAGGATTCAAAATTCTCTCTCTTTTTCCAAAATTTCTTGAATCAACACAGGTTCAAATGGGAGAAAAGTGTAGGTTATCAACGCGGGCCACAATGGAGCAACCTATAGGTGAACATAGTCTAATAGTAGGCTAGGGAGCATTGGTCCTAAAACTACTTAGATAATGTAGTTTCAGGAAAAAACTATGTGTAATGAAAGAGTCATGCTTAGTGATTTTTTCAATGATGCTGACAAGGGTGAAAATGTTGTTGATTAGGAGGCACATTGATCAGATGTGAACAAATGGCTTATAACAGTAATGTTGGCATATGATCTCCTTTTGACGCACACGATACCTAATTAGAAATATATATCCAAGGACTACAAATTTGAATTTCAAATTTCAATTGAAGACTTTTTTTTTGTTGTCTATCAAAAAAATGTCGTTTAGGGCCTCAAAACGGCTCCGGAAGTTCAGGACCCAAAAAACAGCCAAAAATAGTAAATTGAGAGACAATTAAGGAAACTGAAAAAAGAAATCGGAAAGAAACAGTGTGACGAGGGTCTAGTGGAGGAGGTGGGTGGCCACCAATATCACCCTATATCATTATGTTTCATACATTTTATTGATTATCTAAATCGAGTATTGGTTTGAGCATTACTAAATTACTGTGAATATATAATGATAGTAACTTTTGCATTTAAACTTATTCCACATATATAAAAAAATAAATTGGTTGTGTTGGAAATAATTTGCATGATTTAGTGGTATTGGATGGCATACATAACAACATATCACATGTACTTCAATTTATAGAGTAACATGAAATTAGTAAAATTACAATGTAAATTATAGGTGGGATTCAGAAAATTAAAATGGTTATGTTGGATCTTCAAAGACCATAGCTCTAATTTTATGTTTATATAGTTTTCTCTCGGTAGCTTGAAAGTACCTTCAAATAATTTGATGTAACATTTCCCATTCTCATTCCATATTTTCTTTTGGTTTTGGATAAATTATGGTATAGTTTTATATTCGTTCAACTAAGGGAGGAAAATTTCAAGTTCCTTCTTTCTATATAACCATACATATTTGAAATGATGTTATGTTTCTTGGTTTAGTTACACCTACCAATTAGAAAACCTAAACCATCTAGTGGGTTTGTATATTAATATTATGTATAGTTATCGACAGTTGTTCATATGCCATATAATGAAATATTAATATGAAATTCTAATTTTATTTTATCCTATCAATGATAAGAGATGTTGAAACAACCCTAACTAATTTGTCCTTCTTTTTCCTACAATAATTTATAAGTTCAAAGAGTCTTGAGGGAACCACATGGGATACCCTGTAGTTGAGGTGGATACCACATCATTCATTATGCACGGATAGGATTAAACCTTGTTCATTACAATATTCAACTTATTAGGATAATTTTGATGGTTTTCAAATATATAATTTAATTATAAGAAATTAAATATAACAATTTTTTGTTTCTAAGATGTTAATTATGAGACAAATAAACCATATTAAATTAGGATGGATATATCACCACATTCCTAAGTATCATTTATTCAATTAACTCTTGTTTTAATGTGATATTTGTTATCTTATTTTTCACTCATAAAAATATTATATATGTGTATCCACGATATTTCATTATTTATATGATCAGCACCATCCTCATTTCACATAGTATTTGTCCTAATTTATAGTGCAAGTTCAATCCTTAGACACCTTGATAGAACTTGGGATCAGATTACCCACGATTCCCCACATGTCATCCCCCTCCAATGGTTTTTATTTCCATTATATAACGCATGGAGGTTCACAAACACCTACCCCCAAAACCTTTACCATCCTATCCATCCACCATCGCTACACCCATGTGCCATGCACCTATTCACCATGTTGCAGCCCTCGCTATTTTTACTACTAGTCTTCATTGTTGTAGCCACTTTTGTTTCATCTACTATAGTTTCAGCAGTTTTACCTCTTGAATTATCCCTTCTATCATGCATTATGGATATAGTGGTAGACCCTATAGTATATATTTCCTTAGAATAGCATGTATATTTGAGCGCTTTTCCTACTATCCAATCTCTATCATTGCCTAAGATTTTCATGATGAGATCATTCATTGTTGACAATTTTTATGTAGAGTGAATGAAAATGACTTTAATATTTTTTTAAAGTTAAAATCCATGTTTTTTTTCTTATAGCTACTATAAGTAGGCATAAAAAAAAGGTTAGGGTTACACATGAAAAAAACATCAACAAGATTTATAGTATCATATACAATGAGTTTTATTGGATTAAATTATAAAATATCATTTTTAAAGTATGTGTCAACGATTGTGGAAACAAACTCATAAGAATGTTTTTTCCACTTCAATTAAGCAGAGAAATATCATCTACATAGATACATTAGTTTCAAGGGTGACAGTGATGAATGAATGACGAATGAATGAAATTTCATATCTAGGGAACTAGATGTCATTATTCCATTTTGACCACATTCTACTATTTCATAAAAACTATATAATGAGATATTTTTTAATGAATACATGCACACAAGCACGTGTGCACGTGCACACACACACCCAAATTTCATGACATGTGTTCTATGAATTCATGTGTTTATTCATTTGATGTGTATGAGTGATATGATGTGGGAATTGTAAACTTTATTTACATCAAGTAGAATATACCAAGGATTAATTTAGCTTTACAAAAAACAAATTCAAAGGAATAATTTTAATATATTCATAAATAAATAGAGTCATGTTTGTAGCTACTAAGAAGTGTCTCCTAAAGTAAAAATGAAATCATAGATCATTTAATTTTCCATTGTACATATAGAAATCAAACATTATTCCACTAAAGTCAGACACACACTTAGGTATCTTTACTAACAATTATGAACAAATTTTATTATTAATGATTCACAATGTGGCCTTAGCAAACCATTTTGGAAAAGTGCACAATACAAATTGGGTTTTATCGTTATGTGGGAAGTAGATGCCTCAAAATATAATTAATGACTACCATTAAAGCTAAAAGTTGGCCAAATGATAGTAGAGGAAGCTATGATATTTTCTTTGAACATTATTTTTTACATTTTTTCTTTTTTTTAGATTGGGGAATAATTATTGTTGTGGACATAGAGGTCATAAAATTTTACATGGGATCAAGAAATAAAATAATATATAAGTCAGTTGGTATAGATATGTGTAACATACCAGAAAATATAAGTTTCATTTAGGAGTTTGGGAATTCAAAATTTTCCTCTCGGATATAAATCTTAGGCCAATTATAAGCTTATGAAGGGGTTATTCTTGTAGAAATTTTTCCAATAGCCATATCCTTGTTGAAATCCTAGCATCGACTAGAAATTTGTGTCCTTCTATCATTTCCTTAATGTTTTTATGTCTTTATTAGATCATCATATATAGGGTTCGCACGAGCCTGCTGATGCCACTTTTTACAAATGGACTTTCATGTCATGTTTATGAAGGAAGTTTCCCCCCTTATCATTCCTCCAACAATATTTTAATAATGAAATTTTTCATAAAAAAATTATCCTCCAGTGTGTCATTTCATGAAAAAGTAATCTCCCCATGCCATATATTGCACCTATTAAATTTTCTCTTTTGTGATGTTTTATTTAGGCCTCGAAAATTTTTCTCTAATATATCACGTCACATTTGAAAATTCTTCTCATCATATATGACATAGATGAATATTTTTTGGATACAATATGACATTTATTCCTTTTATACATTCTCTAAAACTTTTTTACCGTAAAATAAGGGTCTCTACAATGTAATTTCCTCCATATTATTCATTTTCTTTGTCACCTTTACCTTGCCTTCCACATTCTTCCTTTCTTTGTTTTTACATTAGCCTAATTTTTTTTCCTTTCATTTATTGAATCATGGAAAATTATTTGAGCATAATGTGTGAAAAAAAAAATTAGCCTTAATAAGGGACTCAATGTTACATCTATGATTTTTTTGTTTTTTTTTTTTTTGTTTATGGTGACATTTTACAACTCCAAAATATTTCATCATTATGTTTCCTACCATCAAAAAATTTCATTTCAGTGGCTAAACCTTCCCTTCATTTCATTACACTATTTTAACTATTATATCATGAAAAATACTATCATGTTAATTTAAAAAATTTCGCATCGACTAAACCTTTTATTTGTGTAATATGTGTATCACATCCCCAAATTTTTCTCCTTTCTAATATTGTCATACATGGTTATGGATCTCATTTTATACACCTAAAGTTATTGTGGGTGTAGTCTATTTCACCACACACAACTTTTTCTCTCTTATGATATCGTACCACATATCCTTCCCCATAACTTGGTGGCCTTTACTATAATGAAAAATACTACTGAAAATAATTCCCATGCAATTTGATTCAAAATGCTCAATTTATCCTTATAATTTTTCTTAAGATGTTTATAAGCTTACATAAGCTACATATAACCCTTGAAATCCTTCCATTGTCTTCTATAAGGAAGGAATTAGTGCCATATTCTATTTCATTTATATACAACTAAAATAGGGAGTAAATCTTTAGGTTCTTTCTAATGAACTTGTACTCAAGAAACATACCTATAATGCCAAGTGTTGACATCTATGGTAATGGTGAGCATAATCAAAAAGTTCGCCTTCAAGTGATTAATTTTATAGATATCCAAATCTATAACACTCAACCCCTAAAACTTTTTTTTTGGAATATTTTTGCATATAAAAATTTCTTTCAAAGTGAAAAATAGTTGTGATCCATTTTTCCAATATAAAATATACCAATATTTTCCTAGGAAATAACCATGGCATTCTCTACATGCACACACACACACATATTCGGAAAGTTAAATACGCCATCCAACACACTCATAATTGAAACCAATTTCCTTATACTTATGGTGAAAAATAATATTTTTGAGACATCAATAATGTTGGATTCGTGATATAATATTTCATTTAATGGTAACCCTATATTTAGATTCAATTTCTCCAACAGTGTTTTATTTTACGATTTTGCAAAACATTAGCTTTGGTTATTATGAGTATTGTGCTTATATAATCCTTTTCCAAACACACATTAACAGGTTTAGGGAACTCATATATGTTATTTAGTTTGGATTTAATTCCCCCAAAATTGAATTCTTAGTATATGCTTGAATTTATTTAGGAAACAAGTTGCAACTCACTATAAAACGCTAATAATGACCCACACCAATGAATCGTTGATCTCATTAGACTCATGCCATTATATTATAGACATGGGAACCCTTATAACCATCATTTTCACATCAAAATTTGAAAACCAATGAGCAATGAAGAGTCCTACATTTCCCCAAAACCACGGTCGTTCTTTCACTGATCTCTCCACATTGTCTTATGTATCGAACTGCACAATGAAGACACCTTTACAGAAAAGGTATATGTCATAGTTTTTGGTGTAGGTTGTAAAATACCATTTATTACAAAGAGTCATATCTAACACAAAAACCATTGAATTTATAAATCATGACCCGACATTGAAAACAGAAAAAATATGGATTACCTATGTTAGGGTTACCTCCATGGAAGGGGCTTGTTGTTGTTGTTCAACAATGTAATGTCTAGTGTAATAAAATGTTGTATCTAGTGGCCTCAAGACCTTCCCTTGCACCATGTCCTTATTGGAGATAAAATTTACAAGGGTTTTTTGATATCAAAGGACCCCGCACAAACTCATATTTATGATTATGGTGGGGTTTCTTGAAATACGATAATCTTGCAACTGAGATATATCATGAATTTTTATCGCTTCATAATGATTATGTTGATTATTTTCAAGATAACCCAGTGAGTTATGTATACTATACTTCATATTTTCCGTTGAGTTTAAGCCCTTGACCCAATGAAGGAGAGAGTTCCCATTTAAGGTCTTTATCAAAATATGAAAATTCCCATGATTAAAGTTCTGATTGCCTCTTTCTAAACCAAATCAGTAAGAAAATGGAAATGTTTCTCATAGATCTACTCCATACCAATAGGATTTGTTTCTTATCTTGAAAGTGTTATCGATAACTACACATGATGCAATGTTGCAGGGTCTTCCCACTTACAAAACCCTAAACAAAAAATCAGATCTAGCCCTCCTCGACTCAAGACTAAATATAAACATGAAAGTTAACCATAAAGATTAATACTTATATCTCTCTCCATCCTTATATTATAACAATGTAACCCATTAAAATTTGGTGCTAATATGATTAAAAATCCCCCCTCAACATCTCCCTCGTTTCCCATCTAGAACATCTCTCCTTGATTTTGGGTTTTTCACGTTGTTCTACTGAAAGTGTGAGTGGAAGCTTTCCTTGTAATTATTGCATTGATGAGAACAATAATTGACCTAGGATAGGGTTCTGATAACCACATATCTAGTCTCGATGATCAGTAGAGGTGTTGACACTACCATCTCCTTCATCTCAAGTGACTAGAAATCATAGAAACCCTAATTAGTGAAGGGAAATCTCAATATATGTATATATATTTGTGTGTGTGTGTGTTTGTGTGTGTGTATATATAAACACATGGAGAGACACATCTCTCTAATATAACTCAACAACACAACCATACAAAGTGAGTCATTTTAATATAAGTAGTTTAACTACCCAACCATATGTTGAATACATAGCTATCCTTCATGTATCCAACCTCCCTTCAGCTGAATTAAGATTTTGAGGAGGTTTCTTGCTCAATATTTACTAACCATTCACTCACATATAATGAACATAACTTATTTCTTAGGCATTATTAGTAGCTCCTTTCCATTAAACCATATTTCCTTCACAATCCAAGAACCAAGCAACACAAATTCTCAAGAAGGGAATAAAAATTCTTGGTTAAGAATTGGGGAGAGATATGCATAAATAACAATGATTCTTTTCAATTTTGTTAATTTTTTCGAAATACGAGCGCACTTTACAGCAACTTCTCAGTGGTGCTAAATATTGTGTTCTTTAACCCCAATATGACACAAAATGTTATCATTACACTATTTATGGGGTACATCAACCTCTCGCTGAGTTCTCAGCCAATGTAATATCTAGTGATTTCGTGAGCCCTAGGGTCATAGGGATGTTCTTAAATATTCTTAGCTAGCAATACCCAAGAGATTTTTATCCTCGCTATCGTAGAGCATCCCTAGTCAATTGAACTCTCATCTGGCATTCAGCACTCAAGTATGCTTATGCTTCAATAAGTAATAGGTTGGTACAACAAATATCCCTTTTTATCATAGGGAATAGTAGTTGTAACTCCCTATATCACACAAAAAATATGACAAGGCCAAAAAACCATATGATATACATAGAAAAGAGACTAAATAGTAATCCATCATTCTGTTTCTTCTTAGTGCATACCCTCTCCTCCTCTTGTGCATGATAATGTCCTCTTTCCTGGCCTCCTTCCTGTTTTACCTTCCTAACATGTGCATGTTGAACTGGTCAACATGACCCACGAAGAATTCTGCAAACTTGTTCTCTCATTTAGGAGCCCATTCCTTTCATTAACTACCTACAAAAAGGCCATCTCTTTCAATAGTGATTTAGATGATAATTTAAAAGTGAAACTAGTTAAAAATGATGAAATTAATGACTAGGTGACTAAAAACGTTAGTCACCACAATTATTTGAAGTGAATTACTACTAAATTTGAGCAATTTTAAGTGACCGAACTAAAATTGACTAACTTAAATGACTAATTTATTCTAGGAATAAAATATATGACTAGATAATAAGTGACTAAACTAAAAGTGACTAACTTAAATGACTAATTTATTCTAGGGATAAAATATATGACTAGATATTAAGTGACTAAACTAAAAGTGACATACTTAAATGTCTAATTTAGTCTACGATTAAAATATATGACTAGATAATAAGTGAAAAAATTAATAATGATGAATGTAAATGACTATTATAGTCCAAGAATAAAAATATGACCAAATAAGAAGTACAACAAGTATATGAATTACTCATGTATGTCAGTAATTTTTAATTGTGTCACTCCATAGATGGAAAATTGTAATTTCGGTAATGAATTGTTACATTTCACTATAGGTGTCTTTTAATCCATCTATAGTGTTAAAATTTAGAGACAAAGGGGTCTTTGATTTTACAGTGATAAATTTTGAATACCCTTTTGTCTCTAAAGTTTAACATTGTAGACGTATTCATCTACAATTAACATAATTTCATGTATCGTATATCGACTTTACATTAATGCCTTCATTATAATTTTAGTAAAGGTAATATTTAGATAGTCAAATTAATATTTATATTTATATTTAATCTTTGACCATAAAGTTTAATTTGAAAACTCATTGATTTATGTTAAAAGTGTGAGTTGCTTTAAATATAAATTTAAATATTCATATTTACATTTAATAAATAGATAAATAAAACATTTTTTATGTTAAATGTGCATTTTCATTTAAATATAGTATTAAATCCTCATATTTATATTTGATAAATACTAAATAGATAAACCTAAAATATTTATTTATAGAGATATTTAGTAAATAGTTATGAACCTTTACTAGTTTAAGTATGAACCTTAATTAATATTTTAATGATGTAAAAATGTTTGTTTTTTTGTAAGTAAATGTTCTATTCATGTAGGAAAAAAGGAGTACATATAGCCTCTTACAAAATAGGTGGTCTCACCCCGACTTTGTTTCTTGACCAAAATTTTCACGAGATGACAAAAATACAAGAGAGAGACTAGGGACATTTTCCATAAATGGTTGTGCCAGAGGCACCAAAACACATATAAAAAATAAACAACTAGGGAATATTTTAAGGATAGAAAACTATCTTGAAGTTTAAAACATTGGCAAATCTCACTAGTCCCTAATATGAAAAATATAAAATTTTTATTGATGTATTTGTAAAATCGTTCAAATTTATAATGATTTTATATATACTCTCTATATAATATTGGTTATTTTTAAGGTAAAGTAGTTTTATATTGTAAAATTTGGGCAAATCCCTTTTATAAAAAATGGAAATTGGCAAATATTTGTTTTGGAAAAATCATCGAAAATTAGCCCACTTGCGAATATTAGCCCCTAAAATTTTCCATGTAAATAACACCAAATACCATACTAGTGACTGACATGATGGATGCAGGTTTTTCCAGTGTTGTTCATGGTGGCAGTGGATGATAGAAGTCACATTGAACATGCCCTTAAAAGTGCACCAACCAAGCCTCTAGGTTTTCTACTTTCTTAGTGAGCTAATTTGGCCTTGCCAAACAACTACCAGTATTTCGTGGACTTAGCACACTAAATAGTGCATTTTTTCCAATGTTACCATCTTCTTTGCATGCTCCTCACGACAAGCTCTCTGAGTTGTGTCCACTCTTTCTATCATGTTGTTGATAAGTGCACAACAGTTCTCCAGAAAGAAATATTGGATAACTTAGCCCTCACTTACCTCAGATAAATCAGACCCATGATTCCCCTTACCACCATGGGATCCTCCTCACTAACGAATCTGATTTTGAACCCTGGAACCCCCGTCAGGGGTATCCGCCCCGCTTACCTCGTCAACGGCCCCCATGCACACCCAAATTAGCCGGTAACCCACGGTCCGCATAATTTCACCTTAGCATGGATCCACCACGATTATTTTTGAGTCTTCCACCCCCATAGGACCATGGAAGACAGGGGGGCGACAATGCCCACACTGCATCACGAGTTTCATAATTCACCAAGGTCAAGTAAACCTTCCATGTGTGGAATATAGAGACCAAACCCCCCACCATATCAAAAAAAAATCATCATCAAAGGAGCCAAATGTAATCTCCCACCAATGTAGGGAAGCACAGACCCACCTTCCACTACTAGGTAAATACTGCCACCACCAGGAAAACCAAAAACCATCACCCATCAAATCAGCACAACAAATTAAACAACAAACAATGACAAAGTAGAAGATGCCTGAGTATAACTTCCCCCAGGGCAACGACCGGCCTCCAAATTCTCCACACAAAGACTACACACCAATTCACCAAACACCATTGCACCCATGCGAGAGGGCAAGAAATTGGGAAAAGAAACTTGTTTTCCACCACCACCTTTAAGGTTTCCAGCAGTGGAGATTTTAGCTTCCTCTATTAGCACGAAAAAACAGGCCCACCCAAATGCAAGAAAACTGGAAACGAGTGAACTCATTTCCATTCAACTTATTTTCCTCAACCCAGACACAGATAATGGCTAAGAAACTGAGCAGCAAGGGCCAATTAAACACACCACAACAACAAATTCCCATCACAAGAACACACAAGACACTCCATCCATAAACCTTCCTGTGACATTTACGCTTCATCTATGAATGACACTACTAAGACCAACACCAAACCATACTGAGAAGTCAAATTTCGGGCTCCCTCATCTTAATTTTCCTTATCCTTTCACCGCCTCTGAACTTCAATGCACATTTATTTTTCACAAGGATTTCCAACGTGAAATGAGTACCTATCCCACTGCATGCGTTATGGTGAAGGGACTAGGAGTACCATCCCTCACCCCTGCTCCACCTGTATTTACTCATGTGAGACGACTTCCATGTGTTTCTCAGAACTCACCCCCATCGGGGAGTATTGTATGAACTTTTGTTAATTTAGATATGAACCTTCATTAATTTTTTAACGGTGTGTGAAATTTTATTAATTGTTTAGGTATGAACTTTATTTAATTTTTTAATAATATATAAACGTTTATTAACTATTATAAATATGTAATTCAAAATATTTAACTATGGTTTATTGTGTAGTAATTGATAAATGTGTTTAGTTTTATCAATTTCTATGAGAGTTGTACAAACAAATATATTAATTTCATTTAATGCATAATTTAAATGATTACATAAAATTAAGTTTTAAATAAAACAATATTGTTGGTTTTATATTTTATTAATAATCAAAGTAGTAAATCTATTTTTTCAAAAGAGCTCCCCTCAAGTCATGCATAGTCGGGACTTTGAAGCCCTTTCCTTATCTATAATAGAGTCCCACATAGCTTTGTAATAATGTGTGCGAGCAACATTAAATGGGATATATGCATCATACTACCATGTAGCAATATATTGAAAAGAAGGTTCTTTTCATAGTTACAAGACATGCAATATAACCCTTGATGATGGAGAGCTCGAGCTTCCTTTTTGTGTTTGACAGCCTAGATTTGGAGATGGGGGAGATAGTTCAGGGGGTTTATTAGCATATATGGCACCACTTATGAGCCTTGGTTTTGGAGGAAATAATGGGAATAAGGATCCTTTTGGATGACTAATGACTTTGATACATTGATGGAGGAAATAAAATATGTATGATAGGAAATGTCTCCAAGATTTCATTTGTCTATCGATATTTATTCACCAAATACTAATAATGCCTGTTAACCCAACAAGGTGCTAGGTTTATGGACCCAATATCACACAATGGACTATAGAAATGATCAATACCCTTCCAATGTCACCATTTTAGAGCGTGAAGGTGTGATTGTGGATCAGATACAAGATCAAAACCCATGAAAAATCACTTTCTTGAAGCTCAAAGGAATAACCTACAATAATGTGAGGGTTCTTAAGCTTAGCATAATGGGATTTACCTTGGAGGAACAATATTTCCTTTCATTTTTAACTACACCAATTTAGAAATTGTTGACTTGTTGGAAAACTATTTGTCAGGCGATATACCAACGAATCTCTAGTATATGTTAAATATTGCAATTTGATTCCCTTGTCATGAATCCTCTACACTTATCTAAATGTGAGAGATCTCCATGATAAAAATATCACAGGAAAAGGTGGCGAACTTTGGACATCAAATATTGGATCCACTCTCCATCATACTCGTATAATTACCAGAATGAAAGGTAGTTTTCGAACTTGGTTACATTGATCCTGAATACTTTAGAAGGTAGCAACTGACAAAGAAATATAATGTGTACTCTTTTTGAGTAGTGTTATTTTTGGTCTTGTCTACAAGCGAAACTCTTAATATTGTTTTTCCCATAGAACAATTTAATATAACAGAGTGGGAAATGCACTGGCAGAAAAAGGGCAAGCTTGAAAAAATTATTGACCGTCACCTTGTTGGGGCCATCAACCTCGGTTCTCTGAAAAGTTTTAGAGAGACTGTTGAAAATTTCTTAGAAGAGAAGTTCATCGACATGCCTTCCATGGGAGATGTTTTATGTAACCTTGAATATTCATTTCAACTCCAGGAGATATCCATACAAAATGATCTAGATGGAAATCGTATAAATCATATTGCATATGTTCCTTTGCGCTATCAGAGCCTAAGACTTTCAGTCCAAGTTTAGTATGAATTCAAGTCTTATAAAAAAGTTCTTAATTTATAGATTTCACTAATGAGCATGTGGAATTTTGGAGTTCTCAACATTCCACAGTGGGATAATTGTGAGCATTTACCTGTTGTTTGGAATGTGTTCTCCTTTAGTGGATATGATACATAGTGGATCCATACATTGGTGCAAGAGTTCCTTACCTTAGGATGTTTGCAAAAGATTCAGGGCAAAGAGAACACACAACACTAGTGGCTTTGGTTTGGGAGTAGAGCTACAAGTATGTAGAAGAGATTGAGGGAACATGTATTATGTTCCATTGCACTGTCGAGAGCCTGATACTTTTTATACTAGCGTTATTGAATTAGGTGTTGGTGGAAGTGATGATGAATTAGAATACTCAACCACAACTATTATGCTCTTGCAATTGGTTAATCCTCGTGGGAGGTTGTCACAAAAAAAGACTCTATTTCCATGTTCCAAATCTACCAAATTAGCATATGCAAAGAGAACATTGGTGAATGTGAAATTGTTAAGATGGTTAGGTTAGGTACTTGTTTTTTGCATATCACATTAAAAATCCAGTGCCTCCTCATAAAATCCTCGCCTCGTATAATCAACCACCATTAAAAACGATTACACCACATTTGGTCTAGACATTTACTTAGGTAGGTACAGTGATCCTATATACCATCTCCCTTTAAAGTAATATTGTCAGATCTTCTTTCTTCTATGATACTAGTTCGTGTCTCCCATTTCCTCTTTCTCATCCTCCTCATCTCTCCCTTTCTCCCATACCTCCCTCTCTGTTCCCCCATCTCTCTCTCTCTCTCTGTCTCTCTCTCTCTCTCTCTCTCTGTCTCTCTCTACCCTCCAATCCTCTCAATATATCCCTCCCTCTCTCCTTCTCCTCTCTCCCACATCCATATTTGTGTCACTCTCTCCCTCTCTTACCCTTCTCTACCTCTCTCTCTCTCCCTCTCTCTCTCTCTCCATCCCTTCTCTCCCCTCTCCTTTAGTTTATCTCTATCTCTCCCTTGTGACTCCCCCTATTTCTCCACCTCCATCACAGCATGTCTTTGTTTTTCCTTCTGATATATATCTAAAGTTAATATATATCATCATATAGTAATATATATTATAATATAATAAATTCTATATTATACGAATCCAAATTTATTAAATTTAATAATATTAATATTGTTATATATTAATATGAATATTGGAATTAATAATAATAATAATAATATTATTATTATTATTAAACTTTTAATATTGATATTAGCATTAACAGTGTTTTTTTTTACATGGTATTAATAATAATTCGGCCAATGGTATTTGGTTCACAGGCTTCACCTAAATAAAACCTCTTTTTTGAGTTTTCCTAAATATAAAGGGGATTATGGATTAAATATAAAAATATGTTTTATTTATTTACCATATTTATCATTTATTTATATTTTATTTATTTACCATGGTATTTGGCCCATAGGCTTGGCATGTACTTAGATATTGATTTCTAATCCTATTTGATATATTTGTATTTATTTACCATTACATTTTTTATAAATATGGTATTTGGCCCATGGTATTTAGGCCATGGTATTTCTCCCATAGTCTTCACCTAAGTAAAACCTTTTGTTTGAGTTTCCTTATATATAAATAGGCTTATGGAGTAAATATAAAATGAGGTTTTATTTATTTACCATACCTTTATTTATTTCTATTTCTATTTATTTATATTATTATTTTTTTACTATACCTCTCTTTTAGTGTTCATAACCCTATTTATATTTTAATTTTATAGTTTATTTATACATAATAATAATTATATTGATTTTTAAATAGAGCTACTTCAGATTAAAAGTGTTAAACATTTAAGTGTTTAATTTTTTATGTGATATCTACCCCCAATAGGGCTACAAACTCATAATCATGCTTGTTTACTAAAATGTTTAATCCAAACCCTTAAACATTTTATTAATGTACTTCCACTTTTAAAATCCTTATTTTTTATTCTAGTGATTTTATCATTTTCCCTCCTAAAAATTTCGGGGAGCTACCAAAACAATAAAACCTCTTAACACTCTTACTAAGCTTTCCATTAAAATGTTTTCACATTAAGATAGTTTTGCTCTCTCACGAGCTCAATATAATGAAATTTTTCTTACGTTTCTCCATATACAAAACACTAAAACCTCTTGACACTCTTACTAAACTCCCTCACGAGCTAAACATAATCAAAATTTTGTTATGTTTGTCCATATACAAAACACTAAAACCTCTTGACACTCTTACTAAGCTTCCTATTCAAATGCTTTCACATTAAGATAGTTATGTTTTCACATTAACATAGTTTTGCTCCGAGTTCAACATAATCAAAATTTTCTTACATTTCTCTATATACAGGTAATATTATTTTGGTACATTTATGTATCTGAAATTCTATTTTAATTTTTATCTACTTCAAACCCCAATTATTTTAAGTGGAACAAAAGACAATAATTCGTTTCTTTATGAGGATTTCAAAAATAGAATTCTCAAGATGATGCCATGAGCTTTTGTTGTTTTATTTCTTGAAATTACATAGATTAAATCATTGATTTCAAGTAGAAATCTTGAAAGAAATGAGACATCAAGGTTGCTACAATGGAAAGGAGAGATTTTGATCCAGAGAAAGTTTTGAAATTTGATCTCCCCACTGAGGTTCCATGCACAAACCCTACATATTTTATTGCAAGTTTATATCCTCACTAGGGTTCCGCATCTTGGATTTTTTTACATGTAGATAATTTTGTTACATAATTTCTGTCAAATAATTATTTTGTGGCCAGTAAAAAATCCCTAATTTCCTTTTGCCTCAGTATTTCCTCATTGAAATATTAAATTTTCATGGTTTCCTTCAGTAAAACCTAATTATTCTTGGTTGCCATGAATACAAATTTTATTTCATTTTGTCCTTCTGAACGTTACTTTCTAGTTAAAGTAAAGCATCGAGTTTTATGATCTTTACAAATCTGTTTACCCAAATTATTGAGTAACATATTTTTCTGAGGGAAAGGAAAATATTCAGACATAGACAATATTTTTTCGACATTATACAAGAAGGATATTTTCCTTTCTGAATATATCATCATTTGAACATTAATTTTCATAAATATTATCGTTTATTTCTCACACCAGATCCATAGACCATAATTATGGTTTATAAGGTTTTCTCAGAAACTATTGAGAAATCACGGCACACAACCAATAGATTGTAAGCATTTGATCACATTTGGAGATAGCTCACCTTAATGATGCATTGATGACCCATGGTTTGTTGAGTAATTTTCCATGAGTATTAAACCCTAAATGTATTTTTTATTGTTTTTTGGTGGGTTATGTTCTTAGGAGCATAATACCAAAGTTTACATATTCCCAAATACATAGAGTATACTGAGATTCTAGGATTTAAAAATATTTCATATATTTCAACTAAATATACAAAGATATTTGTAGCTTATAACCTTTTTTGTAGTTTGGTTTTTAAGAACTTTTGTAATTTCCCTTTTGTGGAGACATAGAAGTCTTTTAAGAAATGGAATTTTTTTTTCTATAACATGACATGTATGATTGAGGTGTGCTCTTCAACTGAACAAGCTAAAATGTACATTATTTTTCTTGAACCTTTTGACTCTAAACCATTCCACAATCATTCACTCATGATATGGAAGCCCAAATCAAATACCTTTATCCACGAAAAGACTTGTTTCGCTACATCGGTAGAAAAATTGGGAGAATCTCTATATTTTCAGTGATGGAAATATTTTATGAATGCATTGTTAAAAATTACAAGAACAACTGTTGAAGCATAAATAAAATACTACTATATTTTTTGTTCACCCATCTAATATAATGGGTAACATCTATATTTTTGAAATTTACTTCCCAAAAGGATATAGTTAAAATGCTTAAAACTATAATTTTTAGTAATGCTTGAATAGTAGGCTTCTAGAAACAAAAAATGAGGGGAATATCTATAAGATGTTGTAGATATTTAGTAGAAATTCTAAAATTGTGGTCTCCCTACATATCCCTTGTTTTTGTAGTAAAAGGGAAATTGAAAGAAATATTGTATTATATTGTCTAGAAGTTGTTCAACTAGTTTTCTCAATGCATAATATATAATATCTCAAGGATTTTTTAAATATTCCTTCAATTGAAATTCAATATACAAAACTATAAGTTAGAACCATAGATATGTGGCACATATGTTTTCTATGTTTTTCTTATGCTTTAGTTTTTCTATGTGACTAGGTGGGGGGTGGGGGGGATGTGGAGTAATCTTGAATTATTTATTTTCATCTTAGTTTTATTTTCCTAATAAAATAATCATACTAATAGATATATTTAGGAGGTATGTGAATTCTAGTAGGTGTAGATCTGTAATTGACAACATGAATTGGGATTACTTGAAAAAAAGAGGTCAATATTCCCTGAGCCCTAAAGGAATTATTTTCTTCTCGAATGTTGCCAATAAAAGATCCAATTCAGTCTCCTATGACCCCTATAAAAAAATATTCTATCAACTTCGATAAGCTATGAAGGCTCCCTAGGAAAATATACGAACTTAGTGTGTTAATCATGTTGGAGGTCTTGGTTTAGGAGATACTATTTGCATGTATGCACATGCAAAAACATTAATTGAAAATTTAAACGGTGTGGCCTTTCCACCTTATGTGATGGAATGATGAGATGGATATCTACCTAAAAAAATGGTTTTAAAGGGAAAATTTCTCTTTGAACATAAAGGGAAGGGAATTTTCAGCTTGGAGTTTCAAATACAAGAGTATCTTAAATTAATACACCGGTAATTCCATGGTTCTTCAAGAATAATGGTTTGTTTATGCAGCACTGGTTTCCCCTTTATACCCCCAATGAGGTAGGTTCTTAAAAATTTCTTGTCTAATCATATTGGCTTATTTTCTTGATGATTTAAAGGTTCAAGAACTATTTTCAAAGATGCATGGGTGGGATGAAGGAAACTATTGAAGTTGTTATATGACCTATTTAATATAGTTAAATAAAAAAAAATTGTGCACCCTCAATTGGTTGGTTATTTCCTCAAATATTGGGTTAAGTGCAAGTGACCCACCATATGAAAAAACCCATATCTAAATGGTACTCTCTGATGATTACGTTTTTGAGTATAGGAATGGTTTCCTCAAGGTTTAATTTTTTCCAACCAACTACATATATCCTTGACTTATTTTTTCCAACCAACTATAGTTAGTGTATTAACACCATTTTCTGAAAAAGGTTTATAAATTCATCGTTGTAGGTCATACGATTTTTTTTGTTCTTTATGAGAAGTATACTGACATTTTCTTTCATCTTTCTATAATTTCAGTGGTTGGTACATTGTATGTAATTTTTGATTTCTTATTTCTATCCATTAAGGTAGAATTGGATTCTGGACTTTATGCTCAATTTTCTATCCATGTTTTGCAGTTATGCGCTAAAATAAGAATGGTTTTTAGCTAAAGACAATCGTTATCAAGAAACAGTGTGATATTTGAACATACTTCTCCATTAATGGGAAAATATCCTCTGACAGTTCATTAGATTGGTGGCACTATGGGTAGTTGAAAATTGACCAATCCAAAAATTTACCAATGTCACTTTAATGTACTATGGATGCCATATTTGTCTAATGTACTTTAAACATGTTCAAATTAGTAGATTTTCGTTGTTGGTTATTTTTTTCTTATCATATTTATTTTTCCTAATCTAATCCTATTCTCTATGGATCTTTTTTTATTTCCCTAGATCTATTCTATAAAGGTATAGGAGGGATGAGGTTTGTTTTTGTAATGTGTAGCCTTTTTTTCATTGAGATGCTTTTCTTCACACCCCTTTGCTAGTTGAAGTACTTGTGGGAGGACATAGTTATCATTGAGAGGTAGAGAGTGCTTTCCCTTTATCCATAAAATTACATCTTTGGATACTCATGCTTGGTGTGGATTTGGAAGTTTATGAATGCCTCTTTGGTATTTTGTTGGTGTAACATATATTAGCCAAAATTAGTACTTACAATTTTTAACATCCACTTAGTGGTTATGTTTCAGCATCATTGTTATTGATTGTTGTATTTTTACATATTTAATTAATTAATAATGAGAACCACTTCCAATTAGTTTTCTAGACCCCATAGCTAGTAGGATTCAAGCATGTACCCCATTATTTATAATTGAATCATATATACTCATTGTTTTTGGATTTTTGGCATGGAAATCAATATTTTAGAGGTATATTTTTATGTCTTCACAACATATTTACATGATTCACAAGGTGATCAATCAATATTTGGTGTAATTTTATATTTCATATTTGTAGGTCATTTATAGGCTATCACTTTATTTAAAGTTTTACTTATAATTTACTATTTAGCTTAAAATATTGAGTATCTTATACATGACCATTTTTCCCTCCACCCACTTTTCATAACTTCGATAACCATTATGTACAAAATTTGACCCTATTTTACTTGTTTAGTAAAATATTTTCCAAGACTTTACAAAGTTTTATAATTTACTGAAAGTTGTAGAATTTGTAATTTATACAGTTTCAAGATTTAGTTTTTTAAAGTCTAATTCTTGAAAGGGTGTTAGCTCAATGGAACAACACCTGCTTTACAAGTAGAAGGTTGGTGGTTTTATTCCATCATGCCCTGATATTTATATGGAATGGAGATGATCAATATTTACTGAAAGAGACTCCTTTGACCATCCCTAATGAGCTGATGGTGACATTTTTCGACACTCGCCAAAATATGAAATGGTGACGTTAAATGAATTCCACCATATCTATGCGTTAATAGTGATTGCCATGAAAGGTCCATCCCCATAAATCAATATTGTTCATATAAATTGGTAACAATCACTATCTATCATTATAATCATTATTTGTGATAGAGCTTGAATGGCACCACAACACTTATACTTTTGGTGATGCCACATTTGGTGACGTTCACTTTTTTGGCAAGGAAGGTTAAGTTACATCACCATTTCTCATATGAAATGGTGATGGTCACTATCTCTCATTATAAACCATTATTGCTAACGGACCTTGAAATTCACCACAACACCCACATTTTTAGTGACAACACCTTTTTTGATGTTCATTTTTATTTTATGGATGCTCTTTTGACCATCGGCAATGAGCTTATCCTGACATTTTTAGACCATCACCAATGTCCTTTTTTCTTGTAGTGTAATTGAGGATGAAACATTGGTGGTATTGTTCTAATATGTTTAATTCTTGTTTGTATTGAATCAAGTATTTGTTGTAAAATATCAATAAATGTGTTATATATTGGAAATTAAAAGTATGGTAAATATGGGAAAAATATTGGTGCTTTTCTTGTAAATCTATAAAACATATCAAAACTACTCTTATTTTATCTTTTCATTATAACGATAACTGCTATTTTGAGTTTGAGTGATTGAGGATGGCCACAAGTGTTCCCTAAAATTAGAATTTTTGTGTTGGAATTCTATGTGGATTTTCCATTCAAGAATCATATATATATTAGAATCTGAAAGTTACATTCCAAAACAAACATTTTGGGAGATTACAGGTGGTTATTTCTACATATTTCGATGTTGTAAATTTTCTCCAAATCATATCTAATATATTTTACCACGGGTGAGGAACAAAATGGGAATGTAATTATCTTTGAAATTTATCCAATTATATTGTATTGATTGATAAATATAAGAAAAACATTAATAATCTGATATAGACTAGTTGGCGTATTCATATCTGATAATGGACCCAAATAGTAGTTCTTATGTGAAGAAATTGTCATCATACCTGGGAATTATTGATATCATCGACCTCTAGCCCTCGACTTATTCACATAGTGTTCTACATTGTCCAATTATATACATGTATACGAGGCTATCCTATTATTTTATACCTTTTACTTCATCTCATTTTATTATAGACATAGCTTTGGCATTTTCTAGGGTTTTTGTTTGCACTCCCACATTGCATAAGTAATATGCAACTTGATATTTTTATCATGTAACCTAGTTGGCATGATTGTGCCTAATATGTTGTTTGTTTATACAGGTCATTTGGCCACATAGAAGCCATTATTTCCCAATTCAAGAAAACTAGTTCGAGTTTCTTGCTCTTATGTGGGAAAATGACATTGACAATATTGCTGATGTTGAGGTATATATTGTATAAATCCTTTATAATCTACTTTAGTTTATATTCCACTATTCATTATTTTTCATGTCTTATACCCTTCATTGAATCTTCTTTCTTTTTCAGAAAAGGATCTCATTATTCATGGTAAGAAGAAGGAACTGAAGAAAAAGGAGAATAATAGTACTGAAGCGAAAAAATGAAAATTAAAGAGAGAGAGAGAGAGAGAGAAGAGAATTGGTCTAGTGGTAATTGTAGAGTCAATCCCGCATAAGAGACACACATAGAGATTTATGTTCAAGTCTTCAGAGTTGGTGAATTCATCTGCAATGCCTTGGCAACAAAATGATATTGTTTTGAAGTGATGAAACAATATTTCATGTGTAAATTGTACTCCAACCAATATTAACTTGGAAACTCGTAATGCATTAATACTTGATATTTATATAATATAATTTATGGGTTGAAATTATTTACAGTTGCACTTTATATTATTTAGTATTGTAATTAACATATGTAACTTTGTGTTTCCATATTAGAGGAACATGTATATTCTTTTTTTAATTTTGTTGCAAAATCATACTAATTAATTTATGTTGATTTATAATAAACAAATAAAATTAATACAAAATTACTAAATTAGTAGTTTATGTTTATTAATGAACACAAATAAAATGAATATACAACTAAATTAGTTGCTTATAATAATTGTTAATGAAGGTAAATGAAATGAATATAAACTGCTAAAGTAGTCACTAATATAATGAAAAAAATGTGAACTATGAAACGAGAACTATAAAGCGAAAACAAGAACTCTAGCAAAAAACTCCAAAAACATAGAAAAACAACTCGAAAACGAAAATTGTTGATGCTGGAATACCAATTTTTTTTTCCTCGGGTAACTTTTCAACATGTTTTAAACATGACAGTGAAAACATTTTTTTTTTGTTCAAAAAACACCCTCAAACAAAAAGTGTTGATGCTGAAATACAACATTTTTTCTTCGGGATAGATTTTCAACATTTTGAGATAATGGCATAAAAGATAAAATATCATGACTCCAAAAAACCTTAAAATTTCTAAAAAAAACAAAAAAACAAAAAAACATAAAAAAAAACATAAAATAAAAAAATGATAAAAAAATCAAATATTTAAAATATATAAAAAGCAAAAAAAAAAAAAATCAAACATAAAAATGTCAAAAGAAATCAAAATTAACCTATAAAAGGTAAAAACACAAAAAAATTAAAAAATTGAAAAACATAAATAAAAAATAATAAAAAATACATTTTTTCAAAAGCCACAATTAAAGAAAAAAATCAAGGAAAGAAAAAAAAAAAAAAAAGAAAAAAAAAAAAAGAAAGAGAAGAAAAAAGAAAAAAAAATATATATATATATATATATATATATATATATATATATATATACTTTATTAAATAATTAAAAAAAGAGAAAAAAAAGCATTGAAATAGATCAACAAACTATACATTAAAAAACACATTTAGAAAAAATTTATAAAATTAAAAAAACTTAAAAAAAAAACCAAATTGTTAAAAATAAAATAACATTAAAAAACTCAAAAATAAAAGACATTAAAAAAATGAACTATAAAAATTATTTAAATAAATAAATAAAAATTAAAGCAAAACATTAAAAACAAAAAAATAAAAAATTTAGATATAAAAAAAGTAAAATAACAAAGAAAAACTATTAAAAAATAAGAATAAATAATAAAACTAGTTAAAATTAATTAAAAAAATTAATAATTATAACTCAAAAAAATATAAAAACATACAAACTCGATCCCTTGGGCCACTATCGGGCTGAAGCCGATTTTCAGAATTAGCTTTGAGCCCATTGGTAGCCTAAGGGGCTACCTGCTGTGGGAGGGCATAGCTGTAGAAACAACACTCGCAAATGGTAGGTGCCCCCTCGGGCCACCAATGGCCAAAATATGATTCTGAGAATTGGCACCGATTCTCAGAATCAAATTTGAGCTATTGGTGTCCGCCTAACGTGGGCGGGCAGAGCTGCAACGGCTCCACTTGTCGATGGAAGGCAGCCACCAAAGGGTTAAATATGATTATGAGAATCAGATTTGAGTTCTTGGTGGCCTGAGAGGCTTCCTACCATGGCTGAGAAAATCTATTGGAGCCTCACCCGCCCATGACAAGCGGCGTCCAACAACTCAAATCTGATTCTGAGAATCAGATCCCATTCTCAGAATTGGATTTGACCCATTAGTGGCTGCCCATCGTGGGTTACTCGAGCTATAGTAGTTCCACCTACCTACAACATGTGGCCACGAATGGATCAAATCTGATTCTCTAAATTGGATTTGAGTTGTTGGTGGCTTGAGGGGATGTCTGCCATGGGTGGGCGGGAGCCGCTGCAACTCTCCTCAGCCACGACAGGCGGTCGGAGTTGCTGCACCTCTGCTCACCCATGGAAAGCGGCCACCAACGACTCAAATCCGATTCTGAGAATCAGATCTGATTCTCAGAATCAGATTTGAGTCATTGGTGGCTTGAGGGGCCGCCTTCCATGGGCGAGTGGAGCAGCAGGTCTGCCTACCATGGACGGATCCTACGGACACTAATGTCCCAAAGCCAATTTTCGAACTCATTTGAGCTGTTGGTGGCCCAAGGGGCCACTTTCCACGGGCAAGCGAAGCTGTAGCAGCTCTGCCCTCCCATGGCAGGTGGCCCTTCAGGCCACCAGCGACTCAAACTTGATTCTTTGAGCCACTGGTGGCCCAAGGGGCCACCTTCCATGGGTGAGTGGAGTTGCAATAATGTCGCTTGGCCATGACAACCGTCCCCTCAGCTCACCAACGACTTCAGGGATGCAATAATTCTTTATATATATATATATATATATATATATATATATATATATATATATATATATATATATATATGTGTGTGTGTGTGTGTGTGTGTTTTCTTTTTTTAAATTATATATGTTTTGTTCATGTTTTTAAATTTTCTTATTTAATTTCTTTTAATGTTGTTTCTTCATTTTCTTGTTTTTTATTTCTTTAATTTATTTTTTCAATGTATTTTTATTATTAATTTTTTTTCAGTGATTTATTTTTTATAACTTAATTGTATTTTTCTTATGTTTATGATTTTTATTATTTTTATAAATTATATGTTTTATTTTTATTTTAATTTTTTTTTAATACTTAAAACGTTATTTAAAAAAAAAAATCTGCAATTTTTATATTTGAAATGTCATCTTTTTTTTATATAAAATTTTCTATTTTTCCAAAAAAATATACAAAATTTCCATAATTTTTATTTCTTTAACGTGTATTTTTTAGCAAAATTGTCTTAAAATACGTACATTTTTAATTATATCTATATGAAAAATGTATATTTTTTTGGTGACAATTATTTTATGTGTACTGAAATATTAATTAACAATATATAAATATAAAAGAAATCCTAACCTCAAAATATTAGTTTTTTTAAATTTTTTTAAACTTTGGAAAAAAATATTGCAAAGGAAAACAAAAAACAAAAATTTGGAATCCTGTAAAAACATATATCTAAGAATGAAAAACATGAAGAGGAATAATACCACTTGAAAGATGGTTAAATAATCAAAATTTAACAAAAATAGTCAAAATCCACATGAAAATCTTCAACATTTTAATAAAAATTTCACACTTCATACATTATAAATTTTAAATTGTAAAAAATAAGTCCTCTAAAAAAGGGGGTTGAGGTTGCATCAACCCTTTTCAAAAATAGCATGAAAATCGCTATCATTTTTTAAAAAATGTTCATACCCAATACATGAGAAAATTTAAAGTGTAAAAAATTTGCAAAAAACAAAAAAAGGTGTATTCTAAATCAACGCTTTTCAAAATTAGATGATTTTTTGTTACCTAAAAAAAGGGTATATTCTAAATCAACACCTTTCAAAATGAGACGATTTTTTCCTACCAAAAAAAAAGGTGTATTTTCAATCAGATGGTGTTTTGCTACCTCAAAAAAGAGGGTACTTGTATCAGTTCTCGTTTCAAAGTTTACATTGTTTAAAAACGAAACTACAAAAAAAAGATAAATGACTACTACAAATGAATTTTTTTTTATTACAAATGACGACTAAATTTTGCATATATACCACTATGAGTAGCTAATTTACAGTAGCTTATGACACGACCAAAATTTAGTCATATTTATTTGGTCATTAATTGGTTTCAAACGATGACTAAAATTTTCATATATATGACTATTAGTAGCTAATTTATAGTATCTTATAACGCGACCAAAATTTAGTCATATTTCTTTGGTCATTAATTCGTTTCAAAAGATGACTAAAATTTGCATATATGTGCCTATTAGTAGCCAATTTACATTATCTTATAACAGGACCAACATTTTGGTCATATTTCTTTGGTCATTAATTGGTTTTGTAGAGTGATCATTTAGTAATATATTTTGTTCTATATTTGGTAATTAATTGTGACAATTAATGACTAAGCTAAAAACAACTAAAATTTGGTTGTGTTATAAGATACTTCAAATTAGCTACTATTGGTCACCGGTCGAAAAATAATCATTTATATGGAAATTTTAGTTGTTTCTTTACTAACTAATTAATCATTTTGTACTAGTGCAAGGTATGGCTTGCTACCAATAACTCCTCCCCTTGCAGACCTAAAATAGTCAACATTTTTATTACTCACATTAATTTACATATATTTGTTAATTCATAATAACATTTATGAGAGGGTTTTACAAAAACGATCAGCACAGACCCCATCATATTAGAAGATAATTTCGATCGATGTTATTTACCCAACCACAAAATATTGATATATAACTCTTGTAAATAATTTTCACACATTCATATTTATAGTCGTATTCACATTTTCTTAACAAAAAAAAAGGATATGATGCCCTCATTTGCTTATACATATCCCATGTGTCTTTCTTTAGTCCAAATTGTATTCATTTTGCCTTAACCCGCTAAATTACTCAATTCTGGAGTGCAACTCCAATCTATAATACACAAAGGTTTTTGCCATAACTTCAACCCCTCTAGTTCTACAACTAGGGTAAACCAATCAGCCACATGATTAACATATTGCCCATATTTTTTTAGTAAATAAACATGGAAAGAATCATCAACCTGTTGTACAGTTAGCATTGTCTCTCTAGATAGTGGCAGTAAATATGTTGGCACTAATGTAAATAGTCATTCCTAGGGATCAAGTTGGGAAGTTGGAATTTTATAGCAGTTATCAAGTGTGTTGGCATTGATGTCAACCATATCATCATGTACGTATGTGTTATAATGATTGTAAGAAAGACAAAGTTGATGTCCCCTACCCTAGTTGTGATGGTAGGTGGGCTAGTTGGATGTTCTTTATGTGTCAAGATTAGGGGGACTCCTATGGTTTCTACGGTCTCTAGTATACAGTCAACATAGTAGCAATCTTATTGGAGAAGCCATAAAGTGATGAATATGGTGGTTGGGAGTCGAAGAAGAAGATTTTGGCTAAGAGTTTGGAGGCATTTTTTTCAGGTTACAAAAGGGCTCAAATATTGCAGTAGACCTTCTCCATTGGAAACTGATTTGAATAACCTTTCCAACAGTATGTTGATTTCTATAAATTTCAATCTTGATCAAAAAAGTTTGATAGTTGAAGTAAGGAGCTTGGAGTCTTTAGGAGGAGGTCAAATTTTGAAAGAAAAAAATTTTAGAACCCAAAATTTCAAGACCTCAGGAGCCTAGAGATATAAGAACCCAAAGTATCAAAGTGCGTCACAATATCAGAGGTTGGATCCTCAATTAATCACAATAGGTCATATCTGATGTTGGAGCACATCGGGACACAATATTAGAACCTTAAAGCATATGATATAATGTCATATCATAAGTTTTAGGCCATTGGAACCTCAGAATCTCGTAATTCCTTCAAGGTAGTGAGGTTTTGCAAAGGAGAAGAAATATAAATAACGTTTTTTAGAAACCAAGGACCGATGAACCCTTTCTTTCTCCTCCAACAAACACATGGCAAAAAATAACTATCCCCTCATGAGTCAAGGAGGAATATGATGTTAGCATGAAGTGGAAATTTGGATGACACATGGTAGTCATATTCGATAATATTAGGTAGCCTTATGGCACAAATCTTGGTGGAAAGTGTCACCACTAAGTTGATGTGTCAAGATAATGGAGAGCTATGTATGTACGAGAACTCTTGAGGAGAGTCCAAGTGTGCATGTGCTACAAAGAAAGGCTAAGAATTATTATTAAGAGAAAGAAGACCCTAAGAGAGCCTGTGTTGCTAAGTGAGAGGTCGAGTGAACCTATGGTGAAAAGAAGAGGTTAAAATTTCCCGAGCTGAGTGAGAGGTCGAGTGCTTAATGTATGTTATTGAAGAGCAGAGGGTTGAGAATAGAATGATGTTTTGGTATGGATATATAGCTACGTGGAATGTGATGAGTGATTATTGTTGAGAAGAATAGTGGGTTGTTGCAGAGAAAGAAAAGGAAAAATAATGTTGCATGTTCCAAGAGTTGAAAAGAACAAAGCTGATATTAGGTAGAGTGGTCGGCATGTACAGTGAAACATTATTTTCCTTATTGATTGTGGGTTGGAGTCTACATAGACGAAGTTGATGCTTCAGAACGCTTAGGGGTTATTACCTCCTGCAAGTTGGTGCTTTCATAAATCCAAGGAGCTGCAAGCTGGTTCTTAGGACAAATCTATGAATTTGGTGCCTTACATGGTGCTTCTGGGAAGTTGATCAGGTGTCTGCAAAAGGAAGTATTTGGTTCTTCCTACTAGTTTTTTCTACAAAATAATCAAAGAGAGTTGGTGATTCTTGTGAGTGGTGGATCACAAATAGATTGATGAAGTAGAGTAGATAATCTCATTTGACATCAATAAAAACTACAATATTTGGTTATTTTTCTAGAAAGGGTTTCCATGTAAAACCTCCTTATCTCATGTGTTTGTTTATCATGATGTGTATTCTTGTAATTGTTGATATGAATGTTGTTATGATTTGTCAATGGTTTCTCTTATACATTGCATGCCAAGTTTTAATGAGTAAAGATAAATCGGCACAAAATTTTAAATTAGCCTTAATATTGATTGACCTCCACCTCTCATTATTAACATTGTTTTAAAAAATTGGTATAGGAGCCAAGTTCCTTCGAAAATAGATTAATCGCTAGAAGGTATATCAAAGGGAAATAATGGCTAATCGAGTTTGGCTAACATCAAAAGGAGTTCAAATTTTAAATGGTTCATACTATGAGCTCTAGAAGATTAGAATGGAAACTTATTTTATGGTAATCAATGAAAACATTTGGCTGTCTATGATACGTAAAGGGAGGAATGTATTCAATCAAGAATCCAGGGATATTATCATGAAAGGGTTGTCTAAGAATTATGCTGATAAAGTGAGGCATTATGAGTCGCAAAAGGAAATTTTGGAAATATTACAATGTTTGTATGGAGGAGATAGACACATGTCTCAAGAAGAGGTTGGAAAACCTTGTTTCTCAAGCTATGAACCATAACATGAAAATGTTGGTGCAGAAAATGATAAATAAAAGAAGAGAAGGAAGAAGTTGAAGAAAGTATCTGTGAAAAGAGGTTTCGATAAGATTGAAGATATTCCTCTTAATGCATAATATGTTGTTCCTCACTCTTGAGACGATGCTGAAGAGTTGGATTAGAGGTCAGGATGCTTAGAATATCAAATATTTCTTTGTGATACATGTAAAGAAATACGTCACTCATTACCTATCTATTCATGTGAATTCCTTGAGGATAGAGATTGCCATTCTTCTATTACTAGTAATGAATATAGACCTACTTTAGTATCAATAGAAGAAGAGTTACCCCAAGTGTGCTCTTCTATATGATAAAATATGAGTACCCCTAGTAGTGATCAAGAAGGGATACCCCTTAGACCAATGGAAGATGCCATGGACACAAATATGGTTTTAGATCTCTCTTGTGGCTCATTCAGCACCTCTCATACCGAGGAAAATATCTAGATCCCACTGATCTAAAGGACATCAAGGAGCTATCAGAAGTGAATCTCAAGAAAAGGGAGTATTTGTATGAATATGAGCTTGAGAATGAGAACTTGAGAAAAACATTAGTTTATCTAAATTCTCAACAAGAAGAGGCCAATAAATTGAATGGGATGTTAACCAATCATCTAAGAGAGAAGAAATCTTACCGTGAGATACTATAGATTGAAGTAGTCTCATTGAGACATGATTTTGAAAATTCAAATAAAGAGTTGCCTCAATATCATAATCTTTAGGAGAGAAATAATTTCCTTGATTTGATGCTTGCTAACAAAATATCCCCTTTCATCAAGGTTGGATTGGATTTCAAAGAAGAATCAACATCCACAAAGTAAAATTTTGAAGGGTCAGTTATTCAAGATTAGTTGAAGTTTCCATCAATAACAAGGGAAAATAGGTTGTTGGATAGAAGAAGAAGAAGGAAAGCAAGAACATAAAGGGAAGAAAAAGGAATAAAAAATAAGCTAAGAACCAACAACAAGGAGAGAAATGGAAGAGAGCTAAAAATCCACAAGAATGAATGCAAGGTAGTAATTAGAACTTCTATGGAAGGTGTATGGATAACCAATATTGGTCCTTTCCCCCTCAAGGAGAAAGTCGTCTAAGTAAAGGTTTCTTTAGTTCTCAAAATACATTTTATGGGTATTTGTTTTATAGCAGTAATTTTGGACATAAATCCTTGGACTCTAGATGGGATGAAAGGAAGTAAGATGTCTTGGGTAGAAACAACCTAAGAATTCACAAAGAGGCATGGAAAAGGAGAGTTGATAGCATCGAAAGTTTTGACAATATCGTTGAAAGATATGGAAATTCCTTTGCCCCATTGTTAAGCAATATTAAATGCTACAATTATGGAAACTTTGATAAGAATGAATAATGTTGGATGGATGGGAAGTCGAAGCATGCATCCCAGATGATGTGGTGAAATAAAGAAACTTAGCCATTAAGTATGAATAGAAATAAAATAGTAGTGGAAAGAGAGTATGTCTTCAGTTCTCTAAGTAAAGAGAGCACGTTGAACAATGGAAGGAGAAATCATTAAGTTGTTGACTTGTCTTTGAATAAAAATTAGAGAAAAATTAAGAGGGAGGATTCTCATATCCTTTTCAGAAAATACTTTCTAAGTGCCAGTTTTAATGAGCACAGGATTTTGGAAGGAAAGAGCAACAAAAACCCAATAAATATATTCTTCTAAACAAAGAAAAAGGGAGGAAAGAGGATTTTGGTGAAGAAAGAGGAACATAAGGAGAAGTTTCCTCTAACATTACAGAGTTAAGATAGATCCCAAACAAGGAATAATAAGAATGTGGAAGGTATTTCTTCTATCAAGACTCGGCCATTGGAAGTTTGGAAGAAGAACAAATATGATCTTCTTAGGGGTAGTAGATCCCTTGTTTCTCTTAAGTAAGGGAAGATAATGGCCTCAAGGGAGGCCAAATAATTTAGATGCGGGATGCTAGAAGCAAAAAATAGATATGTGCATATCATTGTTAAAGGTAGGTCATGTCCCCTTGTTGATTATAGTAATGTATGTGTTTATTTAAAATGTATCGCCATTGAAAGAGAAATGTGGAGTGCATCTGACATGATTTCAGGGGGAGTACAAAACAAAATTTTCTAGTGTGAAGAGAATATGAGTTGTAGCATAAGTGTGGAATGAAGAGGCCCATAGTTAAGTTAGTTCCATAGCATCGGTCTGCATGTAGAATCAGGGAATAAAATGTAGGAGATAAAAGATCATTGGCTCAGGGGGAGCTACCTTATCTAGTAGTAGTAGGAAAAAAATTCAACCTCAGGAAGAAATATTTCTCATGAAATTGAAGGTTTGCATATTGGTTAAAATACCCTTGTTTGATTTAATTTGTGATTTTTATTATTCATAAAAGTATTTTGTTCATGAAACCAAATTGGTACAAGATTTCCATTTCCTTTAACCTTAAATTGATATTGCTACTTTAATTGGTAGTCTTGCGTTCAAGAGGAGAAACCTTTTTGTGCAAATGATCATTTCTTTTGAGAAAGATATTTAAGAGTTTTCCTTGTACATTGTATAATTTGTATCAATTTTTTGGTGAAATTGGTATTATTTAAGCTATAGCCCATATTTGGATTTTCTTGATATCAGGGGGAGATGAAGTGGTTAAAATTCTTAGGAGAAGTGAGCAAAGAGGATGAACAAACAAAATTGGTGAAGAGAAAGATGAAATGAAGCATTAATGATTCGTATTTGCAGCAAAATCAATACCATGAGTAGTTTAATTTGTATCAGTTTCATTTTAACTAATACAAAATATGCATTGGCAAGAGAGTATTCAACCAACATCCATAAGGTGTTAAAAACTAGAGGTTTATTAATCAAGAGGAAGCATATGTATAGGGAACATATCACATATGTGCAATTTATAAGACAACAATAAAAGTCAATCCTTGAAGAGAATTATGTCGAGAAGAATGCACATCAGTAGCTAGACGCTTGTCATTCATATTCGATGATTGCATGTGGAAGAAGAAGAAAATTGTAGCCCTTTGCTACTGATTGAAAATTGGGAAAGAATTATTGGAGAATTTTTTATGGCCCATGCAGAGGACAGAAAGCCATTGGTGGCTCATGCGAGGAGAAGTGTAGAAGAAACATGAGGATTGGCCATAAATGTGGAGAAGTGAAGAGATGTTTCCATCAATTAAAAATGGGAATATTTTTGGACACTTGGCATTGCCTGTCTCACTATTGGTAGTAAGTGTGTTTCCACTAATGTCAACCGACATTATGGGAGAAAAATTTGGGTAGTTGGCATAGCCTAACAGTTAACAAGTGTATTTTCATTGATTTCAACCAGGTCAACATGGATGTATGTGCTAGCATGATGTTAGGCAATACAAAATTTATGTCCCCTAGCCTAGTTGTGGTTGTAAGTGGGCTATTTTGATGTGGTTGATGTGTCAAACTCAAGGGGAGTCTTATGGTTGCTGCAGTCTCTGATAGAGAATCACCATAGTAGTAGGATTATTAGAGAAGCCATAAAGTGATGACTATGGTGGTTGGGATTATAGGTTCTTTGCACAAGAAGTAGAGTTTGGATCCATTTTTTAGGTTAGAAATGGGCTCAAATATTGCATGGAACCTTCTCCACTCGAAATTTCTTTGAAGAAGATTTCCAATAATATGTGCAATTCTAGAAATGGATATATAGATAAAAAAAAATTGATAGCTGAAGTAAGGTTCTTGGAGACCTTAGGAGGAGGCCAAATTTGAAAAGGCTAAAATTTCGAAACCCAAAATATGGGTAGCTCAGGATCCTAGAGATTTCAAAACCTTAAATATCAGAGAAAATCACAATATGAGAGGTATCAGCCTTCGTTAATCAAATCATGTGATATCAAAGGTCGAAGCACATAGAGACCCAGTATCGAAGCCTAGGAGCATAGGATATATAGGAATAGAAAATTTTTGAGGCCATCGAAACCTCAGAACCTCATAAGTCCTTACATATTGAAATTTATTGAAAGTGACTAGGATTTCAAAGGAGAAGAAATAAAAATATGTTAAAAAAATACCTAGGACTAATAGACCTTTTCTTTCTCCTCTAATAGACACATGGCAACAACTAACTCACCCCTCAGGAGCTGATGAGGCAGATGATTTTAGCATGATGTGGAAGTTCGTTGTAAAACCCATAGCTTTATGTTTTTCTTTCAAGTTAGAAATTTGAACTTCAATCCAAAGGGGAGTGGACCCCAATAGATAAGTATTGTGTAGATGTAATTAATTATTTAATTATGAAAAATAAATAAAATAATTCTGTGCATATTAACCAAATGATAATTTTGAGATCACTTGCCAAATCCATGAGGTATGGAAAGAAGCTAAGACTTTCCCCAAAAATCTTTCAAAAATCCTTGAAATAATTTATTTCTAATTTAGATTTTTGAGGAAAAATCTAGATTTTCCCCAATGAGGTGGAGAGTAGTTGGCAAGAGGTAAAAAGTTGGAAAATCAAAAAGCAGCTTTAAAAGTCCCTAAATAAGGGAATCCTAGGCAAACAGGAAGAAAAGCATCCTGTAATTCTGGACGCAAAATTAGAAACAGGCTTTGGGGAGCATACGTTTAAATAAGCTACTCCAGAACAGATTTAGGTTGGTCTGTTCTAGGAGATGATCTTAGCTCGGCGGTGAGTTATGGGGACAGACGAACTCTAAGGTTGGGAGGTTGGTCATTTGCAGAAGGGGTATGTTCATAACTTTAATCAATGGTTAAAATACCTGTTGTTGTGCAATTGTTGTAGATATTAGTTAGATTAAAATTCTGAAGTTCTTATTCCTTACATTTGACAGAACTGGTTAGAAGAAATTAATCCTTTCAACTCTGTACAGATGTAGGAATAAGATCTGTGGGGAGAATCCATCAGAGTTTCTAAACCAATACTAGTTTAAATCTAAGGATATATTTTACCCACAGATGATTTAGTTGTTTAACTTTAATATTCTTCTGAACTAAGAAAAATAACTGTTGCATATATGAAAAGAGAGAAGGGCACCTTTATAGGTAGCAGTTATAATTGAAAAAAGACATATTTCAAATATGTTCATTTAGGCAACGATATAATCTCATAAGGTTATGTGCTATGAAAATAAAAATAAAAATTTACAGGTGCAAGCATAGAGGACTACAGTACATTAGAATTACTAAATAGCAAGAATAATGTAAACAAATTGTACAGTTATATGAACATTAAGGGATAGATAGTATAAATCTACAAGCTGAAATGTTAATTGAACTCTATATACATATGCACACAAAATGTTATCTCAATAACTAGGAAATGTATGCTTTGCTTATTAAGAATTATAAATGGTATTCCATAGAGAATTTAGTTCGGTATAACTAACATAGTAATCTAGAAAGAATGTTACACTGTACAATACATTACTGGCGAAAATTTATATTGAAAAATTTAATGGAATTTCCTCAGTGGTATTGTAAAGCTAGAAAAACCAGCACAGTTATCATACTACGCAGAATCGCAACCATGACAAGTATTGAGCCAAATAGACATACTATGCTGAATTTCAATACTGATGTAAATATATAGATCTTGTTATAAGTCCTGAAAATAGATGCAAATAATTTTTGAACATAATTAGAAAGAAAGCTTTTGGGTTAAGCACAAGTTCTAATTTTTGTCTGCCACCACAAGCTTAAAATTGTACAAAATTATGGCAAATAAACCCAAGAAATTATATAGCAGAATGCGAGTGAGAACAGTGCGAGCATAGCAGAAGATATTATCTTTCTGCATGAGAAATAAATCCCTAAGTAAATTGTTACACCATTCTAATTGAACGATATATAATAAGAAGCATTACTGGAGATTGTCGACATCCATATCACATAGAAGAATTAACTACTTAAATTAAATATGGGAATGGTGACTGCTAACAAATAATTATATAAATCTTATGTGATGGTACATAAAAGAAAAGTTAGTGAGGCAAACTCATTTCAAAAACTATAGCTCAAGACATAATTACTTGGATCTTCCAATTTGTACATATAACAAAAGTGTTATAAAATATGTCTGAAAAGATTAGGGATAAAACCCTAAATAAATTACTATATGAAAAGAAAAACATGAAAGTGGATTTCACTGCTAGCTTAAGACGACAATGGGGAAATCGTGGAAAGAAATAAACCTGTGTATAAACATAGTGCGTAAGTTAAAAGCCGAACTAAAATCAGACCTTGCCAAACAACCACACAGAGATTATTAACGTGGATAAATCGCATACCTTGCCAAACGAAGGTGAAGGCCCAGACAACCCTGAGACAAAAACAATAGCAATGCGATAAGCACTGGGAAAACCTATAACAACCAGAAGAAATTTTTATACAGTGGCATCTACTCATTTGTGCATGAGCGTGAAAGGATTAGGGTCATCGATGCTAGAAAGAGGAAATCAAGCATCGTTCATCATAGGTGAAGAAAATTTTCTCCAAACCAACTAATAACTTCATCTGCTGCAGATCAGTGGAAGGCCATTGAGACAAGTAGGTGAAAAAAAAGTAGCGTACTGATATCGCCAAGATGAATGACATTGTTGGATATAAACCAAAATGGAAAAACGAAACGTGTAGTTCAGAAACCAAGTAGGATATAAAACGACTTGAAAAAAAATTTTACCTGATTCGACAGAGAATTCCTAAGGAAACCCCAATCAAATTCATGGCAAACGTTAGACTATTCCGCTTCTAAACTCATTGTAAGCCATGCTACAAGTGTGACTTTTGGATATGGACTTCTAGGTTACAAAATTTCAAAGAAACGTTAATAGACAAGTTAAAAGAGACGTTGCAAATAATAACGAAGGGAGAAATGCAAGTTCTAAAATCACACAGCAAGATTTTATACGATTTAAACACCGAGACTAAGCCAAGGTAAGTTACCTCGTCGCGCCGTGGGAAGAACATTTGGATAAGCCATACACTTCGATGGTATGCCCAGAAATCACGTAGTATTATTGCGAACAGAACCAGAGAGTGAGTGTAGGAGGAGAAAAGAAGACCAAGGAAATGAAAGAAGGTAAAGAACATCAATAGTTATAGTTCACAAAACCCATAAACCCTAAGTAAATCGTATCGTCCATGTGTCAGCAATCCGTCGTTCCTCTCATGGATCGATGAAATTCCTAGTGAAAGGATATCAATTTAATCTCATTGCGAACTGAGTGTACAAATGCGGAGAGACACATTTAAAAGGAAGTCAGAACCGTCACCTAAACTCATATAAAACTATATAATCTATCAACTTCACCGGCTCGAGGTGTCGCTTAAAGTAGAGGCTTACCTATCAAGGTACTTGCATAGAACATAGCATTCATGTATGTTAGACGTAATATCTACTAAAATCGTTTAACCATGAAAATATCACAATTTCAATACGGTGAAGTACAATGAGGATTGGGTAATACTCAAGTAAAGGGATTTCATTTATCCAACAAAAATTGATGCCACATGTTTGGGTACCAATACTTAGAACGAAGCCCATGAATACCTTAAAATATACCATCTTACGATAGGTAGGGTAATCATAATTATAACGGTATTAAATACCTACGAGTTGATTATTAAATCAAAGTGTATTGTTATTAACACAAGAAAATTGAAATAATATAGCTTATAAAATGAACTTCATTAAGGGGATAAAGTTATGTTGCACAGATATAAGGAGTGTAGAATGACATATCATGAGATTCAATTGGTATAGAAATCATTACCATCTATATGTGGTTATAGCCAAGGTTAGGTGGCTTGGAGATTATTACATGGGAGGAAAGAAAATTTCAAAATAAAAAATTATCAAAGTACAATAGGTAGTAACTTGGAAAAAAAATAGTATATGGCTTGGAAGTTAAAAAGGTCTCTATGCGGGAATAATACCTAGATTCGACATGATTAAGATAAGAATGAAATTTGAACACCAATTAGGAAAAAATAAATTTGAGGGTTGACGTACGTGACAAAAGGTATCAGATCCCATGTTAGCAAAACTGGGATGTTGTGCTCACTGTATAAATTATTTCTTGTTGGAAAAAAAATTTTGTTACTGATGTTGTTTTGTTTAGTGTAAAATGGTACTGGAACTGAAAATTCAATGGCTGAAGGAGATGAAATTTATGTTGATCTGTGTGATGAAGATAACACGCCAGATCCCAATGCTCCTTTGATGGCTATGTTGCATGGGTTGCAATGGGAGATAGCTGAGTTAAGAAGCTAGAATGACAGGCTGTCATTAGCCAGTGAGTAGCAGGAAAAGCTCATAAGAGAACTGACTTCGCGGAACAGCCAAGAAGGTGAAGGTTCCGGAAAGAGGAAGAAAGGAAAGTTCTCTGATGATTCTGAGGAAGATGACACTACTAGACACCAATCTAAACAGAGAAAGGAATTACAGGGGGAATTCCGGAAAATTGAGCCTCCCTCCTATGATGGGAAGAAGGAGGAAGATGCTGAGGCATGGTTGTTGAATATGATTAAATATTTCCAAGTCTATGAATATGAGAGAAATATGAAGGCTAGGTTAGTTGTCTACCAGTTGCAGGGTAAGGCTACCTTGTGGTGGGAGGAGACAAAAATGGTCCATGCCATTGAAGAAAAAACAGTGACTTGGGAAGATTTCCATGTCAAGTTTAAAAAATTCTATTTGAAGGAACGCTATTATGATGATAAAGCAAAAGATTTCCATGAACTCAGATTGGGACAACTCACCATAGATGAGTTTTTCACCAAGTTTAAAATTTTTTTAAGGTATGTTCCCTATATTCATGAAGAGAAGGCTAAGGTACAAATATTTTTGAACTGTTTGCATGTTGTGTACAAGGAGAAGATAGAGTTCGATAATCTAAAAACTATGGATGAAGCGGTGAGGAAAGATAGAATATGCTACCAGCAGTTTAAAGGAAAGGGGAAGCATGGGAAAAAATGGGTAAACAAGGGTGAATTCAAAGGAAAGAAACAGAAACCAGCTTACTTGAAAAAATTTGGTAGGGATCATCAGCGGAAGAAATTTAACAAACCAAAGGAAAGTCAAACTGCTCAGTCCCAAGTTGGTTCCAAACAGCTATATGGAGATAATAAGAAGGAAGGAACAGTTAAAATGTGGGAGCCTTTGAAATGTTGGGGCTGTGGAGAAAATCATTTGTTGAGGGACTATCCACATCGAAATATTTAGATGATTATGAGGGATCGAGAAGCTACCACAGTGAATGATATAGCAAGGAATATACCCACTATCAGTGCAGCCTTGAAGAACTGACAAGCAAAACACCAGGCTACTATGGTCAAGATGGAAGGTAAGATTGTTGACCATGCTATTACAGTTGTGATTGATCCGGGTGCTTCTTTGAGTTACATTAGTCCACAAGTTGTAGAGAAATGCAATCTCAAAACTGAAAAATTTCAGCAGTCTTGGCTGGTCTAGTTAGCCACTGGCACTAAGAGAAAAGTAGCTCATAAGTTACCTCAAACAGCAATTAAATTAAATGATTTTCAGACAGAAGTAAATTTAAACACTTTGCCATTAGGCTCCTATGATTTTCTAATAGGAATGGACTGGTTAGAAAAGATAAAGGCTATGATGAACTGTTGGGATAAAACTCTGCATTGCATAGATGAGGAAGGGAAACCCTTTATACTCAAAGGAAAACCAAAACCAATTTCTGTAAGACAAATATCAGCTATGCAATTAAAAATAACAACTACGAAGGGATATCAAGTATATGTTTTACATGTTGAAGAATTAGGACAACAACCTGAAGAAAACCTTCTGGACACTTTTCCAGTGGTAAGAGAGTTTATGGAAGTTTTTCTAGATGAGATTCCTCATCTTCCCCCCAAAAGAGATATTGATTTTTCCATCGATTTGGTGCCTAGAGCAACACTCCTTTCCAGAGCCCCTTATTGGATGAGCCCCCCTGAACTCATGGAGTTGAAAATGCAATTGCAGGAATTGTTGGATAAGGGTTATATCAGACCAAGTGTTTCTCCTTGGGGACCACCGGTGCTGTTCATGAAAAATAATGATGGAACCTTTAGAATGTGCATTGAATACCATCAACTGAATATGTTGACAATAAAAAATAGATACCCATTGCCCAGAATTGATGACCTTTTTGATCAGGTAAGAGGGGCTTCTATATTTTCTAAGATTGATCTGAGGACTGGTTATCACCAACTCATAATTAAGGAGGAAGAAATTAGTAAAACAAATTTTCGAACCAGGTATGGTCACTACGAATTTGCAGTCCTACCTTTTGGTTTGAAAAATGCCCCTACCACTTTTATGTGCTTAATGAATAGCATTTTGAACAAGTACTTAGATAAATTCATACTAGTGTTCATAGACGATATTCTGGTTTATTCAAAAAGTGAGGAAGAGCACCAAGAACACTTAAGAATAGTTTTGCAGACTTTGAAGGAAAACCAGTTATATGCCAAATTTAGTAAATGTGAATTTTATAAAGACAAGATTCAATACTTGGGGCATATTATTTCTGAACAAGGATTGGTTGTTGACCCTGAGAAAATAAAGGCTATTAGAGAATGGCTGGTGCCAACTGATGTTTCAGCAGTGAAATCATTTATGGGAATTGTAGGTTATTATCGAAGATTTGTGAAAATATTTTCTGCAATAGCATATCCCATAACTTCACTACAGAGAAAAGGTGTCAAATTTGAGTGGACTGAAAAATTCCAAAACAGTTTTGAACAACTAAAATTAAAACTCACTACGGCCCCTATATTGAAGATTGCAGATCCTGACAAAGAGTTTGTTGTGTGTACTGATGCATGTAGAGAGGGATTGGGAGGAGTATTGTTGCAAGAAAATTCTGCTATTACATATGAATCTAGGAAACTTAAGAAACATGAAAAAAATTATAGTCTATATGATCTGGAATTGGCTGCTGTAATTCATGCCTTGAAAATGTGGTGACACTATCTTCTTGGGAAAAAAATTACATTGATGACAAATCATATTAGTCTCAAATATTTCTTCTCTCAAACAGATTTGAATGCCCGACAAGCCAGATGGTTGTCTTTTCTGAGTGAATTTGATATGGAGATAAAACCTATCAAAGGGAAAGAAAACAAAATTGCTGATGTGCTAAGCAGAAATGCTTGCCAAAACATAAGTAGCATTGGGAGTAGTGCCAGTCTTGATTTAGAAGAACTAGTTAAAAGGGTAGCAGATCAAGATCCCAATTATGAAAGTCTACAATTAAAAATGTAGAAAAAGGAAATGGCTGAGTACACCCAAAATCAGAAAGGGATAATCTGCTATAAAAACAGATTGTATATCCCCAACGTAGAGTACTCGAAAAAAATAGATTCTAGATGAATATCATAAACAGTCATATTCAGGACATCCTTGATATCAGAAAATGCTAACATCTTTAAAAAAGAAATAGTTTTGGCCAGGAATGAAAAATGATGTAGCAGAATATTTAGCTGGATGCATGGAGTGTCAACTAGTTAAAGTTGAGCATCAGCATCCAACTGGTCTTCTAAATCCCTTGCTAGTTGTAGAATGGAAATGGGACATTGTTTATATAGATTTCATAACCGAGTTACCCAGAGCAAAGTACCATCATGACTCAGTAATGGTAGTGGTAGACACTTTAACAAAGGTTGCACACTTCATACCTATAAAATCTACTTTTGGGACAGCCCAAGTAGCAGATGTGTTCTTAAAAAAAATAGTAAGGCTACATGGAGCCCCAAAGATGATTGTTTCAGATAGAGATGCTAAGTTCACAGCAGCCTTTAAGAAAGGTCTGTTTGGGGGCATGGGCACTAAAATGAATTTTAGTACTGCCTATCACCCTCAGACAGACGACCAAATAGAGAGAAAAAATCATATTTTGGAGGATATGCTGAGAATGTATGTGATGGATATACCATCAAAGTGGGAGGACTACTTTCATTTAGCTGAATTTGCCTACAACAACAGCTATCAATCCTCCATCAAAATGAGTCCATTTGAAGCACTCTATGGAAGGAAGTGTCGTACTCCTTTAAGTTGGAGCCAACCTGAAGATAAGCTAGTGTTAGGGCCAGATACTTTACAAGAAATGGAAAGGATTGTCAAAAAAATACAAAGAAACATCAAGACAGCACAAGAGCGCTAGAAAAACTATGCTGATAAAAAGAGAGTGCATCGAGAGTTCAAGTGGGTGATCATGTGTACCTATGTATTAAACCCAAAAAGAGCACACTTTATGTTGGAAGTTGTGCAAAATTGGCTCCTAGATACTGTGGACCTTTTTAGGAGTTAGAAAGGGTGGGACCAGTGGCTTATAAACTGGCCCTACCGCCCCATGTTAAAGTTCATGATGTGTTTAATGTTTCATTATTAAAAAGATATATACATGACGCTTCTCACATTGTGGATTGGAATGTGATACAGGTGGAACCAGAAGGGGAGTTCCTTCCAGAGCCGCTTCAAATATTGGAGCGGGAAGAAATTGAATTAAGGAACCGAATAGTAGCAAGAGTAAAGGTGCAGTGGAAGCACTTTATTGCTGAAGAAGCTACATGGGAAAGAGAAGCTCAGATGATGGAAAAATATCCATATCTTTTTGCAAAAGGAACTCTAGTAGTTATTTTTCAACACCGAGGACAGTGTTTGTTTTCAGAGGGGGAATATGTAACACCCCTAGTTTTATGTTTTTCTTTCAAGTTAGACATTTGAACTTCAATCCAAAGGGGAGTGGACCCCAATGGATAAGTATTGTATGGATGTAATTAATTATTTAATTATGAAAAATAAATAAAATAATTCTATGCAGATTGACCAAATGAGAATTTTGAGATCACTTGCCAAATCCATGAGGTATGGAAAGAGGCTAAGAATTTCCCCAAAAATCTTTCAAAAATCCTTGAAAGAATTTATTTCTAATTTATATTTTTGAGGAAAAATCTAGATTTTCCCGAATGAGGTGGAGAGTAGTTGGGAAGAGGTAAAAAGATGGAAAAGCAGAAAGAAACTTTAAAAGTCCCTAAATAAGGGAAGCCTGGGCAAACAGGAAGAAAAGCATCCTATAATTCTGGAAGCAGAATTAGAAACATGCTTTGGGGAGCATAAGGTTAAATAAGCTACTCCAAAACAGATTGAGGTTGGTCTGTTCTAGGAGATGATCTCAGCTTGGGGGTGACTTCTGGAGACAGAGGAACTCTAAGGTTGGGAGGTTGGTCATTTGCAGAAGGGTTATGTTCATAACTTTTATAAATGGTTAAAATACCTGTGGTTGTGCAACTGCTATAGATGTTAGTTAGATTAAAATTCTGAAGTTGTTATTCCTTACATTTGACAGAACTGGTTAGAAGAAATTAATCCTCTCAACTCTGTACAGTTGTAGGAATAAGATCTGTTAGGAGAATCCAGCAGAGTTTTTAAACCAATACTGGTTTAAATCTGAGGATAAATTTTACCCATAGATGATTTAGTTGTTTAACTTTAATCTGCTTCTGAACTAAGAAAAATAACTGTTGCATATATGAAAAGAGAGAAGGGCACCTTTATAGGTAGAAGATATAATTGAAAAAAGACATACTTCAAATCTGTTCATTTAGGCAATGATATAATCTCATAAGGTTATGTGCTATGAAAAAAAAAAAAAGTATAGGTGCAAGCATAGAGGACTACAGTACATTAGAATTACTAAATAGCAAGAATAATGTAAACAAACTATATAGTTATATGAGCATGAAGGGATAGATAGTATAAATCTGCAAGCTGAAATGTTAATTGAACTCTATATACATATGCACAAAAAATGTTATCTCAATAACAAGGAAATGTATGCTTTGCTTATTAAGAGTTATAAATGGTATTCCATAGAGATTTTAGTTCAGTAGAACTAACATAGTAATCTAGAAAGAATGTTATACTGTACAATACATTACTGGTGAAAATTTTATATTGAAAACTTTAATGGAATTTCCTTAATGGTATTGTAAAGCTACAAAAATCAGCACAGTTATCATACTACGCAGAATCACAACCATGAAAATTATTGAACCAAATAGACATACTATGCTGAATTTCAATATTGATGTAAAATATAGATCTTGTTATAAGTCCTGAAAATAGATGCAAACAATTGTTGAACAGAATTAGAAAAAAAGCTTCTGGGTTAAGCACAGGTTCTAATTTCTGTCTGCCACCACAAGCTTAAAATTATACAAAATTATGGCAAAATAAATCCAAGAACTTATATAGCAGAATGCGAGTGAGAATAGTGCGAGCATAGCAGAATATATTATCTTTTTGCATGAGAAATAAATCCCTACGTAAATTTTTACACCATTCTAGTTGAACGATATATAATAAGAAGCATTAGTGGAGATTGTCGACATCCATATCACATAGACAAATTAACTACTTAAATTAAATATGGGAATGGTGACTGCTAACAAATAATTATATAAATATTATGTGAGGGTACAGAAAAGAAAAGTTAGTGAGGAAAACTCATTTCAGAAACTACAGCTCGAGACATAATTACTTGGATCTTCCAATTTATACATATAACAAAAGTGTTATAAAATATTTCTGAAAAGATTAGGGATAAAACACTAAATAAATTACTATATGAAAAGAAAAACCCCAAAGTGGATTTTACTGCCTGCTTAAGATGGCAATGGGGAACTCGTGGAAAGAAATCAACCTCTGTATAAACATAGTGTGTAAGTTAAAAGCCAAACTAAAATCAGGCCTTGCCAAACAACTGCACATAGATTATTAACAAGGATAAATCGCGTACCTTGCCAAACGAAGGTGAAGGCCCAGACAAACCTGAGACAAAAACAATAGAATGCGATAAGCACCAGGAAAACCTATAACAACCAGAATAAATTTGTATACAGTGGCATCTACTCACTTGTGCACGAGCATGAAAGGATTACGGTCGTCGATGCTACAAAGAGGAAATCAAGCATCGTTCAGCATAGCTGAAGAAATTTTTTTCCAAACCAACTAATAACTTCATTTGCTGCAGATCAGAGGAAGGCCATTGATACAAGTAGATGAAAAAAAATTAGCATACTGATATCGCCGAGATGAACGACATTTTTGGATATAAACCAAAATGGAAAAACAAAACACGTAGTTAAGAAACCAAGTAGGAAATAAAACGACTTGAAATTTTTTTTTACCTGATTCAACAAAGAATTCCTAAGGAAACCCCAATCGAATTCATGGCAGACGTTAGAATATTCTGCTTCTAAACTCATCATAAGCCATGCTATAGGCGTGACTTTTGGATATGGACTTCTAGGTACAAAATTTCAAAGCGACGTCAATAGACAAGTTAAAAGAGACGATGTAAATAATAACAAAGGGATAAATGCAAGTTCTGAAATCACACAACAAGATTTTATATGATTTAAACACTGAGACTAAGCCAAGGTAAGTTACCTCGTCACGCCGTGGGAAGAACGTTTGGATAAGCCATACGCTTCCATGGTATGCCTAGAGGTCGCATAGTATTATCGCGAACAAAAGTAGAGAGAGAGTGTAGCAGGAGAAAAGGAGACCAAGGAAATGAAAGAAGGTAAAGAATGTCAATAGTTATAGTTCTCAAAACCCATAAACCCTAAATAAATCGTATTTTCCATGTGTCAGCGATCCTTCGTTCCTCCCATGGATCGATGAAATTCCCAGTGAAAGGACATCAATTTAATCCCATTGCAAACTGAGTGTACAAATGCAGAGAGACGCATTTAAAACGAAGTCAGAACCGTCACCTAAATTCATATAAAACTATATAATCTATCAATTTCATCGGCTCGAGGTGTAGCTTAAAGTAGAGGCTTACCTATCAAGGTACTTGCATAGAACATAGCATTCATGTATGTCAGACGTAATATCTACTAAAATCGTTTAACCACGAAAATATCACAATTTCAATACGGTGAAGTACAATGAGGATCAGGTAATACTCAAGTAAAGGGATTTCATTTATCCAACGAAAATCGATGCCACAAGTTTGGGTACCAATACTTAGAATGAAGCCCATGTATAAGTTAAAATCTACCATCTTACGGTGGGAAGGGTAATCATAATCATAACGGTATACAATACCTACGAGTTGATTATTAAATTAAAGTGTATTGTTATTAACACAAATTTTTTTAAAAATAATATAGCTTATAAAATGAACTTCATTAAGGGGATAAAGTTATGTTTCACAAATATAAGGAGTGTAGAATGACATATCATGAGATTCAATTGGTATATAAATCATTACCATATATATGTGGTTATAGCCAAGGTTAGGTGGCTTGGAGATTATTACATGGGAGAAAAGAAAATTTTAAAATAAAAAATTATCAAAGTATAGTAGGTAGTAACTTGGAAAAAAAATAGTATATGGCTTGGAAGTTAAAAAGGTGTCTATGTGGGAATAATACCTAGATTCGACATGATTAAGATAAGAATGAAATTTGAACACCAATTAGGAAAACAAAATTTGAGGGTTGAGGTATGTGACATTCGCAGGACACATGGAAATCAAATTTGACAATATTGGGTGGCCTAATGGTGAAAATATTGGTGAAAAGTATCACGACTAAGTATATGCCACGTGGAAAATATAATGTTAGCATGAAGTCATTTCGGATGTTAGCTTACATAGGTTAGATTTTTCATACCTCCTACCTAATTATTTTAAAGAAATGTTATGTTTTGATGAAAGGGGCTATGATGTGGATTGGCACTCAGTCTTGGATTTTAGAGAATCAAGGGCATAGTATAGGTCTAGCACCAAAGGGCTATATAGTATTTCAGAGGTCAAGGACTTTGGAACTCCATTGAAAATGAACTTTGAACAAATTTATGATGTCAAGAGATTCAATGTTGTGTTGGCGTCTGGATGAAGATAAGCAAAAGAACCAAGGGTGAGATATATACACAAGGAGATAGGTCCTCAGAAAAAATATAAAAGACTTAGCACTTAACCACTAATAAAATGGTCACAAAACCCAGTCCCATGGTATAATACAAAAAGGGGCTAATCAAGAAGGGGCTAAAAGGCCAATCGAAATATTGAATATAGTAACAATGTTTTGATAACAATTACAAATAGAGGAAGGCTTTGATATTACAATAGTAAAATAGTGGTTTCAGGAAGTGGTCCTATGAGAAATAAAAAATTAAGGAGTCTAAGCTGAAATCGGCTAAAGGAATCAAAAGTAAGTAATTTCACAATTTTATTTTAATAAAAGTTACGGTGAGTAGAGTTCCAATATAGAACTACAAAGGGTTAAAGGATGAATGTGTTGGTAGCTCAGAGTTACTGCGGGATGAAGAGTTGGTCATTGGAATAAATTGCAGCTCTTGTAGGGAGCAGATAGAGACAGAGATCATTGGGTAAGGAAAACAAGGACCATGACACACATGACTAGATAATGGATTATGTCTTCAGAAACATCAAGGCATCTCTTATCTCGCTTGCATGATTCATTGAATTAAATGAAGAACATAGAATCCATGTTGAAGTACAATCTATGTTCTATGGGAAATTAATGAGAATGGAGAACCTGGATTTGGTGTGTAGTTTTGACTGAGAAATAATTATTAGCATGCATAAATTCTTAGGATCCCATTCGAGTGTTTATTGTACGAGAAGTGGCCAAGCCACATTTAGTAGAAGAATGGATTTCCATGAAAGAGTGCACTTTGGTGGTGTGATAAATGAAGTTGCAACATCAAAATTCAAGTTATGTATCAGACACAACAACAAGAAGGAATGCTAAGTGAAAAATTTCACTCTCGGGAACTATTTATGGAAGCAAACACAACATCAACCAGCGTACAGTAGTGGAAAATAATGAAGGATTTACATTGAGGAATTTGGGGTATAGAAAAATTATTTGGAGCAAGATGAGTGGAGAGATCTATGCCTGTGAGAGGTGTTGAGGAGAGGCCAAGTGTTCCTGTGTTGTAGAGAAAGGCTGAGAGTGCCTATGCAAAGAAAAGAGACTCTAAGAGAGGCTACCATGTTGAGTGAGAGGCCAAGTGAGCCTTTGGTGCAAGGAAGAGGTTGAAAATGCTTGAGTTGTGTGAGAGGCCAAGTGGTTAATGTATGTTGTTAAAAATAAGAGGGACAAGAACATAATGATGTTATGATGTCGAAAAATATATGTGTGGATAGTGATGAGTGATTATTGTTAAGCATAACAATGGGTTTTCACATACCCAGCATAAGACATAGAATGATGTGTTTTCCAATAGCTGAGAAGAGTAGAGATGATATTAGGAAGAGTGGATTCCATGCACAAAAAAACATTAGTTTCATTATAGAGTTTGGATTGGATCCTATTGACAACAAGTTGGTGCTTCCATTCATAGTGGATGCTTGAGAAGGCTTGGGAGTTGGTGCCTCCTGCAACATGGTTCTTGCATAAATCCAAGGAGATTCAAGTTGATTCTTACAACAAATCCATGAATTCGGTGTTTCAGTGGTGCTTTTCATAAGTTGATCAAGTGTATGAAAAAGGAGGGAGTTAGTGCTTCCAACTAGTGGATGTTAGGAAACAATGAAAGAGAGTTGTGCTTCCTGTGAGTGGTGGCTCACAAAAAGTTTGACTTAATAGATAATGTTTGCTTATTTATTATCAATAATAATAATAAAACTTTTGTGTTTTTTTCCCGTAAGGGTTTCCAAAATAACCTGTGTATACCATGTGTTTCCTACTCATGATGTATATTCTTGTGTTGGCTGATACATTTGTTGTCCAATGATTTGTTAATGGTTTCTCTCATATACTGGATTCCATATTTGAATGAGTAAATATAAATTGGCTTATAGTTTTAAATTATCCTTAATACTGATTCAACCACCCCCCACTCAGTGTTAACATTGTTTCCAACATAACATTCACCGTCAATGGCAAGAATATTTTATAATCCACTGGGCCTATTCTCACCCAAACTTGAAATGGCCCACAAAACCATCGTTCTAACTTGGCATATGGCCTAATTTTCAAGGATATTTTCTTGGCCCTAAGTTTTAGATAGACATGCTCCCCTAAATTAAATTGTTTAAGTAATATATGTTGGTATGCATAGCTCTTATTCCTACCTTGATCCACTTCTAAATTATTCTTGATTGTTACCATTTTATGTTCCATCTCTCTTAGAATATTAGGCCGAATATCGACCATATTCAGTGGATCACTCCATCTAATAGGACTATTTCACTTTCTATCATGCAGTTTCTTAAAGGGACTCATATTTATTCATGTTTATACCTATTTTTGTGAGTGAACTCCACTAGTTGAAGAAACACTTTCCACATCCCAAGCTAATGCATGACATTCATTGAGCATGAATTAAAGTACTATATTTTTCCTCCCAATGTTCCCATTTTTTTGTTGATGATATGTTGGACTAAAAGCTAATTTTATCCCTAAACAAACAAACAACTCTTTCCAAAAAATTTAGGTGAATTTTGCATCTCTTTCAAAGTTAATTTTCTTGGGTACTCCTTTCCCTTTATATATTTAATTTCGAAATCAACTTCATTGATTAAGGGTAGCCACTTTCGTTTATGAAATACATGCTTCAGGCCCCCGTGATCTATCGTTAACCTAAAATTCATTCGAAGGGTATAATGTCTTCACATATTCAATGCAGGAATAATGGAAACCAATTATGAATAATGAGTCACGTAATTTTTCTCCTGCTCATTCAAATTTCTAGATTCATAGTAGACCAGTTGGCCCTCTTACATAAATACTTTTCACCAACCCTTACTTTCAAGAATTGGTGCACACAAAAATGAATTTTTCAGGATATCCTATTAATAACAGTCGTAGATGAGTAATAAAATGGTTTAAATTCTCTAATATTGCAACACATTCAACTATCCACAGGAATTTAATTCCTTTTCTTTCCAATTTTGTGATTGGCTTACTAGTCTAAGAGAAATTCATGATGAACATCTAGTAGTAGCCTTCTATGCTCATCAACAGCCTGAATACAACAACATTTTGTAGAGTTAGAACTTCCATGATGCCTTAACCTTCTCTGGGTAAAAAATCACTCCCTTCTTGGAGACTATATGTCGCACATGTTATATATTAGACTGCAAGAATTTTCACTTTCTAATATTTGCATAAAGCTAGTGCTCCCTCAATATTTTTAATACAAAAGCTAATTTCTCTTCATGATCCTCCTTATTTTTTAATAAACTAAAATATCATCGACACACACCAATATAAAATTCTCAAGGTATGGACTCAATACATTACTCACAAGGCACATGAATGTAGCATATGCATTTGTAAGCAAAAAGGGCATAAATCCAAATTTATAATTCCCTTACCTTGTACTAGACATTTTCTTATAAATTTCCTTTTCCTTAATTCATACCTCGTGATAACCAGATCTCAAATCCATATTTCAAAGGATTATTTCTCCTTATAATTAATCAAACATGTCATCAATATGATGAAAATGATAATGACTCTTTATGGTGGCCTTATTAAACTTCTTGTAATCTATAAATAATATTATTGTGTCATCCTTTTTCTTCAATAATAATACTTGCTCTCACTACAAAATTTGGCAGAAATTTCGATGGCCAATTCGTCGCTATTCCGACACATAGTCGTAGCAAGAGCGACAGTTTGAGGGCAGGAAAAACGTGGTTTCTCATGTCGTCGCAGTTCCGACACAATTAAAAAGTGTCGCACTATCGACACTTCTTCCGTCGCTTCCGAACAGGCGTCGCCCTTCCGACGTCTCCCAAACCGTCGCAGTTCCGACGTTTGTAAGCTGTCACACTTCCGACGAAATGTGGTCCGACGTTTTTAACGTCTCTCTTCTGACGTTTCTAAACGGTCGCAATTCCGACGCAATGCGGTCCGACATTTTTAGCGTCGCTCTTCTAACGTTTGTAATCTGTCGCAATTCCGACGAAATGTGGTCCAACGTTTTTAACGTCGCGCTTCCGACGTTTGTAATCTGTCGCAATTCCGACGAAATGTGTTCCGACGTTTTTATACTGTCGCTCTTCCAACGTTTTAAAGCTGTTGCAATTTCGGCGCTTACAAGGCGTCGGTATTCCGACGGTGGGTTCAATTTAAAAAAAAAAAAATGAAATTTTAAAAGAGGAAAAACGATGTTTTGAATAGATTATATGAAGTAAAACAGTCCATGAAGTCATTACATTTTCACATCTGAAGATTGGAACCCAAATATCCATCCATAAAAGTGGAAGTCCCAGCCCAGACAATGATAGAAAAATGCCCCATGTCACATACAACGACTTGATATAAAACCCAGTAACGGTCCACATGGAGATTATCGACAAATCTGAGAAAGCATCCAAATATGCCTGAGGCATCTATAAGAAAGTGAAATAGTAGTATGTAGAATAGTAAAGCAACAGATAGAGTACCGACATCCATTGTTCCAAATACAAAGTAAAGTACCCAAAATCCTTGAACAGAGAAAAACGCTAATCATGTGAGGAGTGTGATATGTCCAAAATATAAAAAGACCATCAGACCATATCAATAAACCAGCATTGCTAGTTTTGAAGGCAGAGTGATAAACATTAATCATGTTTTTCTCACAAGAGAAAAAACGTTGTTTTGAATATATTATATGAAGTAAAACAGTCCATGAAGTTATTACATTTTCACATCTGAAGATTGGAACCCAAATATCCATCCAGAAAAGTGGAAGTCCCACCCCAGACACTGATAGAAAAATATCCCATGTCACATACAGGGACTTGATATAAAACCCAGTAACGGTCCACATGGATATTATCAACAATTTGAGAAAGCATCCAAATATGCCTGAGGCATATATAAGAAAGTGAAATAGCAGTATGTAGAATAGTAAAGCAACAGATAGAGTACCGACGTCCCGTGTTCCAAATACAAATTAAAGTACCCAAAATACTTGAACAGAGAAAAACGCTAATCATGTGAGGAGTGTGATATGTCCAAAATATAAAAAGACCATCAGACCATATCAATAAACCAGTAACATAGACCAGAATCACTAATTTTGAAGGCAGAGTGATAAACATTAATCATTTTTTTTTTCACAAGAGAAAAAACGCAGTTTTGAATATATTATATGAAGTAAAACAGTCCATGAAGTCATTACATTTTCACATCTAAAGATTGGAACCCAAATATCCATCCAGAAAAGTGGAAGTCCCACCCCAGACAATGATAGAAAAATACCCCATGTCACATACAGGGACATGATATAAAACCCAGTAACGGTCCACATGGAGATTATCGACAATCTGAGAAAACATCCAAATATGCCCGAGGCATCTATAAGAAAGTGAAATAGCAGTATGTAGAATAGTAAAGCAACAGATAGAGTACCGACGTCCATTGTTCCAAATACAAATCAAAGTACCCAAAATCCTTGAACAGATCAAGAAAAACGCTAATCATGTGAGAATTCTAAGTAAAATTAATCTATTAACATTGGAAATAAAATTACACCGAAGTCAAAAACATTGCCTGGCCAAACTCATGGAAAATTTGTCATCAAAAAATCAAAAAATTAAGAAGACTGCCCTCATACGGGGAAACCAGTCTTGAACGTTTAATTTACAGAATTCAAAAATATTACAAAGGTCTAGCACAGTAAAATAATCTAAAAGCAGCCCAATTAAGTGGCCCTGCTAAGCAAGAAAAACAAATTAACCAAACTACTACTCCGGTGGTTCCTCCACGATTCGGCACCATGGGTGCAGTCTCAGGCACAGTTGGCACAAGAGGAGACGGAGAAGCAGAATTCCAAGAAAGAGAGGAAGACATACAGAGACAGAACCGAGAGAAATGCAGATATGCAGCAAGGTCTAGGCAACATTTCAGCTGGCCACTTCTCCTTATCGTCACAGTTAGTAGGCAATGTAATCCAACAATCGGCTCGTCTGAAAAACCATAGAGAAACGCCATTTTTTCGACCCGACTGCAATGAAATCAAAGGACGCCCGTCATAATAAATCTCTAATCATTAATAATGAGAGCCGAAGGCCGGATCATATTGGAGCATGCAGAATCGCTCACAGGAGTGGAGGTCTGATCTTGCACAGTGTTAAAACTTAATTAATGTGAATTTGATGTGAAAACTTAATTGAATAGCGTTAAATGTTAATGCGATTGATATGAAATCGCCACATCATGTCCCATCGCCTTAAACACCATCGAATGCACCCGCAGCCGGGAGCAGGGAAAGTTTTGATTGAGGACATGTGGCAGAAATTGATTGGAGCGGGTCTTTGTTTGGGCCGCTCGCGCAGTGGAAATCCGGACTCTAAAAAATATTAGGGCGAATTTGATAAGAAATCCGCGTCACAACTCTCCCTCCGTACGCCAGCCCAACTTCGGACCCAAAAAATATTAGGGCGGAATTCATTTGGTTTTCGTGTCACAAAATTGGCCGATGTCAGTAGGCTATTTTGGAACGCGAATTTGGTTTGAATTATTTTTTATCCCCGTTTGAAGTCCGGCGGGCTCGACTTAAGAACAATTTTGTTTGTTCCCATCTTATAAAATTTGTGTTGGTTTTCTTTGATAATACACATATTTATAATAAATCATGGGAATACCACACTAAAAATGTGGAAAATTTATATAAATAATTGTTGAGAACAATCATTTTTATGTAAAAATATCCAAATGTGCTTTTGGGAAATAAGAATTCGAGTATTTGGTTCATATTTTTTTAAAGGAAGGAGTGAATTTGGAGCCTCAAAAGATGCAAGCTATTACAAAATGACCTATTCCTAATAAAATCAAGGTTCCTAGAAGATTTTTTAGACTTACATGATATTATTGATCATTTGTTAAGAATTATGCATGCATTTCAAGTCCACTCACATATCTCTTGACGAAAATATCATTTATATGGAATGATGAGGCTACTTTGGCATTCTCTCTTTTAATGGATGCCATGTATTCTACACCAACATTGGTTGCACCTACTTTTGGTAAAACATTCATAGTAGAGTGTGAGGCACTAGGACAAGGAATTTACATAACATTAACACAATAAGGGATATCATTGGCTTTTAAAAGCAAGGAATTCAAAGAAAAATATTTGGTGAAATCTATGTATGAAAAATAAATGGAAGCAATATTACATGCAATAAAAAATGGGGATAGTATATCATTGGGAGGTACTTTAAAGTCAAGATATACCATGATAGCATAAAGTATTTTTTGAAGCTATGGATTTCATTGGAAGATTAGCAAAAATGAGGAGAAAAAATGCAAAGTTTTAATTTTGAGATAATCTGCAAAAAGGGTAAGGAAAATTTAGTACATGATGCTCTTTCTAAAATAGAAGAGGCCTCAAATTTATATCCAATTACATTTTCTATTCCAAGGTGGCTATAAGAAGCTTGCCATAATGGAAAAATGACAACAGTACTAAACAAAAACTAAAATTTATAAAGGATGGGATGAACTCGATGGAGCATTGGGAGTGAAAGAGAGATATACTTTGGTGCAAATGTAGAATATTTTTATGCACGCAAGCATATTTGAATAAACAAATATTAAGGGAGTCCCATGTCTCTCTGATGGTAGGACGCAGGGTTAAAACATCTCAAAGGATCAAAAAATATATTTTTGTAAGGAATGAAGAAAGATATTCAAAATTTTGTAAGAGAAGGTCAAGTTTGCATAATAATTAAAAGAGAGATAGTAAAATATTTAGGGTTACTTCAACCATTCCACATACATATTCAAAGACTGGAAGATATATCAATAGACTTTATTACAGGGTTACTGAAATATAAAGGTAAGTATTACATTTTTGTGGTCATGTATATAGACAAATTTTGTAGATTTTTTTTGTAGAGCTCAAAGTACATAAACAACAAGCCAAGTGGCAGAAGTGTCCGTGAAAGAAATTCATAGTCTTCATGGTTTTCCTAAAGTAATAGTAACAAGAAAATTTTGGAAATAATTATTTAATATGAGTGGAGAAACACTAGGTGCCATGAGTTCTACATATCAAACACAATCAAATGGTCAAACAAAAATAGTTAACAAATGTTTTTAAGGTTATCTACAATGTTACTCTTTAGAAAAGAAATCTTAATGGATGAAGTGGGTTCCTCAAGGAAGAATGGTAATATGATACTATCATACTACCTGTCACACATCTACTAAAATTTCCCCATTTAAGGCCCTTTATGGATATCCAACTCCTAGTATCTCATACTTTTTGCAAGATAAGTCCAAAGTATAGGAAACAGAGTCATATATGGAAAATACTAAAGAAACTTTGAAAATTATTATGGAAAACCTTCAAATGACATGAAACATGATAAAACAACAAGGGGAACAACATTGAAGTGAAAGATAATTTGAGGAGGGTAATTGGGTATTTTTTAGATTATAGCATTATAAGCAATCTTCATTCAAGAAAAAGAAGAATAAAGAATTAGCTCAAAATTGAAAATTGTTATGGCCCTAAATAATTATTCATAGGATTGCACAAGTGGTATAGAAGTTATATTTTCCTTCTTCTTGCATTCATAAGTTTTTTCATGTATCTTGCCTAAAATAAACCCGAAGAAAGAAGAAGTCAATTAAGACTCAGGCTGGAGGAAAAGAACGGGGTAAACCAAGGGAAAATGTTGAAAGAGCGATTGTAGACACACCAGCTCTCCTTAGGGGTCCAATTTCAGTTTTCTTGCGTCACACGATGATCTCTCTTCTCTGGCATTTACTTGTATTGAAGATCACTATTCTAGGAATAAGGAGTTATTTTCTCCAAAAATAACCCTAGCCAAACATTGACAATGGATCAAGGATATCTTTCTATGCTTCATAAGTACATATGTTCTACTTCTAAATCATGTCTTGGAAATGGTTGTTTTGCTGGAAATTATTCACCAGTTGGTTTCATACCAAAGTCTTTTTCACATTTTCAGCATCCAATACATGAAAAAGATAATGGTTTAAAACAACATAAATATTTGAAATTTTGCAAGAATTGTCTGGCACACTTTGAATATGAATTTTGAAGTCAAGTGCATGATGCTGTATAGGATCAAGTGTCATTTGAATACCAAATGTTTCACAAGAAACTTCTCAACATGCTACCCTGCAGTAAGGATTAAATGACAATATTGCATCAACTATTTCCATAATAAAATTGCACCTCGGCCATAAGACTAAACAACTACAAATGTTGTAGATCTAACAAGACCACACAATCAAATGTATTCCACAAGGCCAATATTGTATGAAAAATGAAAAGGAGTTTGCAACAAAAAATACCTTAGGCAACTAATTCAATTAGATACACCAAACCATCAGCAAAAAGGAAAACCAGCCTACTTGGCCCCAATATTTTCAACTAGGTCCTCTAATTCAACCAATAAAAAGGCCAAAACCATAGCATTGAGATACATTTCATTACATTGTCAATAACAATAAAATTTGACTCAGACATAACCCTTTCCTTTTATTGTTGTGAAAATATTTATGCATTACTCTAATGTGGCTAGTCCATAGGCCAAGTAGACCAATGGGTAACAAATATGTTTCCTTTCACCTTTGAGTTTTGAAATTATGCCTACCAAATCTAAGACATTTAAGAGGGGGAACTAATACAATGTTAAAAAGAAAACCAGAGCACACATCTACAAATTACCTCCTTAGCTAATGTCACACCATCATTAACTATTTTTGGAGAACCATGCTTGCTCTCCAAGACAACATTTTTCCCTTCGCCCCAAGGGTGACTCCAACAAGATCAGCAAGTTTGTTCACACCGCCTGCAAGACAAATTGACAATGCTTTCAGTAAGTGTGCAATTGAATTCCAGACCATATGTCAAAACAACCCTCCATGAAAAATTAAAATAACAAATTAAAATCAAATATAAGTGGATAAGGAAAGATCCACCGCAATGAAGTTTCACGTGCAGGTGACCTTCCTTTAAACATAATTTTTTCTCTGACCTGCAATTTTTTTGTCACTGAGCCATCCTTGTTGAAGTACAACTCCTTTTCCACAGCTCTTGTATTAACTACCTTCTCTCTGTCGCGTAATCTCAGAGTCCCTCTTCTGCTTGAGCGATTAAAGGAAATGGGTGAAAAAACTGAAAGAGAAGACAATTGTCTGCCATAATTATCAAACATTGCACCTAACTTCTTCCCCTTTCCATTGTTACCCAATGAGGTAGATGTGGAAATTGTTGTCATACTGCCCAAAGTAGAGGCCATCTTCTCTTATGCTGAATATGTTGGAAATGTTGTCATTGATGGCAAAGGAAAGGATATGGCAAAGGTAAAGACAGGAGCAACACCTAAACTATCCATAAGGAAAAAGAGACAAAGGAGGCAGCAAAGAGGAAATGAATACAAAGAATTCTATGTGAAAGAGCTGTGATATATAACCATCTATGCATTAATGACTCAATTGCATATTGTATCCCTGGTGTGTGTCGAATAAATAAACTCTGTGGTGAGGGTTTTTGCGGAGTTCTGCAGAAAAATGAAGAAAATTCATATCCTTGAGAATCTGCTTGTATGTTCAGTAATGAGAATGTGTTCCTGATGAAAGGCTTCGCCTCTGTCTATAGAAATTTGTATAGAATTCTAACTGGACGCTCCGTGCTCTGGAACCAAGGTGATAATATGGTGTAATTGAATTCTCTTAGTTATAAGCCTCTGTGTAATGACTCAATCTCTGAATTCTGGTAGCCATAAGCTTCAGTGTAAACTTGGTAGCCAATGATGCCCTGGTAGTGATTATCCTACGAGTTTCGGGGTTAACTGTTTGATAGAACCCTTGTACATAATATAGGCAACGGAACCGAGAAAAGGAGCGGAACTCTGCATCAGAGTATGGCGGAACCATAGTAAAAGGCGGAACCATAATCGTAGCAAAAAATTAAAAAAAAAAATATATATATATATATATATAATTGAAATTGTGGAGAACATAACCATAGTCATAGTAACAAAAATATATATATATATATATATATAATTGAAATCGTTGGAGAACGGAACCCGGAGTAAAAGCGTTGGATCAGAACCTGGAGTGGAGAATGGAACCTTGCGAGAGGAACAGTGAAGTGGTTTAGCGTGAACAGTAAAGGCCGTAAGTAGATTTCATCGCACCGCCTATCGACCATAAGTGGTATTGCCCGAAGGAGCAGCGATTCCATTGATTGATCAACACGTGTCCTCGACCGAAATTCCAAAACCGCCGTTTAACGTGCGCCATCGCGCATTAACTATCGTACCAGGACACGGAGCGAAATGGACGGGAGCCGTCGATCTGGTGGGCCGACATCTGATGGTGATCGCTCGCAGGACCCGCACGAAGTTTAATGGAAGAGCCCGGGGGTTAACAAAGGTACAGTGCGCGCGTTTGATTGGTCTTTGATTGTACTATGGGCCCGGGGCAAATTCATATACAATGAATTTGGTTTATATTGTTTATTAAAGTCTGACGAGTTATTAATATACGGTGGAAGACTAAGGTTTCTAATTAATAAAAGATTGCCGATTATCTAATAATATATGAGTGGATATATTATATATAATGATTGTATATGTGAAGGGCATCGTAATATGTATATGGAATATGCATATATGGTTAAACGTGCTAAGGGTCAATTTGCATGGTTTTAATAACCAAAGTATTATGTTGATTATAATAGTTGTATATGGTTAATTGGCGCGATATGAAATATGAAATATGTGAACGGGGCCTAATACATGTACATGTAATGGACTGTCGGATTATAACTGAAGAATTGGCATATTAAAAATTACCAGACTTGTTTTTATTAAGTTTGTCAGTGTGGAATAAAGAGAACATGTGAGAGTGCCCAGATTGGGAAAATGATTGGACAATGAAATTTTGGGATGCATTTACACACAGTTAAGTGAAATATTGAAAAGTACTGGGACTATGGTTGATTTATTAACACTCTATATTTAAGCATTGAAACTGCCAGCATAGAACAAAGCAGAGATTGTGAGATTTCCCGGACTTGGGAAATGATTGGGCATGAAACTTGAATGCAATTATGAAAAAGAAAAAGAAGAGGAGAGAATGCAGAGATCCACAGAGATTACAGTTTTGACAGGAATATGTACAGGAATGAGTTGGATAGGTGAATAAGCACAAAAAACAGGGAATATGCAGATGACAGTGAACAAAGTGTATGCAGAACAGGTTCTTAACAGCAGCAGGAAAAGACAAATCCAGTAAAGCCAAAATCCAGAAAAGGAGCTGAGTGAAATTGAAATATGTAATTAAAAATGTGAATGTAAATGTTGTAATTAATTTTTTTATTGTTTGTGATGCAAAGGCAAGTATCCTAAGGAAAAGACAAAATCCCATTGTAGCATGGAAATTTGTACATATTGCTATAATTTTAAAATGAGTTGGTTAAAAGAAATGAGAAGGTAGAAGGCAAAAATTCAGGACTACTCACTTCAAATTCCCTAAGGAATGTAAAGAGTCATGTGATGAACTCTATATATAATATCACATTGATATGCACAAGAAAGTTCAGAGAAGGAGAGAGAGAAAATATTGAGAATGCAGAATATAGAAGAATAAGGCGGAGAAGATTAAGAGAAGAAGAGCAGAAAGAGAAGCTACAGAACAGAGTTGATATCTGAAGTAAATCAACAAACATTCAGTTTGATAAATTGAGGAAGTTGGAGCTTCCCTATCAATTTGCAGCTTGATAGCTGTCAGTTGTAGCTGACTGAGGTTGAGGCCTCCTGTAGGTTGGTGCCTGCAGAAAACTAAAGGGAGTTGGTGCTTCCTTGCAAGTTGTAGCTTGAAAAATTGAGGTTGGAGCCTCCTGTAGGTTGGTGCCTGCAGAAAAACAGTGGTGAGAGGGAGTTGGAGCTTGCCTTTGCATCACAACAATAATAAGATGTGGTTTTCTCCCTTTATGGGTTTCCACTTATATTTGGTGTCTTTGTGCATGATATTTATGTATTGATCTGATATGTATCATCTGCTTAATACCTGCTGCTCTCATATTAAGTCTACTGCTATATTATACTAATACTTGCTGCTTACATTCTAATACTACTCACACATTAAATTAAATTAAAAGATTAGGAATGTGTTAAACTGATTCACCCCCCCCCCCCCCCTCTCAATTTAACTAAAGGTTCAACAATTGGTATCAGAGCAGGTTCCTTAGTACCAGTCTAACAGCTGAAAGGAGATCCTAGGTTCCCAAGATGGCTAGTAAAGAAGGATGCTCAACCAACAAAGCCCCTTTCTTCACTGGTGAAAATTATGCTTTCTGGAAAATCAGAATGAGGACATACATAATGTCTCTAGGAATAGAAGTCTGGGCTGCAGTGGATTTAGGATATGCCCCAAAGGCAACTGACACAGAGAAAGAAACAAAACAAGATTTTGTGGCTAACGCAAAAGCCATGAATTCCATCTTGAATGGATTATGTGAAGCAGAGTTTATTAAAGTAATGCACAAAGACTCTGCCAAAGAAATATGGGATACTCTTGAGAACATACATGAGGGAGACAAGAAAGTAAAGACTACCAAACTTCAAGTCTATAGAGCCCGGTTTGAGAACTTAAGAATGAATGATGATGAAGACATTGCCAGTTTCTTCCTAAAAGCTGCAGAAATTATTAACAATATGAAAGCTCTTGGAGAAAAAATGCCAGAAAGTATAATTGTACAAAATATTCTAAGATCTCTTCCATCCAGATTTAATCCAAAGGTGTCTGCAATAGAAGAAACAACTAATTGGGAGACCTTGACCATGAACCAGCTACTTGGAAATCTAACATCCTATGAAATGAGGCTCCCACAGAAGAAGCCAAGTACGAGGGAAGCAGCCTTTAAAACAGAAAAGAAGAAAGAAGAAGAGGAAGAAATATGCTCTTGCTCAGATGAAGAAGAAGAAAAATTTGTCAAGAAACTAGATAGAGGCTCAGGTAAATACAAAGGTAAACTTCCTTTCAAGTGCTTTAACTGTGGAAGAGTTGGACACTATGCTGCTAAGTGTCCTCACAAGAAAGCAAGGAATCAAGCTCAAAAGTCAGAGAAAAATAAATCAGAGAACTGGCAGAAGGGAAAGAAGTTCAGCAGAAAATCCTTCTATGCCCAACAAGACAGAGATTGACATGTGCCAATAGGTGAAATAGGTGAAATATGGCACCACTCAGAGATTGAAATGTGCCAATTAGTACAAGTGGTAGACAATTGGCATGCTCAAACAACGAGGTGATGCATAAATGACATGAGGGAGAAAATATCAGAAAAGCCCCAAATCTGGAGAACTAAAGCTCATCACCAACCTGAGATTGACAACTTTACATGATGTAACCTATGAAATCGTAATGGAGAAATCAGAGTAACAATAAAGTAACCTATGTAACAATAAAGTCGGATTCATCCTGGGAGTGGTAATGGGAGAAATCATAGTGAACAATAGGAAACATGCAGAGTTGCTTACAATCAAACAGATGAAAAAACACATACAAAAAACCTAGATAATAATCATGAACAAGCTTAATATTGAATTGTGAACTGTAAAGGAACTTACAAAATGTGACATTACGAACCTGGTCAAGCGCACAAGCAAGAATATCCTGGACATGACCCTGGTTGACAAGTTGTATTGCTCATGATGCAAGAGGATTTGTACCTGCACTGCCAAGTCAATCAAAATCCATCATTATCTATACAATAAATACAAGTAATTGATGTAGTATTTTTTACTCTAAGATGAATTCTTATGATAATTTTAGAACATATGTTGAAAATGTCAAAACATACCTGAATAAGCTCCTCTTCGTTTCAAGAACAATTTATTGGAGTCGCATGAACTTGGAACAAGACTCCCACGATCTCAAAGAGTAGCAACTAAGTCAACAGTGACTTTTTTGTTGCTATGCTGGATCGAGCGAGGTTTGCTCCAAGATTAAATCGCTCCAATAAATTATTCTCTACTAAACAGGGCCAACCACGTTAAGGTGGAAGCTCTTATGGCCCCTCCTCCCCCCTCACATCACTCTGAATTCCCCAATACCCAATCTATATTTCATTTTTTACTTTCATGAGCATTAAAAAAAAAATATTCAATAACTAATAAAAAAACAATTCAACAAAAAGTACGCAACGAAACATTGCAATTAATGCTTGACATAAAAATAGTATGATAAATGAGTTTTTTATATAACGCAAAAAAAGTTCCAAGTATGGTAACGTTTGTCTTATAACAATACAATATTTTACATTATCGAATTTTCTTTTTCTTCATCCTATTTTTAAAGCTCCTAATTACATCATCAATATCATCATGCTCTTCTCCTGTTTCGTGCCTTTCGACCCGCACTGCTGACCTAGTTGTGTAGTCACGATGTCTGGTCTCATCCAGTGACGAGGCATCGCCTACAAAAACAGATAATATTAAATTTTAATTGTCAGTTTTTAAATATCATTGAACTAGTTCGGTAATATTAATAAAAAAAATTGCAATAAGATTATTTACCTGGTGCACCAGTTGTCACCGCTGACCTAGTTGCGTAGTCACGATGTCTGGTCTCATCCAGTGACGGGGCATCGCCTACAAAAACAAATAATATTAAATTTTAATTGTCAGTTTTTAAATATCATTGAACTAGTTTGGTAATATTAATAAAAAAAATTGCAATGATATTATTTACCTGGTGCACCAGTTGTCGCCGCTGACCTAGTTGCGTAGTCACGATGTCTGGTCTCATCCAGTGATGGGGCATCACCTACAAAAACAGATAATATTAAATTTTAATTTTCAGTTTTTAAATATCATTGAACTAGTTCGGTAATATTAATAAAAAAAATTGCAATGAGATTATTTACCTGGTGCACCAGTTGTCGCCGTTGGGACTGTTGCCCTGTCTTCCTCTCTGGTGGTAAGATCCTCAAGGGAAATATTCTCTGTCATTTAAACAAAAAACTTTATAAGGACAACCATCAAGGTATAATTAGAAAAAATTATAAGTGGAAATTAATTACCGTCACGGCCCTCACTGATAGTAGCATTGTCGGCCTGGTCCCCACTACCATGATCAGGTTGCACGTGAGGATCATCTACATCTGGCTCTAAAAATGGGTTATTTACCTCGTCGGTAGTGTTGCTCCCCGGATTTAAACAAAGTTGTTAGACATTAAATTTATGGACGAAAATAAACATATTGAAAGGTTAATGTTTTACCTTATCAGGCATCATGGATCTTGGGACCTGCCCCAAGCTTCTGCGACGTTCAACTACAGCTTGATAGCCGAAATGGAAAGCGATATTTGTATCTTCCTCTGTAGTTTCTGTTCCGAAGTCATCACCCTACATTACATATGATTGTGTATTTTTAATCATATTTGATAGGATTACAAAAAAGTTGGAAGGCGATACAATTAATTATAAGATGTTTAGCTACTTAATTACAATTCTTGCAGCTAATTTCAAGTAGCCGCCCTGGCCTAGCTTATGATGGCCCTTTTTCTCAATCCTAGCTTTGGTTGCCTTTGAGGTGTCAGGAAACCTAGCATCAAAAAAATTGATGCCAGATATGATGTAGCACACTTTTATTTTAAACATAGATAAAATTAAAGCTATTGAATTAAAGCTATAATTTACCTTACGGGTCCAGTTGGAATTTTTCCTTCTTTCTTTTCCCTTTCCTCTTGTCCGTCATGGATGAGTGCTCTCCACTCACTCTCTGGAACTGCGAGAGGATGCTCATATCTAGGGTTAAATTGCAATTTCGTCCTATAGGTGTCCCTAGTATATTTCAAATATTTGTCGGCTACTCGAGCCACCGTTGTTCTGTCAAATGTGCTGACCCCAAAAAGGGCTTCTAGATAATCTAGAAGTTCTTTTTTCAGGTTGGAATTCTGGGAATTCCACCCTGTGCATATGGTTGGGCCAAAAATTACCAACACATGGCTCTCCAAAAACCTGTAGAACTCATTGTTTCCTACACAGAAAAAAAAAAGATATTATCATTAATTTAAAAATAAAAATCATGATAAATATGTTTTAGATAAAGTACATGAAATAGTTAAAATATTAAAATTTACCTGGGAGTTGTACATGCTTTATAGGGACACCTTCATCTTTCACCAAAAATGTGCCATTAATGGTCCCTGTGGAGCTGACATGTGTAGCTCCAGGAAACACAATAATGTAGTTGGCCATATCAGCCTCATCATTGCCAACACGTTCAGCGGTTGGCTGGGTGTCTGCTTGGGCAGGGTGTGTTTCTTGGCTAGCACTTAAAGGAGTAGAAGGTGTACGAGAGGGTTGTTGGGAAATCTCTTGCCCCTGTGTCCCACTACCACCAACACCAAGTTCAGCAAATGCCAGAAAACGCTACATACAAAAGAAATTTTTGTTAGTTTAGTCAATGTAAAAATTAAAAATCAAACTATCACAATTCATCTCATGCAGAACAAAAAAAATATCCTTTTGACTTTTTATTATTACCTGATATCTTTCTAGCTGCCTCATAAGATGTTGTATCCTCTCTTCTGTTTCAGGTGTTTGAGGCGCGTCTATCAAAGTATTAAATTCTGACCTTGCATCTCGTGCCTTTTTTTGCAACAAGAAAACTGGAGATAGGGATGAAGAAAGCTCTTCCTCAAAGAGGGAATCATCAGGCGTACCATGGCTAGGTGTCTGCATATTTGAACAAAATTAATATTATTTCAATTATGTAAATAACTAAAATACCTGAAGATAGAGCAATGTTGGCACTTTACATGTTCTTCCGATGGCCTCTTTCCACGATCATCCCATCTCGGGGTTGTTCCTGAACTGCTCTGATCAGTCTACCACATTACAATAAAATTATAAATGTAAAAACTTGAAAACAATGTCTAAATTGAAAACACAAAATGAAAACTGAAATCATTTCTAATAAGACACCGGAAGACAGAGTTAGAGTTTCAAATATGCCTTGCATTGAATTCAGTCCTGGAAACATGTCATTGCACATTAAGGCACCCAAACAAGAGACGAGTTGACAATGAAGACCTTATTGAATATATTGTTGGAGCAACTTCTAGTAAACTTGTTATGAAGACCTTGAGGATATTTTTGGAGCAACATTGTTGAAGCTGATGGTATAGCATTGTTGGAGACGATCTTGAAGGGCCTTGAAGTGAAGCTTTTGGAGCAACTATTGAAAAATCCTTAGAGCATTTAAGTAAGGCACTTTCTATATTCCATCACCTTTTTCCTTTCAATATCCTTTAAACGACTTTGTTGATATTTAATGTTTGAAATCACGTTATAATTCCTTGATTATATGTGTTTGGGGACTTTCCCTTTGAAATTACCCAAAAATACCCTGGAAATTTTATATTCAGGATGCATGTCTGACCCTATTGTTCAATATTTTGATTGATAGTAGTAAACATAGAGAGTTAGGGGGCTCTTGACTTGGTTTGGTTGGGCCATTAGATCCCTAACATCTACTAGGGAGAACCCCCCTTGAGTTAGAGGAGAGCTAGCCCGAAGTGAAAAGAGGTTGGTGAGGTGACAATGGGGCTATTGAATTACACATGGTATCACACTTTAGCTTTAGGACTTTATCTTGAGAAGTGTGAGATTTTGCTATATCAATTCTCAAATTTTTTACAACACTATTGTTAAGAACTAATAAGAAGTGATGTTGAGGGTTTTTTGGGTATAAGAAACAATACCATTTAAAAACTAGGGTTCTCAGTCCTTGGCATTCCTTCACCTGGGCCTAGGGGCACACTAGAATAATTTCACACTAAACCATGCAAACTTAAAAGTAACTTAACAGATCCATAAAGTAATAATAATCATAATTCCTAATTTCCTATTGTATGGTATGATGCAAATTATTCAAACATGAAGCAATGAAGACATGCAATGCCTGAATTTCAAGATTGATGAACCAATACAAGAAGTTAGAAACTACAACTTTGATTCAATACTTTGTGTCCTAACTCCAGGAAGGAATCTAGTTTGTAGGAATGAAGAGGTTGTTATCTTTACAATCCCATCCCAACATCAAATTCAGTGATAAGTTTCTATGAGGTTCTGGGTCAAGGAAACATTCACTCCACGAATGATATATTTAAGTAGTCTTCTCCTATTCTGGGAAAACACCATACCTATAATGCATTCACTTGCATGTATAAAGGGAAAGGAAAACATGTTTTCATACAACGGTGACAAAGGCATCTTGGGAAAAGGTATCTTCACTTTTTATTTATGTTGTTCACCCACACCACTCTCGTGTTTTCACTAATCCTATTTTGTCATTTTTGGATTCAAATTAAGTTAAGGCCTTAAGTATTTTTTGACCTTTCGGTGTAGTTTTTATAAGTGGCATGTATGGATTTTCCATTAATTCTGCACTTTTTCTCTTCATGCGCATGTTTCCTGGAAATCAAATGCATGATTTAGTCCCATACATTTAACAAGTTGTTGGATCAACTCCATAGGAAATATCATGTTTCCTATTCAATCAAAATTTATCTCAGTTAGGGTAGGTAGGAAGGTTTTCCCTTTGTATTAATAGGGCACTTCTAGCTTGCATATTTATTATATCTTTCAAATTTAGTGTCGTTTCAATTAGGGCATGAATTTTTGCAACTTTCAAGGTGAGAATGAACAAAGAAATTTTTTTGTGATGGATGACTGTATATGACTCCATGGCCAGAGGAAAATTCACTAATATACTTCTTCAAATATCTATAGTTCTCATTCACCTCATACGGAGATGGTCCCTGATTTTGAGCCAAATGTTGTAGCAAAAAGTTCCCCCCCTCCATAATTTGATATTCAATGGAAATTTCTTAAATTGATGATGGGGCATGATTATGGAACATTAGCACATACATATGTAATGGAATTCCAAGATCATGATATATGTTTGCATATGTTTATGGAGGTGGTGGAGAAAAAAAGAGCTCAAATAGAGCTGAAATTTTTCACATAAAAAGGACTGTGGGCTTGACTAATGGTTCCATTTAAAAAATGATATCTAGGCAGAGAATAAGTGTAGCATGAAAACATGCATTGAAAATCCATCTGAGTTTGCATTGTATTACTTATGATGGATTCAAATTTGGGTTTCAAAATGCCAAGTTATGGCATGATTTTGTCGAGAAACCCTTAGTTGGATTCTCATGTTGGTTTAATTTATATTTTAAGTTTGTTTTGCAATATTTGGGTGATAGTAACTCATGAACTAGGTTACCAATGTGTAACAATCATATTTCAAGAATAAAGTTGTGATTCTTTTATATTATTATTATTATCTATTAGCTACGAGTATTGACACCTAATGCCTAGAATTTTGACATCCTGATAGCATGGATAATTTTGACAAATTTTCTAGTAATGTTAACATAATAAATATCATTACGTGTCTTCACTTTTTTCACCATAATAGACCTGTGATATGGACTCATCACACAACTTCATATGCTATGTCCCAACAAGTTCAAACTGGTTGAACCTACCTCATAGTGTGGTTATTAAGGACAAGTTGCTTGGTATATAACTTGATAACATAGACCGCGTTGCAGTTCTAAAAAGAATACTCAAGTGTAAAAACAACTTCACAATATGTTCTACTATAAAGCCTTTTGGGATACCTGAAATAATATATGTATCATTGATGACTTTTAAAGTATGACAAGATCCAGAGGGAAAGGAAATCAATGGAAGAGTGATCCACCAATGAGAACCTAGAATTTAGCATCAGATGAGTTAGAGTCTAGGAAATTGAAACCCTGTAATTTTAATTAGTGATGAAGGACATCACATAGGTAATTATATTTTCATGTAGAATAATCTTTTAATTCAAATTTAAACTACATAATATGAAAGGCATACCATAAACTTTTCCACATAAGTCCAAACAACCTATAAAAATGGAAAACCTTATTTTTCCATGGGAAATAATTTACCTTTCCTTTTTCAAGATAATTTAAATCACAAAAAATATGAACTATATTTCACACATTATTGGATAATGTGAAAGTGGAAAAGGAATACCCTACACAAGTGATGCACACATGTACATTTGAACACTAAAAGATTTTTGTAGTTGAAATGCAATGCTTGTTTTCATTTAAATGTAGGGTTTTTAAATCAGGGAGAAATAATGGCTGCCAAATTAATAAGCGTTTCTTTGGGAAAAATTTAAATCTTGTATTGGGTGATGAAGATAATAGAGGGTATTTAATCTTGATTCTTGACATCTAGAGAGAACCCTACAGCCTAACACAATCCAATGGAATTGACAAAAAAACCCAAATAGAGTCAACCCTACTATAGGAGGAAGGGCCTGCAGTAAGAACTTACCATTTTGCAAGAGCTGAGGGCGAATGCGGGTGAATGTTGTTCTGCAAGAGCTGAGGGCGAATGCAGGGTGAATGTTGTTCTGCAAGAGATCAGGGAAAATGTTGTTCTGCAAGAGCTCAGGGCGAATGCTGTTCTGCAAGAGCGCAGGGAGAATGCTGAGGGCGAATGCTGTTCAGCAAGAGCTGAGGGCGAATGCTGAGGGTGAATGTTGTTCTGCAAGAGCGGAGGGAGAATGCGCGCGTGATATCAGACGTTAATGTAGCACACATGTACATTTGAACACTAATATATTTTTTTAGTTGAAATGTAATGCTTGTTTTCCTTTAAATGTAGGGTTTTTAAAGCAGGGAGAAATAATGGCTGCCAAATTAATAAGCATTTCTTTGGGAAAAATTTAAATCTTGTATTGGGTGATGAAGATAATAGAGGGTATTGAATCTTGATTCTTGACATCTAGAGAGAACCCTACAGCCTAACACAATCGAATGGAATTGACCAAAAAAACCCAAATAGAGTCAACCCTACTATAGGAGGAATGGCCTGCAGTAAGAACATACCATTTTGCAACAGCTGAGGGCGAATGCTATTCTGCAAGAGCTGAGGGGAAATACTGTTCTGCAAGAGCTGAGGGCGAACGCTGTTCTGCAAGAGCTGAGGGTGAACACTGAGGGTGAATGCTGAGGGAAAATGTTGTTCTGCAAGAGCTTCGGGCGAATGCTGAGCGCGAATGATGTTCTGCAAGAGCGGAGGAAGAATGCGGGCGTGATATCAGATGTTAATGTAGCTATTGTGACGGAAACAATAAAATCATTTTTATGTAGCACGCATATAAGTTTTTTATTTTTATTTAGCGTGCATATAAGTGTCGTTATACTAACGGCGGAAAAAGCGTCGCTATTGCGACGAAGGCCTCCAGACGTCGCAGTTGCGACAATTATACATTGTGTCGCACTTACGACGTTTGCATTATCGTCACAATAGCGACGCTTTTGGCCATAGTGTCGCAATTGCGACGTATTCCTCCAAACGTCATAGTTGCGATACTTTTCTAAGTGTCGGTATTGCGACACTTTTCTATAAACGTCGGTATAGCGACGGTTTCGGGCGGGATGGAAAATATCTGGGGAAATTTCCGACATTTGGTCAAAAGCGTCGGAACCAAGTGTTGGAATTTCCGCCAAATGTAGTAGTGTCTCCCTAGAGTAACACACTCGACATAATGTAACCGTTATCTAGCATTTCCTTCAGTTGGAGCTTCGACTCTATCAACAACATAGGGAACATTCTATAAGGATCTTTGGATGTTGTTGTTGTTCAAGACATCAATTCTATGGAGAATAAAACTTATCTTTGTGGTGGTAGTCCTTGCATTTCTAGAGGAAAAACATCCTAAATTTTCTATATCACTAGGTGTTCCAATAAGCCACTTCGACTGTTGTTCTCATAATTGTTGGTTATTTGCACAACAAAAAATTTCCATCCCTTTTAAGAACTCATGTTTTCCTCCATTGTTGTGATTCTTCCAACTCATATGGGCCTCAACTTCCTTCGCAACACTATTCTTTCACGACCCCCATTTAGGCATCCAATCGAATTTTAAAATCCTTCAACCTTTGATCTATGGTTGGATAGCCAATCCATCTATAGTAATAAATTATACATAGACAATGATAATAAATTAAAATTGATTAATGTGTGCATGCCAATCATCACCAATGGGAATGATTTTATTATATATTCCACTCCTCTTTTGGTCCATAGGGCACCATGGAACAACAATAATTCCTTTTACACTTCCTTCACCAAGGTGCATTTTTTCAAGAATTTTTGGATTGATATACCTAAAATTTGAACATAGGCCAATTAAAATAGATATATTTTAAATATAGGTTATACATTTTGTTTCAATGGTATATTCTTGATGTTCATCTGGATGAGTATCCATAGTACCATAAATTTTGGGCACATTCTGAGCCACGTTGTTGACTTTATGTGCTTTATATACATTATAAAGTATGGTTTGATTCCTTTGTTTAAGACGAAAATCCTTTGTAAGTAGTCTCCTTTATGCTACCAAAATACGATGGGTCTGCTCCAATACCCATCCACTTCTTCTCTAAAATTTTTAGAGGACTAGTCATGAATATTAGTAGTGATGAGCCTCACACTTTCACCTTGCTAGTGACCTGTAACCTTCTTCCCCTTTCCTTTATAGTTTGGATTTCCCTTGGATTTAAATTCTATCCTATAGTATGGACTACGCCTTATTTTATCATAATAATATTTTAACTTTATAATTGCATCGTCACGATTTTATGGTTCATCAAACTCAATTTGGTCTTTCAATAGTTCTGTTAGGCCAATAATATACCATGGAAGATTCTCCTTTCTATACATTAGAAAAATTTTTAGGTGTAAAATGGGCCTCCTAAGGAATATTATAAAATAATAGTTGAAATAATAAAATAATATTATATTACCTCATCAATTGTTGGAGGGAATAAATAAAAAAAGACTTTTTTGACTTATATTTTCAATTTATCTCCCTACAAATTTACTCAAATTCCAAGAAAGAATTAAATTATATCCATATGATTCTTCTCATTCAATGCAAAATTTGATTTTTCATCCAAATAATACCCATGTTGCATAATTTAGATTGATCCAACTAGACGAAAAATCTGAAATACATGAAAAAATTTGATTGCAATCACATTTTTCATATATTTCACACTTTACATGTAGTAACGTCCATCAAAAGTATGAAACATGGGCACTTGTTGGATGTAAAATTAAATTTCATATCCAATGAGAGCTCCCTCTCGGAATTTGTGTAAAATTTTAGGGAGATAAGTTGAAAAAGTAGTTTTCTAATTTTTTTTTTTCTTTTATTTGTTTACCTTTTTAGTCCAAAAATGGTGAATCACCCACCATGGTTCACATCATCAATTGAATCTTGTTGGTTCTTATAGATTTTATTTTTGTTGTACATTTTTGTTTTGAGACCCATTTTTTACCTCAAAAATTTTGTTACTCTTCGAGAAAGGGGACATACCTAAACAACTCTAGAAATTTTTTGATGTATTCCTCGTAAGATAGCTACCACATATTGAGTTCCTAGCATTTATTTTCCATTATATCATTATACCTATCAAATAGGTAATTTCTCCTCAAATTCCTTTCAAACTCCCTCCAAGATAATTCTTCCTCGTAAATTTTCTTGACATTGTTTAGATCTTCTGACCATATATTGTCTTTTCCCCTTAAGCTTTGGATGGTTTCCCAAACTTGTAAATTTTTAGAGTAGTTATGGACTCTGAAAAAAACCCTTATTTCTAGTAGCCATGTCTCTGCTTCTTCATCTTTCTTCACCTCTCCATAAAATGTAGGAGGATTTTCCTTCCTTAATTCTTCTCACATAATATCCATTCTCTTTATTTTTCTTCTGGTAGTTCCTACTATTTGCAAAACTAGGTAGTTTCTTAGTACTACCTATCCTCGTCCTGGGAGTACTAGGAGTTCCACCCCTCATGGTACCTTTACCCGCTTGTCAATGTATTTATTGTTCTGATAGGTGGATTCTATAACCCAATATGGGAGAGATGTGTAAGTTTGTCTATTCGGATGAAATTTCACTAATGTCAGCCAAAATAGAAAGGTAAAAAAATATAAATAAAAAACATAAATAATGTCCTCTTAAACAATAAATTACATAACCATATAAATATAAAATTTAAAATTAATTAAAAATAAATTTAAACAATATAGATTTAAAACACGAAGAGGTTTACGAACACTCAAGAAATAGATATGGTAAAAAAATAAAAATAAAAATAAATAAGAGGTATGGTAAATAAATAAAAACTCTTTTTATAATTACTCAAAAAGTATGGTAAGAAAATAAGCATATAAATACACTATAGGTATGGTAATTAAATAAAACTTATTTTTATATTTACTCCATAAACCTTTTATATTTACAAAAAATAAAAAAAGAGGTTTTATATAGGTAAAGCCTATGTGCCAAATACCATGAGACAAATACCATGGGAAAAATACCATATTTATAACATAGATAGTAAATATGTTATGAAACTAGCTCCAAAAATAAAATAAAAGAGAGATCAATGCCTTAGAAATTAGCCACTTCGAGGGGGCAACCTCCTTTACATTACATATATGAACAATTCTTGGATTATTCAAATGAAAAAACCTCCTTTATATATATAGGAGTCCATGGGGTCACAATATAATCCTAGCTGACCTAAAAATAGTAATGTAAGGGCACAACAATAACAATAGTGGTGTTTTACGGGGGACAATAATAACAATATGGGGACTACATGGGTACAACAATAACAATAAGGGGATTGCATTAAAAACAATAAGGGACTAAAATAGTAATATAGGGACCTAACATGCCCCTCTCCTTCAAAAAAGTGTTGTCCTCAATGATTAAGTAGCTATGGATGATTCTGTGTAAAATTCTAATCCTCCGATATGGAATCTTTAGTGGGAAAGTTCTTCCACTTGATGAGATACTCTAAAGTTGAACGATTTTGTAGGTGTCAAGTTCTTGTTTCTATGACTGCTTCAGGTTCAAATATCATTTTCCCTTCCTCGTCAAGTTCTGGAAATATTTTTTGAACTAGAATTGTGTCACCTATATCCTTCTTTATGCATGAAGCATGGAGAACTGGGTGCACTCAAGGAGAAGAAGGAAGCTCCAATTTGTATGCCAGAGTATCCATATTTTGCAACACCTTTTAAGGACCATAGTGCTTTGGAAATAATTTATTATCCTTCTTAGCTTGCTTGAGGGACATTTTTGTGTATGGTTGTAGCTTTAAAAATACCCAGTCTCCTACATCAAAACTTTTCTCGCTACGATGTTGATTTGCATGTTGTTTCATTGGATTTTGTGCCAAATTTAGGTTATCCTTTAATAGTTGGAGAACTTGTTGTTGATGCTTGATATAATATTCTACTACTTGAACCTTGGAAGTTTCTCTTAAATATGTTGTGATGGATGGTGGATGATATCCATAAAATGCCATAAATGGGTTCATTTTTGCTACAATATGAAAGGAAGTGTTATACCACCATTCAACCATAGGTAACCACTTGACCCATTGTGTTTTTTTATAAGATACAAAACAACCAAGATATCCTTCCAAACATCTATTCACTATCTCAATTTACCCATCGAATTGAGGATGATAACCTGAGTTATGGGCTAGTTGAGTACCCAAACAATAAAATAATTCGTTCCAAAAATTTCTAATGAAAATGGGATCTCTGCTGCTTACAATAGTCTTTGGGTTTCCATGTAGATTTCCAAATGTTTCCATAAATGCAGTAGAAACTGTACTTGATTTAAATGTATTCAAGATCATGCAAAAAATTTGCATACTTGGTAAGTCTATCAACTACCACCATGATGACACTCTTTTCTTCGGAGTTATGTAAACATGTGATAAAATCCATTGAAACCTCCCCCCAACATTGAATTGGAATGGGTAAATGTTGTAGCAGACCTGAGGTCTTAATTTTCTGAACATTATTTTGTTGGAAAATGAAAAATTATGGCACAAAATTGTGAATATCAGATTTGAGGCCATCCCAAAAAATTCTTTCTTCACCCTTTGGTAAGTTCTTAAAAATCTTGAGTGTCGTCCTACAGGAGAGGTGTGCAATTACAAAGGAATATTTTGTTTTAGTTGGGAATTCTTACAGAGATATAAGTGATCCTTGTACCATAAGGAATCATTTTTCCAGCTACATGTATCATATGTACTCGGATCTTGCTAAACATTTTAAATGAGTGTCCACACTTCTTCGTCATTCCTCCATTCCTCCCTTTCTTCGGTTATCTAAACTGGTTTGATAATAGAAATGGAAAAAATAAATTATTCCACCTCCTCATCCTTTCTTAAGAGTGCATATGAAACAACATAAAGTTTCCCTTTTATGTAGATGATTTCAAATTCATAACCCAACATCTTTCTAACCCATTTTTGTTGTTTTTCTGAAGATATTCTTTGTTCCAAAAATTATTTAAGGCTACCATGGTCAGTTTTTACCTTGAAGTGTCTTCCCATTAGGTAAGGTCACCATTTCTTTAGTGCATGTAGTATTGCCAACATTTCCTTGTCATATATAGACTTTTGTAAATTCTTTCCTTTGATTGGATGAGTTTGAAAAGCAGTGGGTCTTCCTTCTTGCACTAAAATAACACCAATTCCATTTCCCGGGGCATCACATTCCACAATATTTTTTTTGTGAATTCTAGCATAGCTAAGACCGGTGCTAGGAATATTGCCTCTTTAAGATGTTCAAAGGCCTTAGTTCCTTCAGGAGTCCATAAAAATGAATCTTTCTTCAATTATTTTGTTACAAGTGGAGCTATTCTCCCATAATCCTTAACAAACTTGTGATAATGCCCTATTAATTCAAGAAATCCTCGCAATTTCTCTATGGTTGTGGGGAATTTTCATTCCTTAATAGATTTAATTTTGTTAGGGTCCACCTTAACTCCCTCCCGAGATACAATATGACCCATATATTCCACCTCCTATACTCCAAAGAAAAATTCGAAGATTTTTGCATATAATTGTTTCCCCCTCAATATTTTGAGCACCTTATCAACGTTGAACATGATCCTTCCAAGACCTACAGTAAATTAGTATATATACAAAAAACACTAACACAAATTTTCTAACAAAGGGTTTAAAAATGGAATTCATCAACGCTTGAAATGTAGAAGGCGCATTGGTAGGGATAAAAGGCATGACCAAAAATTCATAATGACTCTCTTGAGTTCGAAATGTTGTTTCATAATATCATCAATCTCCATCCTAATTTGATGATATCCTAAATGAAGATCCAACTTGGTAAAATAAATTGCTCCATGTAATTCATTCAATAATTCATCAATCACAGGAATGGGAGATTTATCTTTAATAGTGAGCTTATTGAGTTGCCTATAATCTAGACACATGCACCATGATCCATCCTTATTCTGCACCAATAATACTGGAGCAGAGAAAGAACTTTGAAAAGGATGAATTATACTACTGTATAACATTTCTATAGTCATACATTCAATTTCACTCTTTTGGACATAAGGATATATGTAAGGCCTGATGTTTGGAGTAAAAATTCCTAGAATGAAATGAATAGCATGATCATGAAACTAGCACATTTGGCCCAATTTCCTACGGCCAAATTGTCCCTATTCTGACACATAGGCATCCCAAGAGCAACACTTCGACATGGGGAAAAACGTGGTTAGCCATTATGTCACAATTCTAACACTTCAATAAAGTGTCGAAAGAGCGACACATTTTCTGACGTTTCTAGAAAAATGTTGCTCTTCCGACGTTATCCAAATCATCGTTGTTCCAACGTCAACAAAAGTGTCGCTCTACCAATGTTAGAAAAATCATCGCTCTACCGACGTTAGACAAAGCGTTGCTCTATCGACGTTGGACAAAATGTCGCTCTACTGGCGTTAGAAAAAAAGTCACTTGACCGATGTTAGACAAAGCGTCGCTCTACCAACGTTAGATAAAGCGTTTCTCTAGAAACAGTTCGAAACGTCGCATTACCGACACTCTTCTGTCGAAAAGAAATTTAAAAAAAATAGCCACATGTCGCTATAGCGACGGGTCGAAACGTCACTCTTCCGATGGAAGGAAATTTTAAAAAACTAAATGTCGCTCTTCCGATGGAAATGAAGTGTCGCTCTTTCGACGACAACAAATTAAAAAAAAAACTACATGTCACTTTTCTGACGGAAACGAAGCGTCACTCTTCCGATGGAAATGAAGTATCACTCTTCCGATGGGAGAGAAGCATCGCTCTTCTGACGGAAACAAAAAATTATTTAAAAAAATTTATTTAAATAAATCTCGCTCTCGCACATGAACACTCTATAGCACATAAACTAGAATGGTAGAAGACCATTTTAGGTAATTGATGTGGAATTTTTATGGTTCGGCATCTACAATATTTTAAAAATTGGTTCATTAGCTCTTGGTTTAGCTCACTATTTGAAATTTTAAGTGGGAAACCCTGGTTCTCTCCTTTGGCCTCTAGGCATCCTCCTTCACCATTTCAAGAGTTCAAGGAGAACCTCCTTTGGTTTTCAAGGAAAACAATCTTCAGCTGACAAGCAGAGTGGTTTCAGTTTCCGCCTTTGACATTCTGGCATGTTCCCTATCCAGTTGGGAATCATCCTCATGAGTCTCACGTCTGGCTTCCTACTCTCTATCTGCATTTTGTAGTATGTCAGCATGATTCAAAATCTGTTTATTATACATGTATTCTAGTAATGAGGGTGCCCCGTTTCTATTTAGGGTCATTCCATTGCACCTTCATCTCTAAGACGGGCCCCAAAAGCATCATGAGGATACACTAGATAAACACGACAGCTCAGTTCATTCACTTTAGGATAAACTAATTGATCAGGGATCTATTCTTGGATCCCATGTGGGAGTCATTATGCGTACCCTGCTACAAAAAAAGAACATTTCAGCTCTTGAAGCACATTTTCTATAATTTACACCTACCAGTTTGGAAGACTCATGAAGTATCTATAGCATATCCACACCCTCAGCTATATGCTGGACTGCACTGTCTTTTTGGCTTCTAAACTGAAGAACAATACTAATCTTCATATACCTTTTTGCTATGAGCTTTGTTGCAGCCTTTATTAATAAAAATCATCCAGTTATGGTTTTAAAAAAACAATGAATTGAAAAGGTTAAAGAAGCATTTCATGAGAAAGATCATAAAACAAAAATCAAGAGTAGGAATATTAACTATAAAACAGTAGTTCATAAAACACCAAATATAAAACAATAATCAAAATATTATTTGAATTATTTTTCTTACTCAGAAACATCTCCATATTTGAGTTATAGCTTGAATTTCTGTGATGTACTCAACAAGAGAAGGGAAGTATATACCATAGGAAAGCTTTAAAGACAATATAAGATTTGATAAATAAAATTTAATTGATGTCCAACAAATGGCCACAGAAGTAGATCAGTGGGTCTAAAACATGTAAAAAGTTGAAATACAATGTGGGAGTGCATAAGAAATTCCTAGGTCACTGAAAGCAAAATTATTGAAAATTAAGTGTAGCAAAGAGATATAAACTATCAGTCTAGGAAAAGGACATAAGATATTGTAACTAAAGTGATACAATAAGAATGCTAGTAACCAGAGATTTTGGTTCACATCACGTGTGTGAGAGAGAGGGAGATAGAGAGAAAGAGAGATAAAGAGAGAATGTGTGTGTGTCTCTGTCAAACCTGCAGTTGCTCATGTCCAAGGGCGAGGGAATGAACCCAAAACCAAATTTAAAAAAAAAAAAAATTGACACAATTCAAAATAATGACTGAGATAAATAGTAACCCATGAAATAGAAAATATACAATAATAATAAACTATCTGAGTTTTTATTCTCACTTGGGAACAATCTCCACATTGGGGTCTAGTCCACGGTTTTCTACTTGTACAAATCCAAATAATACTAAAATGATAAGATTTTTTTATCCTATCAAGCCTACGCATTTCTCTTCTTGCATCTTGGATCTCATTAAAAATGTGGAAAAAATAGAGAAAAAGCTGACACATACCTCTTGAATATCTCCAACATAAATCCGATCACCATAAGTGTGAATAGACACAATCGTATTTGGAAAGAGCTTATTCTCACATTTCGGCAGCAATTTATTTTTTCCCAAGTCATATATTCTCAGCACCTGTCTTAACATTTTCACCATATTAATAAGGATTTGATCAAATTTGTCCATCGTACTTACATGTTAATATATGCTTCAATACTTTCTCAATAAACAAAGATACATTAAAGATGTCTCCATCACTGGAACATGTAACTAACCTTCATCTTTGGATTATTTATAACTTTAATCTGCTTCTATTTCTGGAAATATTTGTTATTACCACTGAAAGGGAACTCTGGACTCACAAAATTGCAATAATCCTGTAGATTTCAAGGTTGAAAATTGAGAACAATGCTACATTCACTTATCTACAAATTCAGTGAATTTTCAGACCTCATACTAACTTCAATAATGGAAAATATCACACCTCAGCATATTTCAAATTTTTTGAGAATCTACTATCCTTGGGTATTTTGAAGGTCACGCCATTGAATTCAACTTCTAGGACTGGATTTCCTACATCTTGATTTTCCTGCTTGCCAATGTCAAGAAAAAAGTATGCCACATTTATTTTTAAAAAAATTCTATCTATATTATACGCAAAGTGATCCAAAAATTGTCAAACACTTTGATTTTGAAAAAAACATATTTGAAAATGTGAAAAATAGATTGGATCCTAGAGGGGAACATGACTCCTAAGCATTGAGATTAATGTCCAGTGGAGAGTGTCCACTAATTTAGGAAACTATTATTCTAAAGAAACCCTAGGCCACATCCACACCACAAATAAAATCATGTAGTCACATAGTTGAAAAGTATAATTTAGAAGGGAATATTTAGCTTAGGTAGGTATCCTTCAATAAGAAAAATAAGAGAGATCAATATTCTTGCCTTTAATGCTCAAATTTTCTAGAAATGAACAATAAGGAAAAACAAAAAAGATTCCTAGCCATCAAGTCAATTACATGATCAAGACTATATTGAAAAAAATGTACAAACTTTCCTAGCAAAGAAAAATATGGAAAGAAAAAAAGATTCCTAGCCATCAAATCAATCACAAGATCGAGAATATGTTGGAGACATATCAAAACATCATAGAAGAAGCATAAGGAATGGAAAGAATTATGTCAACATACTTTGTGGATTGACAAGTTACCATACATTTATCTAAGTACATCTAAATAGGAACAAGTTTTCTGGGTTTTCTTTATAAGAGAAATTGCTACACGAGAAAGAAAAGGAAAATCATTAGTGAAGATAATTTTATTAAAATTATTTTCAGTTCTATCACAATCCTGCAAATGCCAAGTATTTTACCTTCTTTGTCCAGTTTTTCATAATGGCATTGAATGGAACAACGCAATCTTTCAGTACTTTATTATATTGGATTAGAATAAATTTGATCTATTAAATTGAAAAATATACTGATGAAATGCAGGGACAAACATGTTTTTCTTCATTACTGTTCCTATCTTTACTTTTTTGAGATCAAGATACATATATTGGGTAGGTCCCATAAACAGGAAAAATACAGATATAAGTGGATCTTCCATAATTATTCATTGTCTAAATATCTGGCTAACCCATCTTTTAACATTTTAATACCCATTATGCTATCCTTGTATACCAGAAGTAGAAATGTTTGATGGGATTTGCTAGACAAATTAAATCCAAGCCTCCATTGCTTCTTGAAGAAGGCTCAAAATTCATAGATAGAAAACCAAGAGATCTCAAGACATTATTAGATAAGGCTAAATATATCTAAGGTAAATTCTCAGTGTAAACCTAATAGAGTCGAAATCCTTAGTCAAAACCATAGGAGACCCGAAAAAAGGAGCTTAATAAAGTGAAAGTCCGAGAGTGATTAATAGGAAACTGAGAAGCCTAGAAGCCTAGAAAATCAGACCCTAATTTATTCAATACAGTAGTATGACTTGAGGCCTTAACGACCTTGACAAAAAATTTTAAGTTAGCTTTAGAGAAGGTTTAAGTTGTCTATAATATCAATTTGAATCTGAAGGAGATCACTGAAGTCCCCTGTTGAAACAAAAATGGACATTGGTTACATTTTATGGTTTTGAGATAATTTTTGTTATCACTATGTTATGCCCGGTGGAAATATTTCTAGGATGAAGGGTTTTCGATATGTTATGATCTAGAGATCAAAGAACATAATGCCAACTATTTTGAAGAGGATTTAACAGCTAGAAATCCCAAATTGTTCTTCCTGTTATTATGTTTCAATCAAGTCTAAGAGGCCTCATAAATTAAAATAGAAATTGATAATGGCCATTGCAAAAGAAATATTACTTCTCAAGTTAAGACTCACTATTTATAAAGAAAATTCTATATCTCCTATCTGAGTATGTGCCTTTAGAAGCTCTAGTCCAAAACTCTGAAAGAAGGGTAAAAGCCAATGGTATTTGGTCTGTTATATAAAGGTTGGAATACCTTATATGAAATTACATAAGATCACATCTGAGTCATACTATTCTAGAGTATATGCCACTGTTGCACTTACAGTATCGGGAATCATAAATCATTTTTCTAAGAATAACACATCAATAAATAAGACCATAGTACCCGTAAGTCACATATATAATTCATAGTGTCAAACACCTATTCTAAGACTTTCGTGATGAGAAGCAGGATGATAACTATAGATTCCAACAATATGTACAAGAGCATGTCTCTGAGGGATAGAAAAACCATCATAGAACCATCGTGAGAGGATAAAACTATGCCACGGTTGAATTTTTCATCATTCAATGCTCAGTACTGCCATCTTTCCTCAGCAAGAAGCTTATACCTAGAGTATAGATGATAGAAGTATAACTGATCCATCCCTTAAGTAGCTGCAACAAAGATATGATATACTATGATTGTGTCATATCAAAGAGTGAATAAATTAACAAGAATAAAGTGTCATAAAGCTCATAATCGAATCAATCTTGTTGTGCCGAGATCATTTCATATAAAATTGAATGTCGAGAGTATACAACTGAGATGAGGCTAAGATCAATGATTGTAACAATACTAGAATCACGTTATCGAGACTATACATATACGAAATTCTAGGATGATGAGGTTATTCAAAAGAGTGATAACATTTTCATTATGGTTAGATCATTCCAGAATCCTCCATAATGTAGAAGTCCATGTAGGAGCAATTCTAAAACACTTGCTTTAACAATGATTCAACAAGCCTCAATGCCACTACAGGATATTTCAAGTCTTAATAATGATGACTTTAAACTAAAGCTACGAGGGTGCTTAATGTTTGACGTAATTGAGACTTCTATAAGGGAATCAAAGAAAAGATCAATATGAGCTTCCAAGGTTTCTTTAGGAGATAAGTTTGGTTGTAATTGCACATGGACAATGAACTGAGGAATGACAGTTTGTAATAGGTCTACAAGGCTGCTTCCATTATCCACCTAATGAGAATTGATTTTAAGCAAATACGAATGATACAGAAACTGCGGAGGATAGTGACAATAAGTTTATTCTCTACAGAGGTCACAAATATAAAGACCAGGTCTGAATGTAGTATTCTCCCACATATATGTTCTTGCTACCAGAATACAGAAGAATCAAAACTGAAATGCATAGGTCCTATAGTAATTCCACATATCTGAGATCTCCTTCTATGATGGCTGCAAAATGACCTTCCTAGCAAGCCGGAGATATTTTGGGATGTCAATCGAAACACAAGGTATAATCATTCCTTGGTTCATCAATGAATGAGGCCAGATCGATTTCTTTTAGTGGGCTTTCCTAATCTTTTCTAAATATTTGAGGAATGAATATGCAAACACGACAGAACCTTCACCATCTTCAAGACTCTTTTCTCCCATATGGAAACTGATCTCTGCCTCCTAAAGTCTCATTATTAAAAATATCAACTGGACATTGGGGAGTGGTACTTGAATCAACATTGAAACTGAATCTATAATGAACCACCCCCCACTTCAAGAATATACAAAAATGAGGCCTCTTAAGCTTCATCTATCTAGTCTTAAGGTCTATTTTTTGGGTCATATATCCTAGTCAAAGGACTCTAGATTGTGGTCTGAATGGTTGTTGGAAAATATTCTTATAAAAATCATAGGGCTCCTAAATTCAACACCATTTTTTCTCTTTTCACTCACAAGAAAATTTTTATTTATGAAAAACTCAAAAAAAGAGGCAACCAAGGCCCCTTGCAGTGCCACCTCTTTAATCCTAGTGAGGAATAAAACTCCCATATTTTCCTATCTTCCTCTTATTCCGCTAAACTAATAGCCAAAACTTTGTCTTCATTGCCAAGAGACTCATATAAGGGTGATACAATGATCCTTGTTCCTTCATTACTATCTTTAAGACGTTACATCTTTGGGAGAGTGAATGAGGAACACCAAAAATAATGCAAAGACCAAATAATTTGAGAACATAATCCAAAGTAGTCTAAAATGCCTCATTTAGTGACAGCATTAGCAAAGGTATCTTCACTTCGAAAATTCTACTGAAGATTGATTACATTAGATTAAAGGCTATATATTTTTTTTCTCTAAAATTTGTGTTTGAAGTTAAATTTCTTTTAGCAATAATATCGTAGAGTATATGAGAATCAAACGTAGGATTGATTGAAAAAGTATGTATTAAGACTTGTATTAAATTTTCTTTGATGTTGTTAAGGCTGATCTTACTATGCCTTGATGGAAAAAATTCATTTGTGAAAAAATTTATCCTCAAAGGACTATGCCAATGTTCTGGAAATACATGCATTATATGAAGATATGAAGGGTTCCTTAAATAAAACATTAAGGGCCTCATTTATAAAGGGTCCCTTCACCTACTTATACACAACAATTTCAATGATAAAATCCTCAAGTGATATGTTATCTTCAACAATGCTTGGGCAGTGTTAGATGCATATACTAATTTGAAGCATGAAATCCATATAGGTATTGGAAGAAGCAATGAAATGGATCAAGTTCATTTAATTTACTAAAGAATGGGTAACATGTGTAGGAAATTTCCTATGATATGAAAAACTTCCCTAAATTTGCAAAGTTTGTAATGTCATATACCCTATACTGTAGTGATATGTCTTGCATTGCATTGTTGTGAGTATGATTGTATTGAATGAGATATGATGAAAAATGATTATTTTAAGTCTCTAGAATTATGGCTAATCCATAACTAAAGGAAGAATCTCTAAAAATATATCTTGGGTAACTGCAAAAGAAGACATTCAAGTATTTCACTAATATAAGAGATGAAATTCTTATACCTGTGCCAAGAATATTTGGTGATATATATTGAATTGAACTTTTGGGGACCTATGTTTCCCTTCCAAAAGTTTCATTCCATTTTAGAATGCAGGATGTTGTCTTGATGCCATGAACCTTGAAAGATTCCCTAGAGTATGAACAACTCTTACTCATGAGCTTAATTTCTAGAGAATGACCAACTCTTACTCATTGTACAAACCCAACAGCATTTATGGCTCCCTTTTGGTCAATATTTCAGCTTTCCCAAAAATATACATCAGGCTACAGTATGGAAATATTGACCTAATGAGACTCTAATTACTATTGGTGTGAAATATCCCTTGAGTTTATCTTGGAGCATGTAAAAAGTACTAGGTGGATCTTATAGAGTTAGAAGTGGGAAACCTTAGTCATCACTCATATGTTGATTGAAAAGGCAATAATATCCTATCTTTCTTTCAATCTTATTTTCTTAAACAAACTGCAAACCATTTTGCTAGATTTGTTGTGCATATCAACTTGTCTTACTCATAAAAAGAAGGTAATTTTAGTATCTTGGAGGCCTTATGCTAGAATTCCTGAACAAAATATGTGAATGGAGGCCCTATGGATCTTTGTCAATTCTTTGATTGATAATCCAAAATTTTAATCCCAAACTAAGGAGACATTGACAACTCATCAGAACAACTTTGTTTCAAAGTGTGAGCTCTCTCAAGATTTTTTGAAGAAAGTTGATAAATGTGGAGTTATTGAGAACATATTATCATGGGAAGACTTCAAACCGAGAAAGGATCTTAATAAAAATGATGGAACGAAGAGAAAAGGGTTAACTAGTATCACCAAGCTTGATAATGCAAATGATGCAGGAAGTAAGAATTCTGAGAAATGCACTCTGATTTTACCTGAGGGATATTTAGCCAAGGCCCTTGCGATGGCAGGGTTGGATGTTGTTGGTCAAAATCATTATGGTGTGTTTCCCCTTAGAGGTAAGTTGTTGAATGTAAGGGAAGCCATACATAAACAAATAATGTAAAATGTTGAGATTCAACATACCAAGCAAATCCTTGGTCTGTAGCATGGAAAGGAATATGAGAGTGTCAAATCTCTAAGATATGGTCATCTTATTATTATGACAGATCAGGATCATGATGGTTCACACATAAAAGGATTGCTGATCAACTTCATACACTCTTTCTAGCCATATCTACTAAAGATTCCTTCATTTTATGTTGAATTTATTACTCCTATTTTCAAGGCAACCCATAAAAATGGAAGGGTATTGTATTTCTATACCATGCTTGAGTATGAATCATGGAGAGAATATCTGGGTGGATCAACATCAATATCAATTGCGAAGCTTAGACTGATCTGTGTAATAGCTTGAATATGGTTCAGATATAGCTTAGAGAGTGATGAATAGGGAAACATAGTCTGCTACAGAGATCAAATTCATATGGTCATGATACAAGTAGAGATCTGTCACTATGGCTTGTGTAATGGTTCACTCATATCAATGCTAAGCTTAACCAATCATACAAGATCAACTATTATATAAACATTAGCAATCAACCTCTATTTCTACTTAAGGTTTATAAGATACACATGTTAGCATAGAGCTAGTAAGGCTATGTACTTATTACTATGATTCTGGTTAGTGTTAATAAGGTATGAATTGAATAGGGAAAGAGAGATATTGCACTGTTGTGAGTATGACTGTGTTGAATGAGATGTGATGAAAAATTATTATTTGAAGTCTCTAGAATTATGTCTAATCCATAGCTAAAGGAAGCATCTCTAAAAATATATCTTGGGTAACTGCAAAAGAAGACATTCAAGTATTTCAATAATATAAGGGATGAAATTCTTATACCTGTGCCAAGAATATTTGGTGATATATATTGAATTGAAGTTTTGGGGACCTATGCTTCCCTTGGAAATGTTTCATTGCATTTTAGAATGCAGGATGTTGTCTTGATGCCATGAGCCTCGAAATATTCCCTAGAGTACAACCAACTCTTACTCATGAGCTTAATTCTAGAGTACGCCAAACTCTTACTCATGAGCTTAATTTCCAGAGTACGACCAACTCTTACTCATTCAAGTACAAACCCAACAACATTTATGGCTCCTTTTTTGTCAATATTTCAGCTTTCCCAGAAATATACATCAGGGTACAGTATGGAAATATTGACATAATGAGACTCTTATTACTGTTGGTGTGAGATATCCCTTGAGTTTATCTTGGAGCATGTAAAAAGTACTAGGTGGATCTTCTAGAGTTAGAAGTGGGAAACCTTATTCATCACCCATATGCTGAGTGAAAAGGCACTAATATCCTATCTTTCTTTCAATCTTATTTTCTTAAACAAAATGAAAACCATTTTACTGGATTTGTTGTGCATATTATCTTGTCTTTCTCATAGAAAGAATGTAATTTTGGTATCTTGGAGGCCTTATGCTAGCATTCCTGAAAAATATGTGAATGGAGGCCTTATGGATATTTTTCAATTCTTTGATTGATAATCCGACATTTGAATCCCAAACCAAGGAGACACTGACAACTCGTCAGAACATCTTTGTTTCAAAGTGTGAATTCTCTCAAGATTTTTTGAAGAAAGTTGCTAAATGTGGAGTTGTTGAGAACATATTATCATGGGAAGACTTAAAATAGGGAAAGTATCTTAATAAAACTGATGGAACCAAGAGAAAAAGGCTAACTGGTATCACCAAGCTTGATGATGCAAATGGTACAGGAAGCAAGAATTCTGAGAAATGCACTCTGATTTTAGTTGAGGGAGATTCAGCCAAGGCCCTTGCGATGGCAGGGTTGGATGTTGTTGGTCAAAATCATTATGGTGTGTTTCCCCTCAGAGGTAAGTTGCTAAATGTAAGGGAAGCCATCCATAAATAGACAATGGAAAATGTTGAGATTCAACATATCAAGCAAATACTTGGTCCGCAACATGGAAATGAATATGACAGTGTCATATCTCTGAGATATGGTAATATTATGATTATGATAGATCAGGATCATGATGGTTCGCACATAAAAGGATTGCTGATCAACTTCATACACTCTTTCTAGCCATATCTACTCGAGATTCCTTCATTTCTTGTTGAGTTCATTACTTCTATTTTCATGGCAACGCATAAAAATGGACGGGTATTTTCTTTCTATACCATGCTTGAGTATGAATCATGGAGAGAATATCTGGGTGGATTAGCATCTACATCAATTACTAAGCTTAGATTGATCCATGTAATATCTTGAATATGGTTAAGATATAGCTTAGAGATTGTTGAATAGGGAAACATAGACTGCTACAGAGATCAAATTAATATGGTCATGATACAGGTAGAGATATTTCACTATGGCTTGTGTAATTTTTCACTCATATTAATGCTAAGCTTAACCAACCATACAAGATCAACTATTATATAAACATTAGCAATCAAGCACTATTTCTACTCAAGGTTTATAAGATACATATGTTGGCATAGAGTTGTTGAACCCTTGGTTAAACTGAGAGGGGGGTGGTGAATCAGTTAAATGAATTCATGGTCTTGTAAAACTTTCTTTTATACTCATTCACATCATCATTTTGTGATCAACTTAATATAAAATGGAAGGAAAATCTTAATAAGTGAGCAGCAGGTATTAAGAAGAATAAATACGGAGTATCAACACACAATCATCATGCATATAGACAAAAGATATAAGTGGAAACCCATAAGGAAGAAAACCACATCTTATTATTGTTGTGATGCAAAGGCAAGCTCAAACTCCCTCTCACCACTGATTTTCTGTAGGCTTCTACATACAGAAGGCTACAACCTTAATTCTGCAAGCTACAACTTGCAAGGAAGCTCCAACTCCCATCTATTTTCTACGGGCTACAACCTACAGGAGGCTCCTACCTCGGACAACTAGAACTAAAATCTATCAAGCTACAACTTGATATGGAAGCACCCACTTCCTCACTCTTTCATAAAAAACACATGCTTATTTACCTGGATATCAGCTTTGTTCTGTTCCTTCTTCACTCTTGTCCACCAACCTTCATATCTGCCTTATATCATCTCTAAACCTTCACAGCTTCTCTATCTACTCCTCCTTCTTCTTACCCTCTCTCCTCATTTCTCCATTCTCTCTCCATTCTGCATATCTATTTGACATCATTTATAGATATTTCCTTATGACTGTTTATATTCCACGGGGAAATCGAAGTGAATAGGTATGACTCTTTGCCTTCCACCTTCTCATTTTCTTGCATAGCACATTCAGAAAAAGATAACAATATGTATACATTTCAATATTACATTGGGGTATTTATTTGCCCACGGAGACTTGCCTTTGTATCAAAAACAATATAAAATTAATTAAATAATTTACATTTACATTTGCAATAGATATATCTCATTCAACCCTTTTAGTTCTAGGCTCACTGTATGTTTGTCTTTTTTATTGCTATAGTGTAACAGTTCTGCATACCTCTCTTCACTACAACTCTGTGTACCTTTTCTTATCAAATTTTGAAATCTGATCTTCTTTCATTCTTCATCACACATTTAGATTTAATTAATTAAAAATCTTCAATTCTTAATAGAGTTATCCTTCTCTGATACCACTTCATGGCGAGATGCCCGCTCAACCCACAACCTTAACTCTCTTGTTCATGTAAAACTGCATTCCAAAAATGTATTCTAGTTTTTTTCTGTAATTAATTTTAAATCTAGGTAACCTCAACAATTTAATTTTCTATCTGGGCAATCTTAAAACTACGCGGAAGCTAATTGTAAACTCATGGTTACTAAAACCCAAACTATCCAGCCCAAAATTCTCATCTACTTGCGGAAGCTTCACTTTCAATCAATGGTATAAATAAGGACCCATTCATGGTATCAAAAAAACATTTGGTTTTGTAACTAACTCCCTTATGCAATCTGAATGCACCCTATATAAATTTTTTCAAGACCCAATTTACAATATAGCTCTATGGCTAATCGACGCACATTAAACATAATATATTTAAAATATATTACATCCTCCACAGTGATAGTCTTAATTTTTATAACCACTACAATGACCCTTTGACTTTATATAAGGTACTAAAGACCATATGAATTCGGTGGGGTCCCACAGCCAATGTTTAATAAATAATTATAATTCTGGCTCATACCTCGAATTATCAACCTCACAGCTTTATATGTGATTGCCTTTGGATCTTCCACAAGACGAATCCGACGGAAATCGTATTTTTATCTCAGTGGGCTTTAACACACAAAAAATTTGCGAAATGGGTGGTATTCGATTAACGACCTTTTCCACGTGTCACATGCCAAATTCTATCGCATTTTTTTCTTTGATTCTGCTTACCATTTAAAACTTATGTGAATACCATAAATGGTTTCTTAAGATCGCTTCCCTATTCGTGGTTCTGTTGCATATTCACTCAATGTTCCTTTGCATAGTTCTATCGAAACCCGCCTTTTTCCTCATAACTCCACCTTCTACTTCATGACTAAAGGTTCCACGAACTCCAATCAGCTACAATACAATCCTGTGGAATGAATGCACCTCTATTCTCAATGCAATTTTTAACTTCTGCTGGTAAATAACTCCATAGCTTCACATTAAAACCTACTGCAAATTATCCCTCGATTTCGTCTTTAAACTTCATCGCATGTGTTTCAAATGTGCCATCATTCCATCCTAATTCAACCAAGATTTAATTCAACTTCTGCACCTGCCCAATTTAATTCTCGTAATTTCTTGTTTGACCAAGATTCCTCTATAAATTCAATAAATGCTGAATAGACCCACTACTTACTTTGGCAACCACGAATCTTAAAAATAATTGAATCTTCCTTCATACGAATCCCTTTCATGATTTAGATGACCTTTGAACTATCATTAAACTCTCGAAAACCTTACATTTTCCACCTCCGTGCAATAAGAATTCACAACAGTTTCTTAAGGGTACTCGGAATCATTACTAGAACCACTCAAACGCACGCTCTGTTACACCCATCCACAATGCATTAAGACATCATGATTCATACGAACTCATAAATCAAGCTTTGTATTTCCAATCAAAACATTTACACATGTAATCAGTTCTTCAATGATCTATAAACAAGTCCTTCAACTCAGAAATTAAATTTCAACATTAACATTGAGTTTTTCCATGATATACAGAACACCAATTAAAACCCCCATCACAAGGTCTATTCACGCAATTTTTAGTCGATCAAAGCACAAAATTCTGAATCAATTCTTATATAATAAAATCAAATTACATAGCCTTCCCTGGTCCTACCCTGATCTTCTTTTCGATGGCCTTCTATCCTCATACTCTGCCTCTTGAATATCTCTCTACTTCAATTTATTACCTTTGCTTCCTCTACTCCTTGTCTGTCTCCTTTATCTTATTGTTGGTTCTTCTTTATTCTTTTGCCTTAGCAATAGTTCAGGTGCTGCTCCTTTCTTCTCCTTTGCCATCAATGACAATATTTCTAACAGTCTCCCCCTTTGGAATTGTTGGCAATACTTTAATACTCTTCTTTTGCTTGCTTTTCCTCCCCCTTTGACATCAATGGCAAAGGGTTGCACATTTCCTAGTTTGGTTTCCAAATATTGTCCATAATACTCTAATCTTGAGGACCTCTTCCATGCACTACTCACTTTCTCTGGCTCTTTTGTGACAATATTTGTTCACTGATCTCCCCCTGCAATGACACTTTATTTTCTGATCTCCCCCTGGAATGATGCTTTCTTTTCATGTCAGAGAGTAACATATGCAGACACTACCCCTAGTTTGTCTCTTATATATTCGAATGGTTCTTTAGCAAGAGGTTTTGTGAATATTTCTGTTGTTTGTTCCTTTTTTGGTACATATTCTAACATCACTACTTTCTGTGCTACTTGTTCTCTGAGGAAATGGTACTTAATAGGGATGTGCTTTGTTTTTGAATGAAATACAGGATTTGTTGATATACTTATTGCACTTGTATTGTCACATTTGATTGAGATGGGATCATCCATGCTTACCTTCATGTCCTGGAGAGTTTGTTTCATCCACATTACTTGTGTGCAACATGCTGCTGCTGCTATGTATTCCGCTTCTGTTGTAGATAGAGAGGTATAAGTTTGCTTCTTGCTTAGCCATGCCACCAGACTTTTCCCCAAATAAAATGCACCTCCACTTGTGCTTTTCCTATCATCCATGTAGCTAGCCCAATCTGCATCTGTATATGTTGTCAAAGTGAGGCTTTTAATTTTTGGATACCATAGCCCATAATGTGCAGTTCCTTGTAGATATCTAAATGTTCTCTTGATTGCTAGTAAGTGATTTTGTTTTGGTGTTGCTTGATATCTTGCCACAAGTCCTACTACCAAAAAAATGTCTGGTCTAGACGCAGTTAGGTATAGCAGACTTCCTACCATGGATCTGTAAATTCTTTGATCTATATCTGTAGATCCATCATTAGCACATAGCTTGCATCCAGTGATCATGGGAGTTGACACAGGTTTTCAGTCTTCCATTTGGAACCTTTTCAACATCTCTCTTAAGTATTTATCTTGTGAGATGAATGTTCTAGTGTCCTTTTGTTCGATTTGAAGTCCTAAATAGAAGGTGAGCTCTCCAATCATAGACATCTCAAATTCTAATTTCATTTCTTCAGCAAATCTTTTTTTTAACTTATCTTTGTTGCTACCAAACATGATGTCATCTACATAGACTACTACAATTAGGAGATCATTTTCATTAGCCTTTATGTAAAAATTGTTGTCTACTCCTCCTTTCTTAAAACCTTGTTTTTGTAAGTATTTTTCCAGCCTTGAATACCATGCACGAGGAGCTTGTTTCAGCCCATATCAGGCTTTCTTTAATCCGCACACATAGTCATGTTTATCTGTTAATGAGAATCCTTCAGGTTGCTCCATGTAGACTTCTTCCTCTAGATCTCCATTCAGGAAGGAAGACTTCACATCCATTTGATATACCTTGAAATCATGATAACATGAAAATGCCAAAAACATTCTGATTGCTTCCATTCTAGCTACAAGGGAAAAAGTTTCATCATAATCAAGACCTTCAATTTGTGAATATCCCTTGCATACAAGTCTGGCTTTATTTTTTATTACCTGCCCTTGTTCATTCATCTTATTCTTGAATATCCATTTTGTGCCAATGACATTTTTCCCAGTGGGTCTTGGAATTAATTCCCAGGTATTGTTCTTCTCAATTTGGTCCAGTTCTTCATTCATAGCATTCACCCAGTTTTTTTCTTTGCTGGCTTCTTCAAACTTCTTTGGCTCTATTTGAGATAGCATGGCTAGGTATACTTCTTCTGTCCATTCAGCAAGTTGTCTTCTTGTTTGTACTCCCACACTCTTATCCCCAATGATTTGATTTTCTGGATGATTCTTTTGAGTCTGTCTTGAGGGACCTTTTAAGTTTAATTCAGTATCCTCTGTTGTCTTTCTCAATTCATCATTATCTTGGTTCTCTTGTTCATGATCTTCTGGAGGATTGCTTCATCTTGTACTTCTTGTTATGTTTGGTAGATCTTCATCAAATCTTACATGAATGCTTTCCACAGTTTTCTGTAGTGTTTTTTTGTAGCACCTGTAACCCTTACTCTTGGATGCATATCCTAAAAATATTCCTTCATGAGCTCTTGCATCAAACTTCCCCAGTTTTTCATGATTATTTTTTATGAAACACTTGCTTCCAAAGACTCTAAAGTGCTTTATTGATGCTGGTTTACCATGCCATAATTCGTAAGGAGTCTTGTCACAGTTTGGTCTTAAATGAGCTTTGTTAAGAATGTGAACAACTATGTGTACTACTTCTACCCAGAAGGTTAGGGGAATGTTACTTTCTTGCATCATGGCTCTGGCAATCTATTGTACTGACCTGTTTTGTCTCTCTGCCACTCCATTCTGTTGAGGTGTACCTGCAATTGTAAATTGTTGTTTTATCCCATGCTCATTGCATAGGTCTACAAAATCATAGTCTGTCAATTCACCTGATCTGTCTAATCTGATGCACTTTAGCTTGCGTCCTGTTTGATTTTCTGCCAATGCCTTGAATATCTTGAATTTCTCAAGTATTTCATATTTATATTTGAGAAATGCTACCCACGTCATTATGGAAAAGTCATCTATTATCAGCATGAAATAATATTCTCCACTTGGTGCTTCAGTTCTTGAAGGTCCAGACAGGTCCATGTGAACAAGCTGAAGAGGTCTACTTATAGATAGTTTCTCTTTGGTCTTGAAAGATCTACGGGTTTGCTTACCTATTTGGTAGGATTTACATATGGTATTTGAAGGCTTCTTTATCACTGGCATATCTCTAACTACATCCTTCTTGCTTAGTCTTATGATGTGGTCAAAGTTTAGGTGTCCCAATCTTATATGCCATAACCATGATTCATCAAGTTTTCTTAGGTGACATGCTCCATCCTCTTCTTTCACTATATAGACATTACTTTATGTTTGAACACCTTTGATCAAGGACTTTCCGGTGGTGCTTTATCTTACTTCACAATCTTGGGCTCTAAAAATGACTTCACAGCCTTTATCACACATTTGACTGACACTTAGCAGATTTTCTTTCAGCCCATCCACAAATAGTACATCTTGGGCCTTTCCTCTTCCATTATCCAGACTGACTGAGCTTTTCCTTTGATTTTCCCTGCTTTATCATTGGCAAATGTTACAGTCTCGGATTTCTTTTCATCAAAGGTTACAAAATTGCTTCGATCTCCAGTCATGTGCTTTGAGCATCCACTGTCCAAATACCATTAGTTTTTCTGATCTTGAGCTATTAGAGCCAAGCCACACTTATTCAAATTCTTTTTTCACTGCATGCATCCTTTTGTTTGGTACCTTTCCTGAGGGGATGGACCACATTCTCTGATAGGACATTTGTGACACTTGGGCCTGATTTGATGGAAGTCAAAGCATTTGATTATGTTTCTGAATGAATTATGTACATGAGTGAATTCTCCATTATTTATCCATCTCCTTGAGTTTCCATACATCAGCCTTTTTCCATTCGTTCTGCACTCCTTGGCTTTATGGCCGAACTCCTTACAGTAAAAACAATACCCATAAAAATAATTAGCGTACCTGATGAAGGGTTGTCTTCTCCATTTGTTTGCTTGACATAGTATTTTCAATTTTTTCATCCTTTGGTGGTTGGAATCGATTCTCCTTTTATGACAGTATGCAACAATATGCCCTAGTTTGTGGCAGGGATAACAAGTGACCATTTTCATAGGGGGGGAGAATCTCCTTTGATAGCTTCCAAATTTTATATATTCAGGAGTATATGAGCCTTTTTCAGTTGACTATTTATTTATTTCATTCTTTGTCTTTTGAGGTTCCTTCTTGTTTCTGTTTACTTCATTGCAGGCTTCTACAACTGTAGGAACCTTCTGGGCTACTTCATTGTTCTTAACAGCTTTTACAAAAATGATGTTTCTGTAATCTTCTTCCTTGGAATTACTTGTTTCTCCTTTGTAGCCTATCGCAGTCTTTATCAAGGGAGATCTTTGAGAATTTAGAATTTTATTCAACTGTTCAGAACCTATCATTTGAGAAGAGTTCATTGAAAATTTCCTTTGGGTGTTTTCTAATTTCTTCCTCAAGCATACTACTTCTTCTTCCAATTTCTCTTGCTTCTGAATTTTATCCTCAATTTTCTTAAGTAGAGTGTCTTCTACCTTCTTGGCTTCTTCAAGCTCTACTTTCAACTGAATGAGGTCTTCTAAATTTTGTTCTTCTCTTACATATTTGAGGAGAATGTCTTTTTTTTTGTGCACTTTATTTTAAGTCTGTCTATTTCCTACAGGGAACTTCTTAGCTCCCCCTCAAGATCTACTTCACCTTCTTACTCATCTTCTAGAAGGAAACCTTCAAGATCTTCCTTGGCCATCAATAAAAATTTAGAGGTTCCTTCTTCATTTGAGGTTTCATCTAAGTTTTCAAATGCACTGCTATATTGCTGAGCATAAAATGATTTTCTCCTGTATCTATTCCCTTTCTTCCAGTTCTTTGATATGGTTTTCTTTGTCTCTTGAGTCTGATTCTTTGTCTTCTTATGAGGAAACTTATATGTGTAGTGTCCAACTATTCCACAGTTAAAGCATTTAAATGTAATTTTACCTTTATACTTTCCTGAGCCTCTATCCAATATTTTGACAAATTTGGCCTCTTCTTCATTAGAGCAGGAGCATGCATATTATTTTTCTTATTTTTTCTTCTCTGTCTTAAAGGCTGCCTCCCTCACATTTTACTTCCTCTGTGGCAGTCTCATCTCATAGGCCTTTAATTTTCCAAGTAATTTGTTCATGGTCAAAGTTTCGCAATCAACTATTTCTTCTATGGCAGAAACCTTGGGGTTAAAGTTGGATGGTAAAGATCTTTGAATCTTTTGAACAATTACACATTCTTTTATGTTTTCTCCTAGAGATTTCATGTTATTCCCAATTTCTACAACCCTTGAGAAGAAGATGGCAATGTCTTCATCATCATTCATTTTTATATTTTCAAACTGAGATCTATAGACTTGTATTTTGGCTATCTTCACATTTTTGTCTCCCTCATGGATGCTTTCCAATGTATCCCATATTTCTTTGGCAGTCTGGTTGTGAATTACTATGATAAATTCCTCCTCACACAGTCCACTTAAGAGAGAATTCATGGCTTTTTCATTAGCTACAAAATATAGTTTGGCATCTTTCTCTGAGTCAGACTCCTTTGGGGCATATCTCAATTCCACAGCAACCCATACTTCTATTCCTAGAGACATTATGTACATCCTCATTCTTATTTTCCAGAAGGCATAATTTGTACCAGTGAACAAAGGGGATTTATTTGTTGAGCATCCTTCTATACTAGCCATCCTGGGGACCTAGGATCTCCTTCCAGTTGTTAAACTAATATAGAAGGAACCAACTCTGAAACCAATTTTTGAACCCTTGGTTAAACTGAGAGGGGGGGGGGGTGAATCAGTTTAATGAATTTATGGTATTGTAAAGCTTTCTTTTATACTAATTCACATCATCATTTTGTGATCAACTTAATATACAATGGAACAACAATCTTAATAAGTGAGAAGTAGGTATTAAGCAAAATAAATACAGAGTATCAACACATAATCATCATGCATATAGACAACATATATAAGTGGAAACCCATAAGGGAGAAAACCACATCTTATTATTGTTGTGATGCAAAGCCAAGCTCCAATTCCCTCTCACCACTGATTTTCTGTAGGCTCCTACCTACTTTTGCAAACTACAACTTGCAAAGGAAGAGCTACAACCTACGGGAGGCTCTACCTCAATTCAGTTTTGCAACTTACATCTATCAAACTACAACTTGACCTGGAACACCCACTTCCTCACTCTTTCATAAAAAACACATGTTGATTTACCTGGATATCAGCTCTATTCTGTTCCTTCTTCACTGGTGTCCACCAGCCTTCATATCTACCTTACATCATCTCTAAACCTTCACAGCTTCTCTATCTACTCCTCCTTCTTCTTACCCTCTCTCCTCATTTCTCCATTCTCTCTCCATTATGCATATATATGTGACATCATTTATAAAGATTTCCTTATGACTATTTTTATTCCACAGGGAATTCAAAGTGATTAGGTATGACTCTTTGCCTTCCACCTTCTCGTTTTCTTACCTAGAACATTCAGAAAAATATAACAATATCTATACATTTCAATATTACAGTGGGGTATTTCTTTAACCATGGATACTTTTCTTTGCATCACAAACAATATAAAATTAATTAAAACATTTACATTTACATTTGAAACAGAGCTCATTCAACCCTTTCAGTTCTCGGCTCACTGTATGTTTGTCTTTTCTGTTGCTGTAGTGTAATAGTTCTACAAACCTCTGTTCACTACAACTCTGTGGACCTTTGCATATCATATTTTGAAATCTGATCTTCTTTCATTCTTCATCACACATTCAGATTTAATTAATTAAAAATTTTCAATTATCAACAGAGCTATCCTGCTCTGATACCACTTGATGGCAGGATGCCCGCTCAACCCACAATCGTCACTCTCTTGTTCATGTAAAACTGAATTCAAAAATTGTATTCCAATTTTTTTCCCCAATTAATTTTAAATCTGGGTAACCTCAACAATTTAATTTTCTATCTGGGCAATCTTCAAACTACGCGGAAGCTAATTGTTAACTCATGATTATTAAAACCCAAAATATCCAGCCCAAAATTCTCATCTACTTGTAGAAGCTTCACCTTCAATCAATGATATAAATAAGGATCCATTCAAGGTATCGAACAAAAATTCATTTTGTAACTAACTCCCTTATGCAATATGAATGCACCCTATATAACTTTGTTCAAGACGCAATTTACAATATAGCTCTATGGCTAATCGATGCACATTAAACATAATATATTTAAAATATATTACGTCCTCCACGGTGATGGTATTAATTGTTATAACCACTACAATGACCCTTTGACTTTATATAAGGAACTAACAACCATATGAATTCGGTGGGGTCCCACAGCCAATGTTTAATAAATAATTATAATGCTGGCTCATACCTCAAATTATCGACCTTGCAGATTTATATGCGATTGCCTTTGGATCTCCCACAAGACGAATCAGACAGAAATCACATTTTTTCTCACTGGGCTTTAACAAGCAAAAATGTTGCGAAATGGGTGGTATTCGATTAACCACCTTTGCCATGTGTCACATGCCGAATGCTATCGCATTTTTTTCTTTGATTCCTCTTACCATTTAAAACTAATGCGAATATCATAAGTGGTTTCTTAAGAGCGCTTCCCTGTTCGTGGTTCTATTGTGTCTTCACTCAAGGTTCCTTTGCGTAGTTCTATCGAAACCTGCCTTTTTCTTCATAAATCCACCTTCTACTTCGTGACTCAAGGTTCCACGAACTCCAATCAGCTACAGTTCAATCCTGTGGAATGAATGCACCTCTATTCTCAATGCAATTTCTAACTTCTGTTTGTAAATAACTCCACAGCTTCACATTCAAACCTACTACAACTTATCCCTTGATTGCGTCTTTAAACTTCATCACATGCATTTCAACTATGTCATCATTCCATCCCAATTCAACCGAGATTTAATTCAACTTCTGTGCCTACCCAATTTAATTCTCTCCATTTCTCGTTTGACCAAGATTCCTCTGCAAATTCAATAAAATGTTGAATAGACCCACTACTTACTTCGGCAACCAGGAATCTTAAAAAGAATTGAATCCTCCTTCATACGAAACCCTTTCATGATTTCTATGACTTTTGAACTACCATTAAACTCTCGACAACCTTACATGTTATTTTTCCACCTCCGTGCAATGAGAATTCACAATAGTTTCTTAAGGGTACTCAGAATCATTACTAGAACCACTCAAACGCATGCCCTGTTACACCCATACACAATGCATTAAGAGATCACGATTCATAGGAACTCATAAATCGAGTTCTATATTGCTAATCAAAACATTTACACATGTACTTAGTTCTTCAAGGATCTATAAACAATTTCTTCAACTCAGAAATTCGAATTCAACATTAACATTGAGTTTTTCCATGATATATAGAACACCAATTAAAACCCCCATCACAAGGTCTATTCACACAATTTTCAGTCGATCAAAGAACAAAATTCTAAATCAATTCTTCTTATATAATAAAATCAAATTACATAACCTTCTCTGGTCCTGTCCTAATCTTCAATTCTTTGGCCTTCTATCCTCCTACTCTGCCTCTTGAATAGCTCTCTGCTTCAATTCGCTGCCTTTGCTTCCTCTGCTCCTTATCTGTCTCCTTTGTCTTATTGTTGGTTCTTCTTTATTCTTTTTCCTTAGTGATAGTTCAGGTGCTGCTGCTTTCTTCTCCTTTGCCATCAATGACAATATTTCCAATAAGAGCTAGTAAGGCTATGTACTTATTACTATGATTCGAGTCAATATTAATAAGGTATGAAATTAATAGGGAAAGAAATATTATTAAATCATAACAAGGAGCTTAGCTTGAATATGGAGTTCCTGGTCACTGTAATCTAAGACCTGTATTGAGGATATCATGTTTATACAAATATGTGTTATTCCATTACGTGTAGTTACATCAAGAAAATCTTGGTCACTGATTCAATGGACTTGATTCATTAGTACTAATAGCATAGTGAAATAGTAAGCTTATAGATTCAATAGAGCTTACTAGTAGCTTAAGTAAGGTGATATAGTGATAGTTACTAGGCTTGAGATGGGCATCATAGGTACGATACAGTCTCTTATACCAATCTGCTTTTAGTTCCATATAAATGTTATAATTGTAACTAATACATGGGAGTCATAGAAGAGAGATAAGGGTGAATACATTACTCAGCTTAAGCTAATCCAACCCTTTTCACTAATCAAAGTTGGAAATAGTGTATTCAATGATATCGAGCTAGAATAGGAACAAGAATATCTTAGTATTGAGCTTACATTACACCTATGTCCACATTAGCTATTTAAATACAAGATGATTTATTAGGTAGAATATTGTATGCTATTACTCTATCCATAACTCGTATGATGAATATGGACATTGTAGTATACACTAGAGTTACACTGAAATGTGCTTTTTATAAAATCCCAATATGAGATAATGTAGATTAGGGAAACATTATCCTCATATAAACTATACAAGCTTATGGATCCAGATATGATCTGAGCCTATACTATGATATGTATATTTTTTATCACTTTATTATGATATTTTGATTGGCCTAGGATTAACGGACATTTCAACATCCCAGAGCACTGGACATTACACCATTCGCTTGGCACCTCGGTAGAAGGGTTTTAAGGGTACAATTGAACGAACAACTATAAAGGATAATTGTGTGTCTTACATGATTAGTGGAATCATAGAGGAAATTAGTGAGACAACATTAAGAATTATAGAGTTTCCTGTTTGTAAGTGGACTCAATATTACAAGGAATTTCTAGAAGCATTGATGACTAGGAATGATAATATTAAAGAAACATTCGTAAGGGGCTACAAGGAATACAATACTGATACCAGGGTCCATTTAGAGGTGTCATTGTCAGAAGAGAATATGAATATTTCACTTCAATAGGACCTTTTAAGGAAATTCAAACTGACTACTACAATCAGTATAAGTAACATACATATTTTTGTCTCAAAGGGAATCAATCATAAATATGAGACCCCTTAGCAAGTTTTGGAGCACTTCTATCATATCCATATTGAATTCTATGAAAAGAGAAAGAAAGTCCAATTCGAAAACCTTAAGCTTGATTTGTTGAAATTGGATAATAAAGTCATGTTCTTCTTGGGAGTTGTAAATGGAGAAATCATGTTGAACAACAGGAAACATACACAGTTGCTTACAATCAAATAGATGAAAAAACACATATAAAAAACCAGATAATAATCATGAACAAGATTAATATTGAATTATGAACTGTAAAGGAACTTAAAAAATGTGACACTATGAACCTGGTCAACCGCACAAGAAAAAAATATCCTGGACATGACCCTGGTTGACAAGTTGTATTTCTCATGATCAAAGAGGATTTATACTTGCGCTACCAAGTTATTCAAAATCCATAATTATCTGTACAATAAATACAAGCAATGGATGTAGTATTTTTTACCCTAATATGTGTTCTTATTATAATGTTAGAACATATGTTGAAAATGTCAAAACATACCTAAATAATCTCCTCTTCGTTTCAAGAACAATTTATTGGAATCGCCTGAACTTGGAACAAGCCTCCCACGATCTGAAAGAGTAGAAACTAAGTCAATAGTGACTTTTTTGTTGCTACATTAGATCGAGGGAGGTTTGCTCCAAGATTAAATCACTCCAATAAATTATTCTCTACTAAACAGGGCCAACCACATGAAGGTGGAAGCTCTTATGGCCCCTCCCCCGCCTCACATCACTCTCAATTCCCCATTACCCAATCTATATTTCATTTTTTACTTTTATGAGCCGAAAAAAATATTCAGTAACTAATAAAAAAGCAATGCAACAAAAAGTACACAAGAAAAAATTGAAAGTGCTTGACATAAAAATAGTATGATAAATGATTTTTTAATATAACACAAAAAAGGCTCGAAGTATGGAAACATTTGTCTTATAATAATACAATATTTCACATTATCAAATTTTCATTTTCTTATCCCTACTTCTAAAGCTCCTAACTACATCATCAACATCATTGTGCTCTACTTCTGTTTCGTGCCTTTCCTGCAGAGCTGACCTAATTACGTACTCACGATGTCTGGTCTCATGCAGTGACAGGGCATCGCCTACAAAAAAAAATAATATTAAATTTTAATTGTCAGATTTTAAATATCATTGAACTAGTTCGGTAATATTAATAAAAAAAATTGCAATGAGATTATTTACCTAGTGCACCAGCTGTCAGTTGTCATAGTTGGAACTGTTGCCCCCCTATACCAATAGGTGTCATTTTTCATTATTGACTTGTTGAACTATGCAATATGTTCAAACCTTTTTCTTGTTGCAAAGGTGTTCCATATTCTTAAAAAATCAAAAAATCAAAAAATTTAAAAAATGTAAAGAGGGTATACCCTAAAAGAAAAATCAAAGGGTGAAAAAACAAAATTGGCCAAAAAAGTGAAAGAAAATGAACCCCACCAAAAGAAAGGCCAAGGAAAGTGTGCAAGTCTAAATGCCACTATTTTTTACTCTGATGTACATTTGGAACCGTTGCCCTGTCTTCCTCTCTGGTGATAGGATCCTCAAGTACAACATTCTCTATCATTTAAACAAAAAATGTTATAAGGACAACCATCAGGGTATAATTAGAAAAAAATATAAGTTGAAATTAATTACCCTCATGGACCTCACCGATAGTAGCATTTTCAGCCTGGTCCACACTACAATGATCATGTTTCATGTGAGGACCATGTATTTCTGGCAATATTTCGCTCTCAATGCACTGATCTACAAGTAGGTTATTTGGCTCATTGAAAGTTTGATCCCCTGATTTAAAAAAAAAAAATAGACATTAAATTTATGAACGAAAACAAACATATTGAAAGGTTAACGTTTTACCTTATCAGGAATTCTGGACCTTGGGACCTGTCCCAAGCTTCTACGATGTTCAACTATGGCTTGATAGCCGAAATGGAAAGCGATCTCTTTGTCTTCCTCTGTGGTTTCCGTTCTAAATTCATCACCATACATTACATATGATTGTGTATTTTTAATGTTATTTTATGGGATTAAAAAAATGTTGGAAGGCGATACAATTAATTATCATATGTTTAGCTACTTACAATTCTTGCGGCTAACTTCAAGTAGTTGCCCTCACCTAGCTTGTGATGGCCCTTTTTTTCAATCCTAGATTTGGTTTCCTTCTAGGTGTCAGGAAACCTATCATCAAAAGCTTGAAGTCAGATATGACGTAGCACACTTTTATTTTAGACATAGAGAAAATTAAAGCTATTGAATTAAAGTTGTAATTTACCTTACAGGTCTAGTTAGCATTTTTACTTCTTTCTTGGCCCTTTTCTCTTTTTCGTCGTCGATGAGTGCTCTCCACTCCCTCTCTAGAACTATGAGAGGATGCTCGTATCTAGAGTTAATTTGAAATTTCATCCTATAGGTGTCCCTCGTATATTTCAAATATTTACCAACTACCTGAGCCACTGATGTTCTATCAAATGTGCCCACCCCAAAAAGGGCTTCTAGATAATCTAGAAGTTATTTTTGTCAAGTTGGAATTCTAGGAATTCCACCTTGTGGATATGGTTGGGCCAAAAATTATCAACACCTTGCTCTTCAAAAACCTGTAGAACTCATTTTTTCCTACACAAAAAAAAGATATTATCAATAATTTAAAAATAAAAATCATGATAAAATATGTTTTAGATAGAGTACATGAAATAGTTAAAATGTTAAAACTTACCTGGGAGTTGTACGTGCTTTATACGAACACCTTCATCATTCACCAAAAATGTGCCATCAATTGTCCCCATGGAGGTGACACATGTAGCTCCAGGAAACACAATAATATAGTTGGCCATACGAGCCTCATCACTGCGAACATGTTCAATGGTTGGCTGGGTGTCTTCTTGGGTAGGGTGCATTTCTTGGCTACCACCTAAAGGTGTAGAAGGTGTACGAGAGGGTTGCTTTGAAATCTCTTGCCCTTGTGTCCCACTACCACGAACACGAGGGGCAGCAGGTGTCAAATAATGCTACATACAAAATAATTTTTTTGTTAGTTTAGTTAATGTAAAAATTAAAAATCGAACTATTATAATTCATGATCTCATGTAGAACAAAAAAAAAATCCTTTTTATTTTTTATTATTACCTTATATGTTTCTAGCTGGGTCATAATTTGTGTTATCCTCATTTCTATTCCAAGTATTTGAGGCATAAGGTCAAATTCCAACTTTTTCGTTTCGTGCCTTTTTTTGCAGAAACAATAATGGAAATGGGGATGAAGTTAGCTCTTCCTCGTTGAGGGAATCATCAGGAGCACCATGACCAGGTGTCTGCATATTTGAACAAAATTAACATTATTTCAATTATGTAAATAACTAAAATACCTAAAGATAGTGCAATGCTGACATTTTACATGTTCTTTTGCTAGCCCCTTTCCACAATCATCATGTCTCAAAGTTGTTCCTATACTGCCACAATCAGTCTGCCACATTGCAATAAAATTAGAAATGTGAAAACTTGAAAACAATATCTAACTTGAAAACACAAAATGAAAACTGAAATGATTTCTAAATTTACCTTTCTAATACATAAATTGTGTGCATTAAAGAGGCCCTAGAGTGGTTGAGTATAACTAAAAGTAAGGGTTGTAAGCCAAATTTTTATACTTGCACCTTTCTAGTAGACAATTTATTCAAAGTAGGTAGATTAGATGAGGCTAAAGAGATTTTCAGTGAAGCTTTCATGAGTGGAATAAAGCTAACTGTAGTGACCTATAATGAATTGGTCAATGGATATTGCAAGGGAGGGAAATTGGAGGAAGATTTCCTTCTCCTCAAAAAAATAAATGATAATGACTGCATGCCTAACATAATTACATACAATACCATAATTTATGGGCTAATAAAAGAGAACAAGATCTTAGAGGCTTTGAAGTTGCATGATCAAATGGAATATACCTGTTTGGGGTGCTTATTTTGATTTTGAACTATGATCCTGGTAATTACATTGACAAGACAATTTTGGCATAGAATGTACTCTCTCATCCTCTCTTGAACATTTGATAATAATAAGAAGGAGAATTGATCAAGGTTTTTCCCCATCTTGGGGTTTTTCCTTGCCTTGTTCCATATCTTCGTGTTCATTTTTCTTGGCTTGTCTTCTGCTCTTACATTTAATTTTCTTTCATTAGTTAATGTCATATGGTGATGATGAAAGTAATATCTTATGGTCTAATAGATTTTTCAATGAGATAATGAAGTAAATATCCTAAGCAAAGAACATGTTAAGAAAAAAATTAACATGGTATCAGAGCCTGGCGAGGACAAACCCAAGCTAGAAGGCACAATATTTGCAAAAAAATGAAACTCTTTGTGGCACAACCTATGCGGAAATATGAACACATCACACATGTGCATGAGAGCTGGAGCTACAGTTTTGTTTCATCAGCTTGGATATATCTAGAACATCAGGTTATATCCAATTGTAATATATATACTGATGATGATTAGAAGTTCTATCGACTTTCCTCGGAACAAGGTTTGAATTCATCTTCAACCCTCCATCTTAGAAATATATCACAGGTCTAGTTGAAGATATCATTTCAGAAAATCGTGTTTTGATTTTGTGATGATTCTTTGTTGTCTTATCAAATGAATCTGAAGCACAGGTCAAAGTTCAGGAGACAACATAATATGGGTTTATCACTACTTCTGGAAGCTTGTACTCAGCTCCACTGCTTATCCATTGATCTATAATCTATATTGACCTTCACCTTAGCCTCATTGCTAATCTTCCATGCCAAAAAAATTTCTATTAAAGGGAATGCTATATTCAGTACTTTCAATAATGTGGATGCATTGATGATTGACTTGTTTGGATTTCCAATCCAGTCTTCTTTTGAATTAGGCATCATAGTTGGAATGTCTCTTGTCATTCTAAGGTCAAAATCTACAACAGTGATAACATTCAATGTGTTTTTATTTGTTCTCTTTCTAGCTTTGTGACTAAAATGGGTTGTAGGTCCAATTGAATCTATATAAGTTTTATTTCTATGGATTTTTTTTTCTGACAAATTGAATAGGGTTTCAATCATTCTGAGGCCAAATTTTGAGACTATTATCATAGATATCTGTGGTGATCATTTTAAACTTGAACTAAATTTGATCCGATGATTATTGAGGTTTCTTTTGAGGTTGAAAATCACTACAGTATGGATGATATATAGAGATGTAATCAAGGTTTCAGTCTTGTTTCAATATTCACTGATGCATTGATCTACATATTGAAATTTGACCTGGTCTGTAAATGCAATCTCTACCTAAAACAGCCTCATTATGTAATATTCCTAATTAGCCCAAGATAATAGGAATATTTCATTTTGATTCTTTTCTATTATTTTATGAATAAAATATAAAGGAGGACATAAAAAAATCCATCAATCAAAGAATAAATACATGCCCAATGTGAAAAGGGATAAATCTAGGCCTTTGTAATAAAATCCAGTTGTATGGGAAACAGGTTCAAGCTATTTGACCAGGTCAATAGGACCAAATCATAAAGCAGTCCAGATGTAATGAACCTCCTAGACGATCAGCGCAGTCCTATGAGGAGGTCCTCCATGTGAAAAGGGACAAATGGATGAAGGTGGTTTAGGGTTTTTTAAACGCTAATCTTATATAAGGAAGGAAAAGAATCAAGGAAAGGTTGTTGATGATATCTTGATTTTGATATTGCTGGAGCAACTCAAACTCTCTTGGTTGTTTAGCTAGAGAGAGGGATTTCCTGTTTAGGAATTCCTCTTCCTTTCTTGAGGGTCTCTTGGAGGAGATTGTGCTACATTGGTCCACTATCTGGAATTTTGGCCAAGTTTCACCTCACTTGATAGCATAAATCTTGATTGGGGCTTCACTGTTTAGAGAGATGCAGCAAGTGGAATCAGATCTATTCAGATTTGAAGAATTTTCTTGCATATTTTTAGTGGGGAGGTCATCTAAACCATTGGAAGGAGTGTAATAGCTATTTTGAGCTTCAGATTCTTATCCTGGAAATTAGGGTTTTCTAGCCTAGTTTGGGAAGGAGGAACTATTTAACTTAGCTAGAATTATTTGTTTGAGCTGAAATTTGGAGCATAGGTCCCTCATGACCTAATCATAAATAAAATCCCACCATTTACCTTATTTTTACGCAGATATCTGAATATAATCATTTTAGGGCCAAAATTATCACTTTTCCCCACATTTTTTCCCATAGAACACTGTATAAGGTTTTTGTTGCATATTTAACTGAATTTTAATTGTTTTTAAATCTTTATAAGACATATTTTTGTAGCTCCACATTGGTAATAACTCATATTATTCCCAATCTGCAGTTGTTCCTGAAAAAGGAATATTATAGTGGTATCAAAGCATGATCTTTGGCTCAGCCTATGGCTACAAGAAAAAGTGATGAATCCCTGAAGGGGAAGATTTAAAACTATATATATAGATTCTGTAAATCACCAGGTAGCCTTTGAATCTCATCCTTTCTTCAAAGGTGACATATCCAGTAAATGCCCCTATAGTCAATCTTTGGATTAGAATTTTGATATTCCTAAAGAGGGAACTTTACAGCAAAGAATCAGAGTTCAGAATGTTGAATAAGATGAGTTTTTCCAAATCCATGAAAAGCCTCTTCAAAGAGGATGGACATACAAAGGAGAAAGAATAAGAGAATGAAACTCCTATAGGGTTTCAAGGAGAAGAAGGTTGCAGTGAGACCTATAAAAGGTTTCAAGAATGAGAGGAAGATCCATGCACTTCCTACCCTCACAAAGAAGATGCATTGTATAGAAAAAAAAAGAGCATGGCTTCACCACTTGGAAAAATGATAGAAGAGGAGATATTCTTGCTCCTTTTCCAGACCTTGAAAGGTATTGAAGAAGATCTCAAGGAGATTGAAAGGGTGGAAACTTGTACCAGCGCTGGCACAAAATTGGGAGAGCAGCCTTCAGTAATGGAGGAAGACTACACAGTTGAAGAAGAAGCTCTTGCTTATACTCCCACCATATGTTGTCATTTCAGCACATTGTATGAAGAGATCTAGATTTCTTTATGCTCCTGGTTTAGAGCAACAAAGTTGCACTACGCTGTGCAAGAGCAGTAAGGAAGAAAGGAGGCACCATTCCTCATGGGAGAATTCAAATGGTAGCTTCATTCATAAAGAAATGGAGGAGGAAATGATGAATGATAGACATCTTGAAGTGAGAAACCTTTTCCTTTCTAGATTCCTCTTTCTCAATGAGCACTCCCCAGCTCAATGAGAAACTTCTACCTGCAGAAGATCCAGAACCTCAAAGGTTTTGGAAGGAAAAATATGAGAGGTATTTTCTTGAATAACTCAGAGGGATTTCATTCCAAAATCCCTTGAAATTCAAAAGGTGTAAAACCATTAGGACACAAAGAGGAGATGAGGAAGAGGGCCAGCCTCATTCCTATCCATTGCAGAAGGGTGAAACACCAAGGAAGGTGATTGGATTGTGCAGTGGAAGCATGGAGGGTCTTCTCCACTTATGTATTAAGTCATCTCTCATTAAGGAGGTCTCATTATATTAATATTATGGCACCATCCATGGGTAGCATGTGTCATCACTATAAAAGGATGAGACCCTGAATATTGTAGAAGGAAAAGAGGAGGTAAAGCTTCACATGGTAAGAAACATTTGTCCCTATTTATTTTAGCATGATAATGCAAAAAGAAGGAAAAATTATCTATTCAAGCAAAGCAAGGACACATCAGTCCATTCATCCTTCCATGATCTATGCCTTGATGTCTCCTTACTTGATGGAATTCCACCAAGGAGTTCCCATGATGAGCAGAAGAGAAAAGTGTTCCCTCAACCTTGTGCATCCATGTCATCTCTTTCTAAGAGGGAAGCCAACATAACATTGGACACTTTGGGTAAGAATCATGCTTATGTAAATCACATATTATTTCATGATTGCATGTATTCTCTTACTTTACATTTGCAGGCCATAACTCCTAAAGGGAGTGTTTTACCTTACAAGCTTCATGGCCAACTTTGGGCCAAGTTTATTTTCAAATATGGCCACTCCCTTGATGGGCTAAGGGGGGTGTTACAACATGATGGGTGCTTCCATAAGGCACCAAATATACATTTCAATTTCAGTCATGGTGAAATGATAAGGGCAGCAAGTAAGTGGCATGCAACCCACTTACCATATCTAAATCTGAAGCGAGGAGGAGATCACCTGCTCTGGTTCCTATTGGGTGAGTTTGGGTACCACCCAAGATTTTTGAATTTCTTGTCTCATGCCTTGTATTTCAAGAAAAGAATGCATAAGAAGAAGGAATGTTTGTTTTGGTTGATAAGGAGAGAGTATGGACACCCCATGATGAATTCCATGTCCATACATTTGCTTGTATCAATGATGTATGTACATGAATTTCTATTTAGAATGAATATCATAATCATGTATGTACTTTGGGTTGGGAGAAGATGTAACCTTCTCATGGGATGGCATAAGGGAGCATGTTTATATCATGATGTTAATGATGTTCCAATCTTTATTGTAAACATGAGAGGAGGAAAGGCACAATGGGTGAATGTATCCATTGCGAATGAAATCTCCCAAATTCATCTGTATTCAAGAAGAGGATAGGACCTTATATGGCTGTTGCATTATATATTGTGTTTTCTTATGAAAAAGGTCATGTATTGGGATTATGTCATGGGAAGGGATCTCTCACAAGGGAGAACATGGAGCAAGACATGTGTTGCTTGCATGTTCAACCAACACATATTATCCTCCATTATTTCCAAGCTTTGAAGAAGCTTATGGAAGCAAAAAGGTGGTGGGATGGCCACTTATTGTATCATGATTTGAGGAAGCTAGAGGATGGACACAGATGGTCTCAAAGGAGGGACTTGGGTCACCATCCAATGACACTTAGTCCATATTTTTGTGGGATCACCTATGGTGAAAATGATTTGTTCACTATATGCATAGGAGGTTGGGCAAGAAGGTTCACTAGAATCCATGAAGAGAATCATGAAGGTACAAGCTCCTCTTGGCTTCATGAGAACTACATTTTTGCATCCCAGGATCAACACCTCCACATCCATCAACAATGGGGAGAGGGACAACATGATTTGAGTATATTTATCTCTCATTTCTGGCCTTATAGCCCCTACTCAATGCACATGATGGGGATCAATGATAGTTTCTATGAGCTATCAAGAATGGCTCCTCTTATTTGGATGATAGCATGAAGAGTAAAGGCTCTTAAAGGGGTTGGAGTACCCTATATTTACAATCTCTCATGCCTTGAGAAAACCAATGGACCACTTGTAATTCTTCCTTTATAGCTCCCAATTCCTTAGGATGACAGCTATATGGTTCATTCCGGGGAAGAGACAACTCCATTGGAGATTTTGGTAGCACTCACCTTGCAGTTTCTTGAGGACAAGCAAAAATTTTAGAGGGGAGGACTGTAATATTCCTAACTAGCCCAAGCTAATAGGAATATTTCATTTTGTTTCTTTTCTATTATTTGATGAATAAAATGTAAAGGACATAAAAAACTCCTTAAATCAAAGAATAAATACATGCCCAATGTGAAAAGGGACAAATCTGGGCCTTTGTAGTAAAATCCACTTGTATGTGAAACAGGTTCAAGCTATTTGACCAGGTCAACAGGACCAAATCACAAAGCAGTCCAGATGCAATGAACCTCCTAGATGATCAGCGCAGTCCTATGAGGAGGTCCTCCATGTGAAAAGGGACAAATGGATGAAGGTGGTTTAGGGTTTTGCAAACACTAATATTATATAAGGAAGGGAAAGACTCAAGGAAAGGTTGTTGATGATATTTTTATTTTGAGATTACTGGAGAAACCCAAAATCTCTTGGCTGTTTAGCTAGAGAGAGGGATTTCTTGTTTAGGAATTCCTCTTCCTTCCTTGAGGGTCTCTTAGAGGAGATTGTGCTACATTGGTCCACTATTTGGAATTTTTTCCAAGCTTCACCTCACTTGAAAACATAAATCCTGATTAGGGCTTCACTGTTTAGAGATTTTCACCAAGTGGAATCAGATATATTGATATTTGAAGAGTTCTCTTGCATCTTTTCAGTGGGGAGGTCATATAAACCATTGGCAAGAGTGCAATAGCTATTTTGAGCTTCATATTATTATCTTGGAATGAGGCAAAAGTGTGCATCACTTCATCAGTGCAGTTAGATTCAGAAACTGTGTCCTTTTGTAGGTAGAGTTGCAGTGTACATTTGCTAGCAGTTTGGAGGAGAGATCTCCTGTGAAAGGGCTCCTTTCCTTCACCGAGGTGATCCATGGATTGGCCATCCAATCCATGTCATATTTCGGATCTGATATGTTGTGCATCATATTCTTCAGAAATTTCTGAATATTACTGCAGATCTATGGTGTAGATCTCAGATCTATTCATTGATGTTCATCTTCTGCTGAGATCCCCAAGGGGAATGTACTAAAATGCTCTTTTTGCATATAGATACCATTATGATCTATGATTTTATATTTATATCTGTTTTATATCTAAAATATAATGAAACACTGCTTCATCCACCTGTAAATTACACTGTTCAGTTCTTTTTTCTCATTGCATGATTGCAACACCTCATTTGGAGGCCTTTCTTTGTGTAAATCTCTGTTTTTCCTAATTTAAACCATATTATTCATATTATAAGTTTATATACTGATTTTATAGCATCATTTCAGTTAAAACTCTCAGAAATTACGCTCTTCATGATTCAACCATTTTCTACATAATTTAAGCCATGGGAAATTAAGGTTTTCTAGCCTAGTTTGGGAAGGAGGAACTATTTAACTTAGCTAGAATTATTTTTTTGATCTTAAATTCGGAGGATAGGTCCCTCATGACCTAATCGGAAATAACCTCTCGCCATTTCCCTTATATTTACACATATATCTGAATATACTCATTTTAGGGCCAAAATCATCACTTTTCCCCACCTTTTTTGCCATAGAACATTGTATAAGGTTTTTGTTGCATATTTAACTGAATTTTAAGTGTTTTTACATCTTTATTAGACATATTTATGTATCTCCACATTGGTAATAACTCAAATTATTCCCAATCTGTAGCTGTTCTTGAAAAAGGAATATTACACATTAAATCTGAATGAGCATTTTCACCATTTCTTTGTCAAGAAAATCGTTGGAGCAGGATATATTTTATGTGGAAAGACAAGGAATTGAAATAAAATTGCAACTAGCTGGAAGAGATTTAAATCAAATGAATGAAAATGATATATCATTTTTAGTAGGTCATCAATTGATTAATCTAGAACCATTTCGAATAAATCAAGTATATGAAGTTTCCATGAAGCCTAAATTATGAGTTCAATCGATGTGGATATACCTGAGTATGTTTTTAACCTATACGAGTTTTTGGCGAAGTTGTTGATGCGCTACACTTGTAACATATCGTTTTGAATGTTGGCTTGAACTCACATTTCTCTCATGCTTATGTCTGCTACTGATACTATGCCTTATTTTTCATGATAGTCAACTAAGGTTATTTCCAAAAAGAGAACCTTTGCAACAATACATGTTTCTATCAAATTGCATTGAAACCTTAGTCTGTAAGACATTGTTGGAAACTACAATTATTTGACAGATAAATTGGTCAACGTGATTGGAAGTTTTTCGATCTTATATAATTGATCATCTGAAGCACTTCTATCAAGGCTTGCATAAGAATTGTAGTCATGAAAAAAAAAATTGTACTTGGAGTCACATTTTTAACTAAACGATAGTGTTGTGTACTATTATTAAATCTTGTGAAATTGCTTTGATAGCTTGATACATCTGTTGAATCTTTCAATAGTAAGATATTAGACAAAGCCTCCATTATTGAGCAATTATGTAAGACATAATGTTAATGTATAGAACTAATGACTTATATTGTAGAGACTAAAGCTACTTCACTAGGTCCATATGATGATCAAAAGTACAATCGTTGATTGTCAAAAGATCATTTTCACAAGGTGGAAGTATGCCAAGTCCACTTATTCCTTACTAACGAGAGACTATGATTTCAAGTCAAATGAAGATGGAGGAAAATTCAGATGTTTTGAACAACAAGGTCCAGGTCTCTAAATCTGGGTAGCATAAGAATCGAGGACATATTCAGATTTGGAGTTGAATACTTAACTATAGCCCACCAAGAAGCTGAAAGTTCCATGATATCCCTATATAGAGGGAAATTTGAAGGAAGTCTTGAAGAAATCAAAATTTACAAGTGATACAATTATTGTATGACATCTGAGGATATTTTTAGAATTAAAGTTGGATGTATCAAAGATATATTATCATGCTATTGGAGACCGGAATCTCCATTTATTAGATTGTCTACAATATGACGGAATAAAAAGTAATACAACATGCAGGAGTTATGGTTACAGGTTAAGGTATGATCAGGTGATGGTTAGAGTTTGGTCAGAGAATGTTAACTAGAATTGACTAAGACCCTTTACTAGATGGAGCATATGTATATGTTGCAATTGTAATTACTAATTAGCATGTCGTGCCTCAATGAAAATATGTCTTGTTGAGGGAATGCATATCAAATCTGGTTTGACTCGGTATGATCAGTGATAATCCTGTGGATGCTTTATTATATATAACTTATAGCATGCAAATATTACAGTTAAACCATTCTGGTACTCAGATCTTACAATATAACCTGGATAACTGATTAAATCACTATGTAATAAATACAGATAATCAGAATTGGAATGATTGTTGAAGAAAAGGTAATAGACCAGCCTTTGGAGAAATATTTTAAGACCTTTGGATGATGAAGCTCCTTTGAAGCTACCTTCAAACTTTGAATAAAATGAATGAGGACCTAATGATTACATATTGAGTCTCAGAGGGAGTTGTCTATTGAACCCTCTTAGCATATATAGCAAAAGACATTCCTGCTTATGGAAGTGCATGATTGATTGATAAATTACCTTCAAATTGGATGGATTTAATGATGAGCATGTTGCCATATGGATGCTTTGCACTCTGGAAATAAAATATTAGGCTTGTGGTCTCCCTGAGTAAGATGGAGTAAGAATAGTTAAGTATTTTCTGCAATAGATATGATAGGATCAGGGAATTGCTAAGTGTTGCTAAAGATCTATGCTATTAGGTCTATTGACTAGAGCTATTGAGGTTTCCATTGATGATTCAATCAACAATATCATTAATTTTCAGAGAGAAGACTGGTGACTTGTTCCTATTTTGGGATTTGTTGTCCCTTTAAATAGCCCTTTACTAATACCATGGTTTGAAAAAGATACTTTATGATAAATTCCATCGTGTTCAATACTGAAAAGGAAGGCCAGAAAATTAGAACATGAAAACTCGTCATGATAGGATACCAAAAACTAGGTAAGATTGGGGCATAATATCATGATCAATATAGCTCATGTCAAAATATTGTACAAAATCACATTGAGACAAGCCGATATCACTACTAACCATCAAGGGAAATGGATCATGAGAAATTTCATCTTCTAAATTCCTTGATTTTCCAAAGACATAAATAGATGCCTCAAATTTATTACAAGATCTATACAAAATCTTCTCACCCCACAATGTTTTAGAAGTACTCAAAGAATGCTCTGTTCAAATCCAGCTGTCAACAAGTAAGAATTTGAAGCAGTATCTAGAAAAATTTCACCCATGACCCTTTGATCCATAGTAGGAAACTTAATATGAATTAAAATATTGAGTTTGGAAATGTAATTTGAGTCATGTAGATTTGTGCATTGAAAGGCACATTCTGGATAATGCTTATGACTGAATCAGACTATGGTCTTTTTAGCAAGTTTGGGTGACATTATGTTGAACAAAGTGGTCATACTATAATGTGTGATAATTGACATAATGATTGAGTTGTTTTAAGGATGCAGGCATTGGTAGGGTTTGAATATCAATCTGAAATATTTAAGTGGCAGGTCTTGATGTTCATTATACTTCAAGAGAACTTAATTCTTTGATTCAATGAAGGAAATAAATCGAGACTCGTATCTCGTTTTCATTTTTATGCTCTAGCCTCTAAGTGACATCATCAGCACATTCATATACATAGACTAAACTTTAGTGGAAATTGTTGATGTTCAGTGGCATCGTTGTTATACTCCTAAGGTATAGAGATCTTGATCACACCATCAAGCAGAGGGATTAATTAATATTCTATATCAAATGTATAGAAAGGCATTAATCCTCTTTCAGTTTTGAAGGGGAAGTCTCCTTGAAACCTTTTGTATCATAATTCATCCTTGAGACCTATGACAGTATTATTGAATCATGCTAGAAAAGTTGTCATCCTTTGAAAGGGATGTAGCATAGATGATTAGATCCATCATTATTTAAGGTAATCTGAAGGAATTTTTTTTTTTTAAGCAGACAAAATTCTAGAAAGAATATATGGGTTGCAATTTTTGAAAGTTTCCTCCTTTTTAAAGGCCTAGTTTATGACCCTTTGGATCAGAATCTTGCAACAGTTCTTACAATCACAAAGAATAGAAGTACCCCACTGAGGAAGCATTCATGGAGTGGACTGAACAGTCTCTAATTTTGATTGATCATTTGGAAATTTGAGTTTACGATCTTAAAAGTAAGTCTGCAGAAGGAGCTATTATGTCCAATAATTATTATAAGGAAGATCATGTCAAAAGACTTGATAAAATAAAAGTCATGAATATTGATCTAATGACTCTAAAAATGATTCCATATATCTCTGGTTGCCTGAGAAGTTGCATGATAACTTTAAGAAAATAATATATGAAAAATGGATCCGTAATTTAGAGAAGACCAAAGGCTTTTTTTTTCTTGAAGGAAGATCCAGATCACCTATCAACAGACACTTTCTTCAACCTTTTATCTATCACATGAAGGTTGAAGTTATTGAGAAAATTTCTGATCATTTATGACATGGTAAGGTTTCTCAAGCTCAACACGTTTTGATCTCAACTTCAAATCAGGTATGGTTTTTCATTCATATTATATGTCTCTACATTAGAAGCTGAGTTTTGTATCTAAGAAGTCACAGTCCTGGGCATCACTTAAGTGTACCAAATCCCAGGATGGATCATATTTCAGAAGGTGCCATTTCCTCCATCAAATTCTAGGTATAATGATCACTGATTTATACAACATTTAAGCTCTAATTATCTTATCATCCCATTTTGAATCATCCAAGAGCAATCTCATCAAGAAAATAGCTTTGAAATTTACAACGAAGAACTAAGGCTATCATGGAGCAAGAAGGACAATTTTCTCTCTATTTTATGGTACGTACTTCTTGTAGGGTTAAGCTGCAGGTGTGAGGAGAGGTTAAGAGTACTTCTTTGCTTGTTTTATGGTAATTATTCCTTTGTTCCGGGCCGCAGTGAATAGTAGCTTGTGTAGGAAGGTTAGAGGGCATTGTAATCATAACAGTGAATTGTAATCATAATAGTGGAATATTCCACTCATTTGTAAAGTATAATAGACACACATAGTTTCTTCAAACATTTTGCATGCAACAAAAACAATACTATTGAGGAATGAAGAAACCACATTACCATTTTTCCGTGTAGCAATTAAGTCAAGAGTCTCTTCAATGTCGCCTTAGAAGATTAATGTTTCATTTGACATAGACCTATCAGATTAATCCCTACACTGATGTGACCATTGAAAATCAATAGAGCGACATAGAGTGGGGTATGGATGTGGGGAAGGAGAATAGAGTAGGTTCTAGCTGCGGGGAAGGAGATAGATGCAACTTTGGCTATCAGGGAAGGAGAATAGAGTGTGTGGGAAAGAAACTAAATTGTAAAATGTATGAGAAGCATAATAATCAGTGCAGGGAAGACCGTCGGGCACCCTTGTGTAGTAAAAAATTTAAAATTCCATTTATTAAAGAATAAACATGTCTACCCCCAAAGTTAATTTTTCCTTAGTTTGGATCAAATTAGACATTAAACTCTTTAGAATTAATGTTGGAGGATGATTAAAATTCTTAGCTTTAATAGATCAACTTAATTGTCAACATATAGATTATTATAAAATTTGTAAATTTTCTTTCTTCCTTTTACCAAAGTGGGTGAAAGGAACATATCAATGTGGGTTAAAGGAACATATTACAAGACTCTTGAAGGTACATGTATTAGGAACTACATTAATGTGACAGATTTTTTGGATGCATATGTGAAGCCTTAGTTAATGTTCATCCTAATGAAGAGAGTTATATAATGTTGGCCCGAGAAAGGGTATGTAAGCTATAACTATAACATGAACTTAGGTGATTTGATACAGACGCCCTCAACTGAAATGACCTAGCTCGAACAGGTTTCGGCAGGCACCCTCAAACGAAACAACATGGTGTGCCCGACCGAACGAAGGCACAAGGGAGCAAATGGAAAACAGGTCACACAAAAATGCATAAGGCACTCATGTAGTCACAAATTAGCAAATTTGATATGGCCACCCTCAAATGAAATGACCGGACCTGAATGCATTTGGGCGGGCACCCTCACACGGCGTGACACGACGCACATGACCGAATGAAGGCACAATGGAGCAATGGGAAAATGGGCCACACGAACATGCACAGGGCACCCGTGCGGTCACAACTTAGCAAATTTAATACGACTTCCCTCAACTAAAATGACTTGACCCAAACGTGTTTGGGCGCGTGCCCTTAACCGAAATGACCCGACCTAAATGCATTTGGCCAGTCGCCCTCAACCGAAACAACCTGACCTGAACGTTTTTTGGCCGGTGCCCTAAACCGAAACGACCCGAATTTAACGGGTTTGGGTAGGCGCCCTCAAATGAAATGACACGACGCGCCCGACCGAACGAAGGCACAAGGGATAAAATGGAAAATGGGCCGCACAAATGTGCACAAGGCACCCGTGCAGTCACAACTTAGAAAATATGATACGGCCGCCCTAAAAAAAAACGATCCAACCTGAACGCATTTGGGAAGGCGCCATCACACGGTGCGACACGGCGTGCATGACTGAATGAACGTACAAGTGAGAAAATGGAAAACGGGCTACATGAACATGCAAAAGGCACCCGTGCAGTCACAACTTATCAAAATTGATACGGTCACCCTTAAACGAAATGACCGAACCTGACCTGAATGCAATTGGGAGGGAGCCCTCACACGATGCACCTGACCAAATGAAGGCACTAGGGATAAAATGAAAAATGAGCCACAAAAACATGCACAAAGCACCCATGCGATCAAAACTTATCAAATTTGATATGGCCGCCCTCAAATGAAATGACCCGACCCAAACGTGTTTGGGTGGGTGCCCTCAAACGAAATGACCCGACCCGACCAGATATTCTTATAGGATGTAGTATCCCTTTAAAATTCAAGAATTACAATTAAAATCTCTGCTACAAGTGTGTAATGAGATTAAAAATTAACAACATTGGTAATTATTTCTCCTAAGAAATTGAGTAGTTTTGAAAATATTTGGGAATTGCATGCTTGAAGACAACTCCACATGGTCTCGAGCAATATGGCCATGCTAAGAGACCAAATCAGACCTTCATAAAAAAATGCATGAATCATGAGAGAGAATGTTAGTTTAAGAAAAGGATTTTGAGCTGAAGTCATTTCTACAACTAATTATTTGATTAATATGTCACCAAGTTCAGTTTTGGGAGACATGAAACTAGAGGAAGTTAGAGTGGAAAGAAGCCCTCTCTTACACATATTAGGTTTTTGAAGTGTGAAACATGCATGTATGTGGTTAAACTGGATAAGACAAAACTTGACAACCTATATTAAGAAAAGGATTTTGAGCTAAAGCAGTTGTTGCAAATAATTATTTAATTAATATGTCACCAAGTTCAATTTTGGGTGACATGACACTAGAGGAAGTTGAAGTGGAAAGAAGCCCTCTCTTACATGTCTTAGGTTTCTAAAGTGTGAGGATTGCATATATGCGGCTAAGGTGGATAAGATAAAACTTGACAACATATTGGTCAATTTCCTTGAACCTTTATTGGTTATTGAGAAGGAGTATGAATACACCATCGTTAATATCAAGGTAGCCCCTAGCAAATCAAGGGCTACAAGTTGTAGTTTTCGTCTGAACATCAACATACCACAATCATGCCAGACATGTAATAATTTCAGATAATGAGGATCTCAACATTGTCTTAATCTCCAGGCATTAGGGATTACAGAGGGTTTGTTCACATGCCTCCACCCTTCTGGATTTAACCTGCAAACATATTATGGGATTCCAGAGGAGATCTTCATCCACCCAATAGGCATGAGGGATTCCAGAGGTTTTGGTTCCACACCTCCACCCTTCTATTTAATTAGGAACCCTAGGTAACCAAGCAATATCCATTCTTAATGGAAGGCAAAGGGCTCCAAGTCTTGCAACTCTATCCCACTATTGTCTAGGCCTAAGCTCTGCCATCATCAACACGCTTGATTTTTTCCCTCGATTTCTTCCCACTTTTCAACGTTCCTCCCTATATTCTTTCCTGATATCCCCTCCATTCCCACTGCGTTATCTCTACTTTTTCCCTTGGTTCATTGGAATGATACCCCTATAATATGTGTTTATTGGAATGATCATTGGTTCATCACCAAACATCATTTCACACTATGTGTTGTTTGGTATCATAATTTTATTTCAGTGGTGCGCTTCTTATGGTAGTGGCATTTCACCATCCTTAATTGAATATGGTAAAGCACCCGGTAAAGGGAAAGGTAAAGCACATGAATCCATTTATTATGTTGTGGCACATTACAACATGTCTGCATATGTGCATACATGAACATATTTTACCCCTTTTGAAATCAATAGATATCTAATTTGAAGATGAGTTGTGGAAGAAGACACTCAAATATGAGTGTACGTACACCCTTTAGATGTTGAATATGTCATGAGTACAAACATTATATCACCATTGTTTGCTGGTAAATCAGATGAAGTCCCATAAATCGGTGTCAAGTCAAGTAAATAATGGGTTTAGAGTTGTTGACCATAGTCATTGTAACCCTAAACATGGCTGCTCACATGACTCGACCTAACCTGATTCGCCCGAACACGTTTCCTTGGGCACCCTCATAGTATGGCACAACCTGAGCTGACTCGACCCGAACACGTTTCCTTGGGCACCATCACACGTCTGGACCTGACCTGAACCACCTGAATGTCGAAGGCGTGAGGGAGCAAACAGAAAATGGGTTGCATGAACATGCAGTACAAGCCACACGGGCAGTCACAACTCAACATTTTTTATACGACCACCCCCACACGACCCAACCCAACCCACCCTGACCCACCCGAACACGTTTCCCTGGGCACCCCCACATGACCAGAATTTACCCGACCTGACCCACCCGAATGCGTTTCCCTAGGCGCCCTCACACAACCTGACCTGACCCACCTCGACCTACCCAGATATGTTTCCTTGGGTGCCCTGATCACATGGCATGACCCGACCTGACCCACCCAACCTGACCCGACCTGACCCGACCTACCCGAACACATTTCCTTGGGCGCCCTCACACGACCCGACACGACCCGACCCAACTGGACACGTTCTTTGGGTAGCGTGCCATGACCCAACTTGACCCGACTCGCCCAAACGCGTTTCCTTAGGTGCCCTCAAATTATGACGCAACACAACCTGACCCCACCCGAACGCATTTCCTTGGGCTCCATCACACGAGTACTCGACCTGACCCAACCTTCCTGAACATTGAAGGCACAAGGGAGAAAATGACAAACGGGTCACACGAACATGCACAAGGCACATAGGAAGTGACAACTTAGCAATTTTTATACAACCTCCCTTAGACGATCCAAATCGAACACATTTCCTATGGCGCCCTCACATGGCACGACCTGACCCGCCCGAACGAAGAGCACGTGAGGGAGAAAATAGAAAAAGGATTGCACAAACGGGTACAAGAAACATAGGCGGTCACAACTTAGCATTTTTCATATGACCACCCACACGCAACCCAACCTAACCTGACCTGACCCGCTCAAACGTGTTTCCTTGGGCAGCCTCATGACACGACACGACCTGACCAGACCTGACTTGACCTGACCCACTCGAATGTGTTTCATTGGGCGCCCTCACAATATGGCACAACACGCACTAACCCAACCCGAACGTGTTTCCTTGGGCGGCATCACATGACTCGACCTGACCCACCCTAACGTGTTTCCCTGGGTTCCTGTTGTAGCCGCTACAACACCACCCAAAATTTTGGGTATATTTAAAATTTTGGATTCCCCCTCTGCTCGCCTAGGCGTTAAAGTCTTTCACCTGACCTGCAGTCAACGACATCCCGCCGACCTATCCCCAACCCCTCACGAGTTGTCTCATCAGCATTACTTGATGTTGTCGCTGCAATCACACCATATGTGGGAGGGATCATCTAGCGTACGCTTGAACATTCTTACTAGAGTCGCGCCATGTGTAATGAGATTGCCATGCATATGTTTGAACGAAAACCTTTTGTGTATTGACGAGTAAAAGCCTTCCTGCTGTAGGTCATTAAGCATATTGTTTGAATACTTCTCTTAAGCTTGTTAGTTTCATGTGTTTTATCTGTGGTTATCATTATTGAAGAGTAATTATGATGTTGTAATATTCCATGCAGGTTGACCCCACGGGTGACAAACTCCTCAGTCGTGTCACGACATTAAGGGAAATAAAATTGGGCTCAACGACGAGGTCAAAGTTGCAGAACAGGGGAGGAGCAGGAGAAAACGATCAGTACTGTTAAAAGGGGGATAGTGTGATAAATGTTGATCACAGAGAACCTTCTATGTCACTAATGCAAAAGCTTTCTTCACTAGTGCGCACCAGATGCTTAAAAGAGCTTCGTTTGGAAATGTCCAGATCGTACACCATGCCATCTAAATGTCAATGGGCGCATGCAAAGGGACATATTTCACCACCCCGACCAGTCTAGACCAAAGTATAGCCTGGTGAACAAAGTGGACTCAGAAGACTCACGTTGAACAACAATCTCATTCAAGGTGTTTTCGTGTCAAGCAGCGGTGCAAAAACACACATGGTGGTGCTGGCAAGCCAACGACAGAGTTTCAAATATCAACCGCACCTTTGAGAAACAATATCTATTAAACCCGAGCTACAAGGTGGGCGAAAATGTATGAACCAAGGTTACAGTTTGAAGTATGATGTGAAACCAAGGCAAAGAAATCATATGGTTTCAAAACCATAGGAGATCGTGGAGAAAACTATGTGCAAGCATTATAAGTGGGCGCACATCCGTGGACTAAGGTGACGTTGTATATTTAAGCTTAGGTGCAATCACATGTGATCTCAAAACCATATAAGACCGCCGAGAGGAATATTACAATTAGGATCAAATACCTTTATGCCTAAGTCGTATGTTAGAATGTTTGAGGCATATATATATATATATGGTGGTCAACGTTACAACTAAAACGCGGGTCAAGATTATATGAAAATGCATTATGACTCGACGTAGCCATTCCTATGGTCGAGTTTTATTCTTTGAAAATAGATATATAATAAGCCTGGTTTAATTTTAGATTTAACGGAGCATCGTAACAACCCATAGTAATGGTGTTGAAATGACGGTAAGTACCCGTGAGCTTAAAAGGTCGAAGGCATTGAGCTTCTATGGTAAATATTGGGAGCGTATATATATATATATATATATATATATATATATATATATATATATATATATATATATATATATATATATATATATATATATATATATATATATATATTTTCAGTGGTCCAATAGCATTGCATGGAGTCAAACATACCATATTCACGTCACATGGAGTGGTCAACCTTACGTTTGAAACCCAACTCCAAACATCCATGGACACGTTTCACAAATTTAAACGTTCCATGGCATGATTGATGGCACATTTCAATTTACATTAAAACATTTGAGGCAGGTATATACATAAGGTGGTCAATTTTACGATTGAAATGACGGATCAGGACTATATGAAAACACGTTGCGTGGAGCCAACTATTAAATATTTATGTTCCATGGAGCCAACGTGATTGTTGATGTATATACGTGGCAGTCGAATTTTCAACTCAAGCTATCCTGACACGTTATAATCCATGTTTTAAACAGTGCAAATCACACAAGACTTCACAACTGTAGAAGATTGCCGAGCAAAGCACACGAGGAATGTTTTGATTGGCCCAAGTGTTTTATGCCATAGCTTAGCCCATGTCAAACTTTGGCAGTGGACGCATATATGTATAACGGTTAAAAGGAAAAAAAAATTACGTTCAAAGCATGGAGCGAAATGTTATAATGAACCTGCAACGCAATTGTAGTAATATACAGTGCTATTTATGGTCAAAGTGGAGCAGAGATGTAAAAGCATGATGACTCACAGCGATTTGTTGTCAGCGGTGCAGAGTGACGGCCCTGTTGGAGGAAGTTTCGACATGCACGTTGGTGAAACCTTTTTCATCAAAGAATGCAGATGTCATGGCGTTTTTTATGGCATGGGCTCCAAATAACGATGATCGAGGCTGCATGCTTATCGAGGACCACGCTTTACCTTGTACATACCATGGAGAGATTTTTTCACGTGAATTGAGAGGATCTGCCAACGTCAATGCCTGGGTGAAAATGAAAGACTAATAGGGGACCATTATAGATAAAAAGCTGCTGCACATATGGTCCCGTATCTAATCGAAGGCCCCCACACTCTTCCATGCATGTGCCCGTAAGTGAAGGTTGCATAACACCACGAATCTATTGACACTTGGCAGAGAGGATAATAAAAAAACTTAAGGCTGCACTCTGCATAATTACAATTTTAAAAGTTTGTTTTCAGGACTGGGTGCCATTTTGCTGAATTATAGATGAGTTTTCGTGCATGATACACAAAACGATTCAAGGAAGGAAGCTGCGCTAAAGATTGTTTCTTAACCTGAAAGCTAAACGAAGATGCAAACATATTCTATCCAGCAGAGTTTGATCATGGAACTCATGGACCATTACCAAGAAGAATAGGATAGTGAACTAATTAGTGTTAAAGCTCTCAAACCTATCCAGGAGCAACGATTGACAATTCTCGATCTAAGGTGTTTTGCATCCATTGGCGGCCAGCGCACTTGGAAGGAAAGAGTGAAGATGTAGATAACAAAAGGAGCATGTGCTGAAATTCACGAGGGTGACATAACCTTTACACACGGGCTATGTCACTGTTGCATGAACCTTTGTGCAGCAATAAGTCGCTCTACGACTATGTTATCCTGTGCTTGCTAAGTCGCAAGGTTGGACACCAGCAAATCCGCTGATCACTTGAACTGTAGGAAAACGGTTGTATAAGCATATTATAAGTGTATGGCAGTGATCAAATATCAATCTGGTTGGAGTGGCTCTGAAAATGCATTGCAGGCTATTGCCATTTGCCTGACCTGCTAGGATAGCATTCAGCAGGAGATGGCACGAACAGAAATCCTTCGATATTATCAATAGTTTCTTCTGCAAACACTCAAAGCGCGAACAGAAAATCTTCGATCTTATCAATAGTTTCTTCTGCAAACACTCAGAGCTTAGTGAAGACCTATAGTGAACACTGAGAATGTGAATGAAGAGAACCTTGTGCGTGTGGAAGATGATGATCCTGACAGAAAAAGGGCACAGAGAAAGCCTACACATGCCATTATCTCTGATAAAGTCTTGACCACACAGGGGTCTAAATTCATTGTTTCCTCTTTTACAAATTAATTAAAATGCTCTTAGCATTATTATTATTCAATCTGTGACCTATGCTATTTTATCGCAGGAAGAACCTTTGGGTTTGCACAAAGAGGAAAGGTTTTCCCCAGTAAACAGCGAGACCTTTTCAAAACAAGTACATCCTCATGAATCTTCGAAGAAAGCACTTTAAGTACGAGAGCACCTAGCCACATCCACCGAAATAAGGCTACAAGTCACAGATCTACCAAGGTCGCATATCTTTGGTTTTTCCACCTTTCGCGACCCCGCGACCCAGCGACCTAGTCGCAAGGTCGCAAGGTCGCATATCTTTGGTTTTTCCGCCTTTTGCGACCCTGCGACCCAGCGACCTAGTCGCAAGGTCGCAAGGTCACATCTCTTCAGTTTTTCTCCTTTTGCGACCCCGTGACCCAGCGACCTAGTCGCAAGGTCACATCTCTTCGGTTTTATGCATTTTGCGACCCTGCGACCCAGCAACCTAGTCGCACGGTCGCAAGGTCGCATCTCTTCGGTTTTATGCATTTTGTGACCCCGTGACCCCGCAACTCAGTCGCAAAGTTGCAAGGTCACAAGCTCTCATTTTCTTACAACTTGGGACCTCGCGACCCAACGACCTAATCGCAAGGTCGCAAGGTCGCATGTGCATCTGTTTTCACGATCCACGACCCTGCGACCCAACGACCTAGTCGCAAGGTCGCAAGGTCTCACCTTGGAAAATTTCTTACAACCTGCGACCCCGTGACCCAGTCAGGTCGGAGGTCGCAACAATAGCTCAGGTCATAGGTCGCAGAAAAGACTAGGTTGCAAGGCAGCCCAACGGTCAGGAAGATGAAAATTATAGGAAGCCCAAAGGGTAGGTTTTGCATTATAAATACTCGTTCGGGAGCTTGTAAAATATCTTGGGTTGGGGACTCAAGTCGAGTACATTGTATTACCGATAGATTATACATTTAATGATGAATACAAGAATTTTGAGGAAACCCTTTTTTTGGATCCGATGTGTTTGGCTGTGCGAACACTATGTGTATTTCTTATACAGTTTCAAATATCCTATGATTAATGAAGCTGCACTCTTAATGGCATCATTTATGCATCACAATTATCTGTGCTTGTGTTAATGAGGTTCAGTTTTTCATTGCTCTCTTAATGGATGTTAATGAATTTGTTTATTAACATTTTTTTTTATCTTTCAGGAAGTAAAGGGGCATCTAGCCATAAAGAACTATTTCTTTTGTGGTCAGAATACCTCACAAGCATAACCCCAAATATGTGTTGCTAACGACACCTCTCTCGGCGTGTATGCTTTATTAATTTTCTCGCTATGCATAGTGTTATATACGTGTTTAATGCATCAATCATATGTCTTGTATCAGTTGATTAGGTGTGTATCCACTGTTTTATAGAGTTTAAGAGAGACCCAAAGCAAAGGAGAAATCAGTGGTAGCCAGACCCACACCCCGGACGGGATCCCTATTCCAAACAGTTCAAGGTCTAATTGGGACCTTTTACCGGGGAGATCCCCTGCTGTTGGCCAGACAGATTTTCCCATCAACAAAATTGGCACTAGAAGGAGGGCCTGAACCTCCGACCGTATGGTTAACAAGAAGGGGGGCTAGATGACAAGCTGAGCCCTGAGAGCCTGCAGTTAATCTCATATCTGTAATGGCTCGTTCCCAAATCATTCTCCCGAGATGTTTGTCGGAGTTTTATGAGCCTCGATACTTCATCCCCGATGAACTTATGTATCACTTGTCCCAGTTAAAATTCGATGGTGAAAATGGGGTGTCCATAACACAACACTTTTTAGATTTCTGTGACTTTGGTGAGTGCTACGAAATTGACGATGAAGGTTTGATTTGTTTGCTTTTCTTCCTCACTCTCAAAGGTCGCGCTAAGAAATGGTGCCGCACATTTCCGAAAGCTTTCATCCATTCGTTTGAACAACTGGCCAGTGAATTGCGACAAGCTTTCCATAGGTACGATTTGCAAAGTGTAGTTATAAAGTTAAATGACATCAGAATGGAACCTCAGGAATCTTTAGACGAATTCTCTATCAGATTTGTTCATTATTGTTTTGAGTTCCCTGAAAGGGATGTCTATTGGAAATGTTTAGGTGAACAGTTCAAGTATGTGATTTCCCTTGAGAAATTTCAGTTAGATCCCAGTGTTCCCTATACTGGCTGTTCGGAATTTGTCCCTAATGCTTCCTTGTCCATCTCCCCGAGTCCAGACCACATTCAGGCCTCCAAGGAGAGTGTTGCTATTTGTGATATTCTCGCCCCTCCTCCTGAGTTGTTTGGGAGTGGAGTTGTGACTTTGGAAGTCCTGAGCAAGGATAGACACTGGCAAGAGGATAAAACCTATTGCACTACCTTTGAATCTTTCACGCACCATGTCGAATCCGAATTTGAATACCACAGTGGCTCATTCTCTCTCTCGGTTCATGAAACCTACCTCGATCCCACACGGTGTCTCCCTGGACACAAACCTAAATCTGGTTCACATACTGATTATGAATCGACTCCTACCCCAGATGAAATTGATTCCCTTACAAAGTCTGCCAGATCATCGTTTTCTCTGAATGACACGGATGCGCGTGTTGAAAAGCCTCGTATGGTTAACGTCCCTGTGACTCAATCTATTCGTTCACTATTCCTCGGTTGGTTTCTTGATCCCGCCACACCAGTAATTTCTTCAAGACATTCAAAATTTCCTTATACGGGTACTGGCAAAAATTATAAGCACATAGATGGTGTTTCACAATCATAGTTCCAAATCAATGAATCTTTCAGATCTGATCTTTCTCACTCGGAATCTTTAGACAGCCATAGGAGCGATTGTCTGTCTGGGCAACCTCAAGATGTCCTCTTTATTGATCCATCCCAGTCGGTAGCTCTCGGGGAGCCTGACATGCCAGGTACCCAGCTTGATCAAATCGATGGTTGTAGCGATCACTCCTTATCTGAAAACATATTCAATCATATCACTGAGGATTATCACTCACATCTCTTTTCTGACCATATGGAGACACCAGCTTTCGATGATTCGCTTTGGGAAGTTTCAAGTACCCATCAGAAATTTGAAGCGCTTCAGCTTCTGCCAACTGTTTCTGAGATGACAATCCCCAAATACCAGGCTCCTCCCAGCATAACCGCGGTAAATCCACCCTACCCTAGTGAATCTAGAGAATCCGATACTGTAGATTATCAATCTGTCAGTGCGCAAATAGTTGACCGAATTGATACAAAGCCCACTGACATTTCGCAACTCACCACAATGCATGATCACATTCATTCGCCTGTTGATCTCGCCAAACCATCAAAGTTGGACAACACCCCGCTCGAAGGTCGGGAGTTTGATCCTCACACCCTTGACCAAACCCAGGAGCAACCCCGGACTAGGGTTTTCAAAACTAGGGTTTTTACGCTTGGATGCGCATGCATCTATAATTATTCTGGCACTTGCTTATTGTTTCCATTCCATAAAAATGATGGTCCTCAGCACCATGAAGAGATTGCAGGTCAACTCGACCAACCCTATCTGGTTGATGTGCCTAAAAATAGGCGGTGGCTTACCCAGCGCCCATCAGACCCAGGATTGTGCATGAACGATTATGTATCATTCATAAATGTTAAGTTTCAAGAACGTATTTTCGTGTATCAAGATGAGAGTGGGATTCAGCTTGCGCAATCTATTCTAGCATGTTCTTTAGCAAGTATCTATGATCGTCTTGTCGTTGCACCTGCTCCTCAGGTAAGTTTTGTTGCTATTGCACTCTTTTGGATACTGGCTCTGATCCTGATCATTGTTGTTGTTGCAGGATGCAAATTAGTGCGGTGGCTACACTGGAAAACTGATTTTACATAACCCGACCACATCATTGGTTAAAATAGGGTTTAGGTGTAGGCTAGCTAGGACCTGCAAATAAAATTTTTAGTTCAAAGTTAAGTAGGTTTACTTGCCAAAATTTTTTTTTTCTTCATGATTTAAAAGTGTGTTTGTTGTTTTTGTTTATGATTAATATTTTAGGCATCATCATGTTACAAGTATTTTCCTTTCATTTCCTTTTCAGTTACTTGTTGTTGCATAAATAATCACTGCTTGTATTTTCACTTACTGCTGGTTGATCGTCCTCACACATGGCTTGCATTGCATCTTGAGCCTCGCCTATGAAATTACGTCGTACACTCCCTTTCTCACATCATTTTTCTATCATATCACCTACCACTTCATGAGCCCTCATTACAACCCTATCACCTTGCAGTCTTGTTTTGCCCCGAGTGCTGAAACAGTAACCCCATTGTTTGTGTGAGGTTGTGGTGGCTATCTCAAGAGGCAACTTTCTCTTAGGACCAGTCATCGAAGTCGCATTCTCAACAAGAGGCCTATGATTCTAAACTTATTATTTGGGGAGATACGAGCTGGTTGTTTGAGGGAGACCTAATGACTTTGAATGGCCCATGCCCGTAAGCTTAAGCCTTGTGCCCAACATGGTCTCGGATGTCCTAATGATCTGTTTTGCACGCTTCGCCATATTGTGGTGAATGCGATGTGAAGGTTTAGCACGAGGGAAAACCCAAATAAGGAAATCTTTCAGTTTCTGTAAAACAAGAAACAACCTCTCTTACTCGTAAAATAAGTCGGGATCCCTCATCCGCCCATGAATAATAAGTGCCACGAGCACATGAAAATAAGTGCTACAAGCACATGAAACAAATAAGTGTAAAGGATTGAGAAAGGATTCCTGTGCAGAGAGGTAATGCAATGAATCCGCCGGGGTACTGACCAGGCTCGCTGGCAGCGGAGCAACGTTTGTGATTTATTGAAGTGACTCCGCTGGGGTACTGTCCAGGCCTGCTAGCAGCGGAGCAACACTAGAAATTTACTTTAAAAAATTCTGAAAATAATAAGCCCACTGCCTTGCTCTTCACATCATCAACAAGCTACTGGCATCTGTGAGCTTTATGTTCGATGTGTTTCTGATTAGCGGGACTTAGTTGAGGCACAAGGATTAGGCATACCTATAAAGGGCCAAAGTAATACAAAGGGTACGCACGAAACTTGTTCAATATTCCCTTGAATCATTATCCGGACTCAGACTATTGTGGTGATATTGACAGAGATGCTGGATTCTACCAGTGGTTCGCCATTTGTTGTAGCCGCTACAACAAAACCCAAAATTTTGGGTATATTTAAAATTTTGGGTTCCCCCTCTGCTCGCCTAGGCGTTAAAGTCTTTCACCTGACCTTCAGTCAATGACATCCCACCGACCTATCCCCAACCCCTCACGAGTTGTCTCATCACCATGAATTGATGTTGTCACTGCAATCACGCCATATGTGGCAGGGATCATCTAGCGTATGCTCGAACATTCTTACTGCAGTCGTGCCATGTGTAATGAGATTGCCATGCATATGTTTGAACGAAAACCTTTTGTGTATTGACGAGTAAAAGCCTTCCTGCTGTAGGTCATTAAGCATATTGTTTGAATACTTCTTTTAAGCTTGTTAGTTTCATGTGTTTTATCTGTGGTTATCATTATTGAAGAGTAATTATGATGTTGTAATATTCCATGCAGGTTGACCCCACGGGTGACAAAATCCTCAGTCGTGTCACGACATTAAGGGAAATAAAATTGGGCTCAACGACGAGGTCAAAGTTATGGAACAGGGGAGGAGCAGGAGCAAACGATCAGTACTGTTAAAAGGGGGATAGTGTGATACATGTTGATAAGAGAGAACCTTCTATGTCACTGATGCAAAAGCTTTCTTCACTAGTGCACACCAGATGCTTAAAAGCGCTCCGTTTGGAAATGTCCAGATCCTACACCATGCCATCTAAATGTCGATGGGCGCACGCAAAGGGACATATTTCACCACCCCGACCAGTCTAGCCCAAAGTATAGCCCGATGAAAAAAGTGGACTCAGAAGACTCACTTTGAACAACAATCTCAGTCAAGGTGTTTTCGTGTCAAGCAACGGTGCAAAAACACACATGGTGGTGCTGGCAAGCCAACGACAGAGTTTCGAATATCAACCGCACTTTTGAGAAACAATATCTATTAAACCCGAGCTACAAGGTGGGCGAAAATGTATGAACCAAGGTTACGGTTTGAATTATGATGTGAAACCAAGGCAAAGAAATCATATGGTTTCAAAACCATAGGAGATCGTGAAGAAAACTATGTGCAAGCATTATGAGTGGGCGCACATCTGTGGACTAAGGTGACGTTGTATATTTAAGCTTAGGCGCAATCACATGTGATCTCAAAACCATATAAGACCGTCGAGAGGAATATTACAGTTAGGATCAAATACCTTTATGCCTAAGTCATATGTTAGAATGTTTGAGGCATATATATATATGGTGGTCAACGTTACAACTAAAACGCGGGTCAAGATTATATGAAAATGCATTATGACTCGACGTAGCCATTCCTATGGTCGACTTTTATTCTTTGAAAACAGATATATAATGTTTGGTTGAAATTTGCATTTTAACGTGGAGAAAGCATCGTAACAAACCCATAGTAATGTGTTGAAATGACTATGGTGCATTACCCATGAGCGAAAAGGTCGAAGGCAATTTCTGCCTATGGTAAATATTTGGGAGCAGATATATATATATATATTTTCAGTGGTCCAACGGCATTGCATGGAGTCAAAGGTACCATATTCATGTCACATGGAGCGGTCAACCTTACGTTTGAAACCCAACGCCAAACATCCATGGACACGTTGCACAATGTTAAATGTTCGATGGCACGATTGATGGAACGTTTCAATTTACGTTAAAACATTTGAGGCAGGTATATACATAAGGTGGTCAATTTTACGATTGAAACGACGGATCGGGACTATATGAAAACGTGTTGCGTGGAGCCAACTGTTAAATATTTATGTTGCATGGGGCCAACGTGATTGTTGATGTATATACGTGGCAGTCAACTTCTAAACTCAAGCTATCCTGACACGTTATAATCCCGGTTTTAAACGGTGCAAATCACACAGGACTTCACAACTGTAGAAGATTGCCGAGTAAAGCACACGAGGAATGTTTCGATTGGCCCAAGTGTTTTATGCCATAGTTTAGCCCATGTCAAACTTTGGGAGCGGATGCATATATGTATAACGGTCAAAAGGAAAAAAAAATTATGTTCAAAGCATGGAGGGAAATGTTATAATGAACCTGCAATGCAACTGCAGTAATATACAGTGCTATTTATGGTCAAAGTGGAGCAGAGCTGTAAAAGCATGATGAATCATAGCCATTTGTTGTCAGCGGTGCACAGTCACGGCCTTGCTGGAGGAAGTTGCGACATGCACGTTGGTGAAACCTTTTTCATCAAAGAATGCAGATGTCGTGGCATTTTTTATGGCATGGGCTCCAAATAACGATGATCGAGGCTGCATGCTTATCCAGGACCGCGCTTTACCTTGTACATACCATGGAGAGATTTTTTCGAGTGAATTGAGGATCAGTTAAACGCTGTAATGCTCAGTAAAACAAAAAGGAATATAGTAATCGGTCAGATGCGCTAAGGTAACGCGCATGGTCCGGCATTCAGCAATCGAAGGCCCTGCCACAGATTTGCCATGCATGCAGGCCTGTGCGGGAAGGTTTACAACGCCCATGAATCTATTGACACTTGGCAGAGAGGATAATAAAAAAACTTAACGCTGCACTCTGCATAATTACAATTTTTAAATTTTTTTTTCAGGACTGGGCACCATTCTGCTGAATTATGGATGAGTTTTTGTGCATGATACAAAAAATGATTCAAGGAAAGAAGCTGCGCTAAAGATTGTTTCTTAACCTGAAAGATAAACGAAGATGCAAACATATTCTATCCAGCAGATTTTGATCATGGAACTCATGTACCATTACCAAGCGGAACAGGACAGTGAACTAATTAGTGTTAAAGCTCTCAAACCTATCCAGGAGCAACGATTGACAGTTCTCGATCTAAGGTGTTTTGCATCCATTGGCGGCCAGCGCACTTGGAAGGAAAGAGTGAAAATGTAGATAACAAAAGGAGCATGTGTTGAAATGCGCGAGGGTGCCATAACCTTTAGACACGAGCTATGTCGTTGTTGCATGAAGCTTTGTGCAGCAATAAGTCGCTCTGCGACTATGCTATCCTGTGCTTGCTAAGTCGCAAGGTTGGACACCAGAAAATCTGCTGATCACTTGAACTGTAGGAAAACGGTTGTACAAGCATATTATAAGTGTATGGCAGTGAAAAAATATCAATCTGGTTGGAGTGGCTCTAAAAATGCATTGCAGGCTATTGCCGTTTGCCTGACCTGCTAGGATAGCATTCAGCAGGAGATGGCACGAACAGAAAATCTTCGATATTATCAATAGTTTCTTCTGCAAACACTCAGAGCGCGAACAGAAAATCTTCGATCTTATCAATAGTTTCCTCTGAAAACACTCAGAGCTTAGTGAAGACGTATAGCGAACACTAAGAACGTGAATGAAGATAACCTTTTGCATGCGGAAGATGATGATCCTAATAGAGAAAGGGCACAGAGAAAGCCTACACATGCCATTATCTCTGATAAAGTATTGACCACACAGGGGTCTAAATTCATTTTTTTCTCTTTTACAAATTAATTAAAATGCCCTTAGCATTATTATTATTCAATCTGTGACCTATGCTATTTTATCGCAGGAAGAACCTTTGGGTTTGCACAAAGAGCAAAGGTTTTCCCCAGTAAACAGTGGGACCTTTTCAAAAAAAGTAAATCCTCATGAATCTTCGAAGAAAGCACTTTAAGTACGAGAGCACCTGGCCACATCCACCAAAATTAGGCTACAAGTCGCAGATCTGCCAAGGTCGCATATCTTTGGTTTTTCCACCTTTTGCAACCCCGCGAGCCAGCGACCTAGTCGCAAGGTCGCAAGGTCGCATATCTTTGGTTTTTCCGCCTTTTGCGACCCTACGACCCATCGACCTAGTCGCAAGGTCACATATCTTCGATTTTTCGCGTTTTGCGACCCCGCGACCCAGCTACCTAGTCGCAAGGTCGCAAGGTCGCATCTCTTCGGTTTTCTGCATTTTGCGACCCCATGACCCAGCGATCTAGTCGCAAGGTCGCAAGGTCACATCTCTTCGGTTTTATGCATTTTGCGACCCCGCGACGCCGCGACTCAGTCGCAAAGTCGCAAGGTCGCAAGATCTCATTTTCTTACAACTTGCGACCTAATCGCAAGGTCGCCTGTGCATCTGTTTTCATGATCCGCGACCCCGCGACCCAGCGACCTAGTCGCAAGGTCGCAAGGTCGCACGTTGGACACTTTCTTACAACCTGCGACCCCGCGACCCAGTCAGGTCACAGCTCGCAACAACAGCTCAGGTCGCAGGTCGCAGAAAAGACTAGGTCGCAAAGCAGCCCAACGGTCAAGAAGATGAAAAGTCTAGGAAGCCTAAAGGGCAGGTTTTGCATTATAAATACTCCTTCGGGAGCTTGTAAAAGATCTTGGGTTGGGGACTCGAGTCGAGTACATTGTATTACCAGTAGATTATACATTTAATGATGAATACAAGAATTTTTAGGAAACCCCTTTGTTGGATCTGATGTGTTTGGTTGTGCGAAGACTATGTTTATTTCTTATATAGTTTCAAATATCCTATGATTAATGAAGCTGCACTCTTAATGGCATCATTTATGCATCACGGTTATCTGTGCTTGTGTTAATGAGGTTCAGTTTTTCATTGCTCTCTTAATGGATGTTAATGACTTTGTTTATTAGCATTTCATTTTATCTTCCAGGAAGTAAAGGGGCATATAGCCATAAAGAACTATTTCTTTTGTGGTCAGAATACCTCAAAAGCATAACCCCAAAGATGTGTTGCTAACGACACCTCTCTCGGCATGTATGGTTTATTAATTTTCTCGCTATGCATAGTGTTATATACGTGTTTAATGCATCAATCATATGTCTTGTATCAGTTGATTAGGTGTGTATCCACTATTTTATAGAGTTTAAGTGAGACCCAAAGAAAAGGAGAAATCAGTGGTAGCCGGACCCACACCCCGGACGGGATCCCTATTCCAAACGGTTCAAGGTCTAATTGGGACCTTTTACCGGGGAGATCCCCTGCTGTTGGCTGGACAGATTTTCCCGTCAACAGTTCCCTCATGACATGGCCCAACATGACCTAACCCAGTTGAACATGTTCCTTGGGAGCCCTCACATGACCCGAACCGACCCGACCCTCTCAAACATGTTTCCTTGGGCGCCCTCACATTACAACACAACCTAACCTGACCCGACCTGAACGCATTTCCTTGGCTGACATCACACGACCCAACCCAACCCGACCCACCTGAATGTTGAAGGCACGAGGGAGAAAATGAAAAATGGGTCACATTAACGTGCACAAGGTACATGGGTGGTCACAACTTAGCATTTTTTATATGACCTCCGTCACACGATTTTACTCGAACAAGTTTCATGTGGTTCAATACCGACACTTATCTCCAAACGTCGCAATACTGACACTCAAGCCTAATCATATCATGTATGACACCCTATAAGGAGTGGTGTTGAACATATGAAGAATATGACATAGGGGATGACTATCTAGAAGATGAATCTACCACTAGGATAATTAGTCAAGGTAAATTTGACTAATACTAAAGGATTGTTGGAGTTGAAAATTGTCATGCGTACCACATATTTTCGAGGTAGCTAGAAATCTAATATTTATAAGTCAAATGGGTGATGCAATCATGCATATCATATTTAAGAAGGATTCATATAAGATGATTCGTGGTGTGATGGTGTTGATGAGAGGTGTTCAGATTGGCATATTATACAAGCTGTAAGGGCATATTGACCAAAGTCGTTGTAATAGTGCAAATGTTCATAAAACTTATGGGTCAACCCTCTTGTTTAGTCAACAAGACCATGTGGTAGCATCAAAAGATGTGACACAATGGAGAGAAAATAATTTGAGTAATGCAAATCAAAGGTATGATCGAAGTTTTGTATATTAACTCTCAAGAAGTCACTTTATGTGAATATTATATTTATGGGAAACAAAATCATGTTAAATTCCCATTTGGTACTACAAGGGCAAAGAGAATTATGGAGTTAATTAATAGTAATGTATTTGGGATAGTACCAATGCAATAACTAGGTCTATCCATATATTATGTTTTCTTCATTGATAATTTCTCCAAGATGTCATGGATATATTTCCTAAGGAAGAGGTCTAAGGTTTTCAATAAATTTCAAGAGTTCAAATCTCTTATGGATAACCAAATAGATAGAAAGGTAAAGGTTATGATAATCGATAACAAAAGTGAATTATATGGTAAATAATTTAAGAAAATATGCAAACAACATGGGATATAAGTTCCCCAAAAAACTAATCCATACATTCTTTAGAAAAATAAATTCATTTAGAGAATGAATAATATTTTGATGGAAAAGTGAAGGAGTGTGTCCAATAATGCATAACTAGCATAAGAATTATACACAAAAACAATCAACATTGTGTGTTACTTGTTGAATAGGTCTTCATCATCAACATTAGTGACAATACTCCACATGAAGTATGTTTTTGTAAGAAACCATCACTCGCACATCTTAGATTGTTTGGATTTGATGCATTTTTCCATGTTCCAATGGAAAAGAGGAAAAAATTGGATAACAAGTAAATCAAGTGTATTTTGATAGACTATAACGATGGAATGAAATGATAGAATATATGGAATTATCTGAAAAAGAAGACAATTTATAGTCAAATGTGATCTTTAGGGAAGTAAGGTGTAATTATAAAACATAAGATACTTCAAAAAAGAATGAAAAAGTAATTTATTATTGGACTTGTAGTTGGAGGAAAGTGACTTAGATGAGTCAACAAATTCAACAAAAGATTTGGAACATCAAACTTTGATTCTAAGGAGGTCTAGTCAATTAAGGAAAGATCTTGAAAGGTATACCTAACATGCTTTTTGGTCTTCTTTTTCTTACCTGCCATTGAGGATGAACCTAGGAAATTTGAGGAGAGAATCAACTTGATACATGGTTAAGCTTGGTCAAGAGCTATGAATGAAGAAATGGATTCTTTGTTTAAGAATAAGACATGGCGGATTTCGCCAAGTTACTTATTAGAAGGAAGAATGTTGGTTTCAAGTGGGTCTTAAAGGAAAATTTGCATTCAATAGATTAGGTTAGGAAATACAAGGCTTGACTTAGGGAAAAAGGATATTCCCATTCCCAAGTCAAGGGAGTCAAATTCAGTAAGATATTTTCCCCTATTTCAAAGTTAAATTTCATTAAATTAATAATGTCTTTGGTTGCGGCTTTTTATCTCGAGATATGATAATTGGATGTAAAGATAATAGTTCTACATGGTAATCTAGAGTAAGAATATACATGAAATGACCTAAAATTTTTGTATAAAAGGGAAAGTTGAAGTTAGTATATAAGCTGAAAATTTTCATTTATGGTTTGATGCAATCACTTAAGATATGGTACCATAATTTTGACATGTACATTCAGGGATTGGGATTTTTGAGAAGCCAAGTTGATCACTATATTGTATATCTCAAGTTGAAAGGTAGTTATTTCATATATGTAGTGTTTTATTTTGATAGCATCTTACTAGTTGGAAACAACATGGGTGCGATCAGGAAAGTGAAGATGTAACTATCCTCCAAATTTGACATGAAGGATCTCAATATTGTAAGTTTCATTCTTGGAATGGATATCATCAAAAGGCTACGGAGTGAAGAAACTATTGGTAAATCAGAGAAAGTAAGTTGTGACAACCTTGAAGCATTTCAATAGGTATATTGTACTAAACCAGTGAAGGTACCAATTCATGTTAGGGAATACTGATTGTTGATCAATTTCCAAAGACACAAGAACAAAGAGAGGACATGGCTTATGTTTCATATTCATTTTTTGCAGCTATTCTAATTTATGCATTGGTTTGCGCTTGATTGAATATTGCACATACAGTGGGAGTATTAAGCATATACATGAAAAAAACTGGTAAAGAACCTTAATTTGTTGTCAAAAGGTTATTAAAATATTTTTTCGGTACAAGTGATGTTCATATCTACTACAATCGAAGACTTGAGGATGACAATAAAACGATTGTACAGATATTTTTAGATGACGATTGGATTGGATATCTAAACAAAATGTGTCAACTAACTAATATGTTATCAATTTCTTCAATGGAGCTAAAATATGGATGAGTAAGTGGCAGTTGGTCGTGGCACCATCAATTATGAAAGTTGAATGTATAGTAGGAACTTATGCAAGCAAGGATGCAATTAGGTTGTAATAGTTACATTCAGAGATCAGTTTTTCTTAACAGCTGAGGGAAAGTTCCCCTTCATTGTAATTATTTCATATGTTTTGATTTATAATTTAAAATATTTGAGAATTTAGGACACATATTCTAGATTTTTAGGAAGGAGTTTTCTTGGGATTTGAAGGAAGCTTGACAGCTTGTTTCCCAATTATAGCCTAGCGAAGAAGGAAAAGGGGCGACAAAAATGAATAACCCAAACAACCAAAGACAATTTAAATGACCTAATGAAAATAGAAACATCCTCGTGGAGGAGACTACACTTCACACACGACATAATAAAGAGCGTGCATACACAGAGCACTCTCACTCATGGAGAAGGATAAAGTTTCGATTGAGATAAATAAAAGAGAACAGAACTAGACAAAACAAGAGAATAAAAAAATTATGTTGTTATCATAAAGTGGGGAGTGGATCCATTCTTCAGTTGAGCATTAATAGATGGAATATTTGAAGCTTCTTTCCAAACATCACAAATCCGACAATTCTTTCTGTAACGTCGCAAGATCGACACCTTTCTCCAACCCATCGCAATACCGACACTTTTCTCAAAATTGTTCCAATACCGACACTTCTTTCCCAACATCACAAATCCGACAATTCTCTTTGTAACATCGCAATACCGACACTTTTCACAAAACTGTCACAATAACGACACTTTTCTCAAAACTATTTCAATACCAACACGTGTTTCCAAATGTCGCAAATCTGACATTTCTCTTTGTAATGTTGCAAGACCGACACTTTTCTCCAAACTGTCGCAATACTAACACTTTTGTCCAAATGTTACAAGACTGGCACTTCTTTCCAAACGTCACAAATCCGACACTTGTCTCCAAACATCGGTATAGCGATGATTGTGGGCGGGATTTGAAAAATTGATAAAAATTGGGGAAATTTCCCACAATACATCAAAAATGTCAGAACTAAAGTGTCAGAATTTTAACCAAATGTACTAGTGTGATCACGAATAGGTGGGGGTCCTTTTGGAGTTTCAAACTCCTTGGAATGATTGTCCAATACTTTTTAGAGATCTAGAGAAATAGATGATTTTGATGTTAGAACATCTAGTGAGCATAATTGTGCAATTATGCCTCATTGTTTTTTCTTCAGAAGATTTGTCATGCCATTAGAGCTTATTTTCTTTCCTAGATTCCTTGTGATACCTGTAGTTCAAATTATTTTCATTTTGAGAAAAAAATCAAATAACTTTCTTGAAAATTAAAATCTACCATCCCCAAATATTGTAACCATTGTACTCCTAGTACAACATCAACAACTCCCATTGGAATAGGAAGCATTGGACTATTCAATAGATATTACCATATTGTTAGATTTATACTATGGAATTTTCCAGAGAAATTTATAGTCCCTCCATTTATAACCATTGCATGACACTATGGTGTTGGGTATAGGAAGAAATTAAATTCCTTGGCTACCTTACAATGAATAAAATTATGTGTACTACGTGAATCAGTCAACACTATTACATATTTTTTCTTGATGTGTCCTTCTATCTTGAGAACTTGAGGAATGGTAATTCATGTCCATGCATTATAAGATATGGTTGGAATTATTTCTTCTTTATCTAGGGTTGGTTCTTGGTGCATATTCTCTTCTTTTGAAGTTTTTTATTCATATTTTTCCTCCTCTTCACAATCTATGTAAAATAATTTCTTCTCAGCACACTTATGACCTTTAGTGTATTTGGTATCACAACTGTAGAAAATCCTTTTTTCTTCTTTTTCTTCCAATTTTTGTGGTTTCAACCTTGTAGTTTCTATAAGTCTATGAGTAGCAACACTTCAATGTTGATAGAGGTGAGTGGTCAACTTCCTTGTCGCCATAATTTTACTTTCATTTTTTCTTCCCAATCGGAATGCCTTCTCTAATGAATTAGGTTCCAAAAGGCGAACCTCATGTTGGATGTTATCCTTTGAAGTCCCTATGAATACATCAATCCTATGTTCCTTTATAATATAAGTTACCATTATATTCATTTTTTGGAAGTCCTCAATGTTCTACAACATTGAACCATTTTTTTTGAGATTTATCAATTGGCTAAAGAAGGTGTTGATATTTGTATCTTCATAATGTGTTATTATTTCCTCCATAAAAAACCAAGAGAAAAAAATTTTACGAGAGAAAATCCATCGATACCATACAAATGTATTTTGTTCTAAATGTAAAGTTGCAATGCATACCTTTTGTGTGTTTTTCAAAGTATGGAGATCAAAATATTGATTCATCAATAGTATACATGCTATGGGATCCTTTCCATCAAACTTCCTCATATCTATCTTTGGAATATGGTTGGTCTTCAATCCAGCATTAGAGTTTATGAAAACATGATTAACATTTATTTTTTTCTCATCATGAGTTTCCTGTACTACCTTTTTTCCATTGGGAATCATTTCTTGTATAAAATTTGTCAAAACTTCCTTCAAACCTTCCATGTCTGCTTTTAGATCATTCTTCATCTCTTCCATGTTGTCCTTCACTCTTTCATCTATTTTAGCTTCCATTTCATCCATCTTAGCTTCCATGCCATCCATCATAGCTTCCATGCCATTATTCAAACCATCGATATTAGCTTCCATGACCCTTTTCAAACCATCCATATTAGCTTCCACGCCTTTCTTCAAACCATCCATCTTAGGTTCCACACCTTTCTTCAAAACCTCCATGTCATTTTTTTTTGCTCTTTGCTAGAGTGAAATTTGGTTCACTCGGTCTTGTGATTTTGATATATTATGTTGCACTTCTTCCTCTTCATGAGTCATAGTAGAGCCTTATGAGGGCTTAATGGGTCTTTAATTACTTTTAAGGGCAATTTTAGAACCCAATACTGATATCTATGCTTCAATATGCCTTTGGAATCACTTCAAACTGATTTTTCGAACAAGACTTTCGCAATTTGAAAAAAAATACAAACCTTTTTCTTTCTTTCGAGGAGCCTAATATTGAAACTGATGTATCTCTAGAATTTCGTATCCCCGTGATTTGATCTTCAGTTCTTTAGTAGCCCTCTAAATTTTGTTTCCAATTCCATAGGTCTGACCTCATTTGGGTTCTTCAATATAAATTTATGCCAAATCTCTCGCAATGACCTAATTATAGACTAGTTTAGAAAACCAAACTTGTACCATGTACCACGTGTCATTTTTTCCTCCCCCAGCTTTAAAATTGATACAAAGCAAACTAAAGTCCATGTACTTTTGGCCACTTTTTAAATAATTCCAATTTGATCCTTAAAGATAGAGTTATGACAAGTTTCCCAACGTCACTTCTTTGATATGAAACTCGAGAGCCTGCAAAATCCCTAACTTCCACAGATCATATCTTCGAAAATATTGCAAACCAAGATCTTAAATTTGCACAAGAATTTCATCATAAATGAGTTTTTTTTTAGCTTCTAAACCTTCATAGAAAAAAATTTATAGCGAGAACGCCACGATGACCTATTTGAAGCAACGACACCCTAGAATCCAAAGCTCTAATACCAAAGTTTATGAAACCATCTCCAAAAATAGAAGAAAAGAGAGATCAACGCCTTATAAATCATCCACTTTGAGGGCGAAACCTCCTTTACATTACATACATGAAAAATTCTTGGATATATAATCCTAGCCGACCTACCAATAATAATGTAAGGGCACAAAAATAAAAATAGTGGGGTTTTATGGGGCACAATAATAACAATATGCAGACTACAGGGGTACACCAATAACAATAAGGGGGTTGCACTAACAACAATAAGGGACTACACTAGTAATATGGGGACCTAACAAAATAATAAATCTAAAAGAGGTATAAAGAGGTAAGTCAATTTAAAAAAATATATATCAAATAGGATTAGAATTAAACATCTAATTATATACCAAGCCTATGGGCCAAATACCATGGACTAAATTATTATTAATACAATGCAAAAAAAATAACATTATTAAACCTAATACTAATATTAAAATATTATTATTGTGATTATGATTATGATTATGATTATTATTATTATTATTATTATTATTATTATTATTATTATTATTATTATTATTATTATGAAATATAATATTCATATTAACATATTATAATATTTATATTACTATGTTTAATAACTTTTGATTAATATAATATTATTATTTTTTATATAAGAATATCTATTAATATATCATGATATATATATATATATATATTAGCTCTACATATATATGGGAGGGAAGAATGAAGACATATGATATAGGTAGAGAAATATGTGGAGTGACAAGGGAGGGATGGAGATAAACTAAGGATAGGGCAAAGGAGGAATGAGTAGAGAGAGAGGATTGGATGGTAGAGAGAGGGAGATACATAGAAGGGGGAAGAGAGAGGGAGGGAGAGAGAGGAAGGATGACAGGATGAGGAGAGAGGGAGGGATAGAGAGATGGATCTAGAAAGTAAGAGAGGGAGGGAGGAATAAATATACAGAGAGTGATAAGTGGATAGAGAGGGAGTTACAAGGGATATATTGAGAGAGTGTGTGTGTATGTTTAGGGGTGAGATAAACATACCTATAAAGAGAGATGGAAACAATGGAGGAGTGAAGGAGACATAAGGAGAAAGGGAGGGATATAATACCATATTTAGAGAGAAATATAGAGTGATGGGGTAAGAGAGAGGATTATATGGAAGAGAGAGATAAAGAGAGAGAGAGAGAGAGATAGGCGGGGGATATAGAGGGAGGCAAGAGAGAGAGGCAGAGAGGGCAAGGACAAGAGAGAGGACTTGGGAGAGAGGAAGAAAGTGATGGAGGAAGAGAGAGGATTGTAGAGGATAGAGAGAGAGAGAGAGTTATGGTGGAATAGAGAGGGAGGTAGGAGAAAAATGGGGAGAGAGGAAGGACAAGAGAGAGTAATTGAGAGACATGAGGAGACAGGGAGCGATAGAGAGATGGAGCTGGAATGGGAGAGAGGGAGGGAAGAAGAAAGATAGAGAGTGAGAAGTGGAGAGAGAGAGGGAGTGACAAGGGAAAGAGGGAGGGAAGAAGCAAGAGAGAGAGTGAGAAGTGGAGAGAGAGAGGGAGTGACAAGGGAAAGAGAGAGGGAAGAAGAAATACATAGAGAGTGAGAAGTAGTGTGAGAGAGGGAGTGGCTAGGGAGAGATAAAGAGAGTGTGTATGATTGGAGGTGATATTAAGATAATAATAAGGAGAGATGGAGAGAAGGGGGGGGATAAGGAGAGAGAGAGAAAGGCATATAGTAGGGATGCTGGAAGGTGAAGAGAGAGAGAGAGAGAGAGAGAGATGTGGGAGAGAAAGGAAGAGAGAAAATATGTGAGAGAGTGGAGAGAGGTAGGAAAAGGGAGATGTATATGGAGGGGGAGAGAGAGGGAGGTAAGAAGAAAGACATGGAGAATGAAAGGTGGAGAGAGAGAGACAAATGGAGTGATAAGGAACATGGATATAGATGGATAGAAGACATTAGCAAGAAAAACAGATAGAAGTTGGGGAGAGGGAGGGAAGGGGAAGAGGGAGATAGAGAGGGAGAGGAGGAGGTAGTGATAGATAGATGGATTTAAGAAAGAGATTACATGTTTCGGGGTTGATATAGATAGATAGAGGGATATAAAGATATATATGGAAGGTATAGAGAAAGAGGAGAGATATGGAGACAGAGAGACTGATAGATATGGAGTGAGAGAGAGTGTGTGTTTGCAAGGGTGTGATAAAGAGACAAAGAAATAGATATGGAGGGAGATATAAATATCTATGGAGGGTGGATAGAGTAAAGAAGATTTATTGCACTAGCTACATCTATTTTAGTGTAGATGGTGATTTCTAATCCTATTTGATTTTTTTCACTAAATGCATTGATTTTAGTGTAGATATTGATTTCTAATGATATTTGATTACTTGCACTAGATGCATTGATTTCAATGTACATGATTTCTAATCCTATTTGATTTCTTGCACTAAATGCATTGATATAATTTTATATCGTGATATCTAATCCTATTTAATTTCTTGCATTAGATGCATTAACTTCAATGTAGATGTTCCTTTCTAATTATATTTGATTTCTTGCACTAGATGTATTGATTTCAATTTAGATGATTTCTAATTGTATTTTATTTTTTGCATTAAATGCATTGATTGTAGTGTAGATGGTGATTTGTAATCCTATTTTATTACTTGCACTGGACACATTGATTTTAGTGTAGATGTTGGTTTCTAATACTATTTGATTACTTGCACTAGAGGCATTGATGTTAGTGTAGATGTTTATTTCTAATCCTATTTGATTACTTGCATTATATTCATTAGTTTCAATGTAAATGTTGTTTTCTAATCTTATTTGGTTTCTTGCATTACATGCATTAATTTCAGTGTATATGTTGATTTTTTATTTGTTGAAATTCGATGTATGATGGTACACTAATTTTAAAGTCATTGGATTAATAGTATGCATTGATTTGAGTGTATGCACAAAAATTATTGACATTGTACATTGATTTTTTTGTTATTGTAAATAAACCTATTAATATTGTAGAGCAAGAGAGCCAATTTGTGATGTTTACTACAAAAACTTGAGCTAAACATTTAAACGGTTTATGATTTCAATTTTCCTTTTCATATAATGGATATGAAAAGATGACAAAACTAACTAGGGTGACAATAAGAATTGTAGAAGAAAATAGTTTGAGATTGATCACAATGAAGACTATTTGTAATTGACTATGTTCTTATTATTCACATTTTCTATCATTCAACACTATTACATTGTCACTTTGCATTCAAAACTTTTATTTCATAATTTTTCATCATTAAAGTTATTTTATGATATTTATCATCTCAACAAAATAAGGTAACTAAGAAAATTTAAAATTAAAATGACCTGATAAATCTCAGAAATATTTAGCATATTTAAAATGGTTATATCAATATTATATGTATTTACATATTATCGACAAAATTAATTATATGTTCTATATATTTTCCTTGGTCGTACACGACTGAAACCAAACTAGATCCATCTTAGATTTGTATCTATAAAGCACTGAGAGGGATCAAATATATCAAAGTGAAAACCTTTACTTAATTTTTTCTCTCAAAAAAATTGTTTCACCTCGAGGGATTGGGTCCCTATCAGTGTTTGATAGATCTATAGTTAAGATGGATGTAATTTGGTTGTATTTGATTCCCTCTAGACTATCAGTGTTCAAATTTGGTCTTCCAAGTTTTAATGAAATTTTCTTAAACTTGTAGCTCATTCCTAATTCATACTACTTTTGTCTCTGTAGGTCCAATATTTTTTTACTGTGATTGCATTCATCTATTCCTTCCTTTCTTGGGCCCTGGCAAGTTTCTAATTATCATCTTTATAGATCCTAAATTCAACTCTTAGACTTCTAAGACTATCCCCCCAATCAAGGAACCTTATTATATTCCTTTCTTTATTGATCCATATTCATTTCCATGTTGAGATCTATTAGTTCTATTCTATACCATTTTGATGCCCACCCCCTTTTCTCTTTTGCAATTCCTTGATGTTCTATTATGTGTTTTCACCCAAACAATTGTTAGCCAATAAAAAGGTCAATAAAATGTTTTCTATCACCTTCGTAATAGCTCCATAACCACATGGAAGTGAGGTTATATGAAACATAATATTCCAAGTCATTGCATCTTTCATAATAACTAGACATACTAGAAACATATTGTAATCAACATGCAATCCAAAAATAAAATACTATAAGGAAAACCCCACAATATTGTCATTCATATACTAAAATTTGTACTATAGTTATTTTATATTCTACTATTCCCACTTTACCTACTGTTGATCCCATTTAGGTCCAAGCATTAAAATATGCTCTTATACCACTATCTAACACCGCCTCTCACCCCCTTGTACTTCCAAGCTAAGAGACAACAACTACTTTCATTTAATCAAAATTCTAAGGTATTTCCACGCTAATGGGATCTCAAAATTTCTCTTTTGTCAACTTCTTTAAGACTAATATTAGAAACCACCTTCACATTTCGCTCATTAAGAGATTTTTTATTATCTAAATTTAATTGGAAGCTGATGCCCATTTCAAAATTTATGCCCATTTGAAACTTGGGCCTTTTTAAACCCAACCACGTTAGTAGAAAATTACCTGATGGCACCCACATGTCCCTCACTTGGTCCCCATGTGGTGACCTACATCACTCAGTATGCCTTGCGTGGCAAGCCATGCGTTATAAACCCTCCCAATATCTCCCTAAGCTCAATTGCGCATAGAAATACAAGTCCTCTAGAGTTTCCAAGGGCCCAAGGGCCAAGAAGATGTCACGTTGACATCTCTCACCAAAACCTACCCTCTCTTCACTTTTTCCACACCATGACATGACTTCCCTAAGGTCTTAAGGGATGAGATGATGACATCATGTTGACATCTCTTGCCTCACCCTAGCCTACTCCTTATTTCACAATCCCCCTTGGGTTCAACCCTATGAAAGGATGTAATGAGACACAATTTTTTTTTCCTCTTAATGGGAACCTCATCCATCTCTAAGCTCTGTATCTCCATCCAATATGATTGCATAACACATTAGTCCTCCTCAGTAAGACAAAAACTCCTCAATTAACTATCTGTAATTTTTTTTATGTATCTAGATTAAAATAAGACAATAACATAAGAAAATATAGATCAATTACTAGATAATAAGCCACTTTGATGGGGAAACCTCCTTTAACATCACATAAATGAATAATTATTCAATGATTCAAATGAAAAAACCTCCTTTGTATCTATAGGAGTATAAAGGGTAAAAATATATTTAGGGCCTTCATAAAAATAATAATGTAAGGGCACAATAATAACAATAACAGGCTTCTTTGGGGTGCAACAATAATAATATGGGGGGTAAACTTGTATTATAGGGACATGTTGTAGTTGTTACAACCCCCTCCAAAATATTTTCCTATAACAAACTTTCAGATCCTTCCTTGGTATTTTTCATCATTGTTGCAATATTTGAAGTTCATTTCATTGGTTTTTTCACAGTGTTATGATCCCTTTCACAGGATTGGAAAAGTGTCACCTTTTGGCATAAATGATTTAGTGTTTCATGAATGATATTTTTTTAACCATTCCAAGAGATCCCTTTGTGTAAATGATTTTCTCTAACCTTGTTAGTATCCATTGTGCTCATTTCCAAAGTCTTGAGGACTATCGCACCAGTTTCAACACAATCATAGTAAAGTTTATCTTTGATGTCACACTTGTCAAAACCAGTCGTAATGATGTCGAATGGAGGGAATTTTTTCCTTACATGATATATGTTGTTTTAGTCTTCAATATATGCGAAGTGTGTTGTTAGGCCTCTTTAGTTTGAAATATTTGCAAATACAAAGCTGCAGAGCCTACATGAAAACCACTTTGGGATTCTAGAATCTAGCCCTCCTGAATCCAGAGAGGGATCTCTCTTATTAGTGCAAAGATTGATTTATCTTTAAAGGCTTTGGTATGATATTAGGCTAGTTATTAGGAACAAGGGTTTTTTTTTTGTTTGGTTGGTCAGGTATGATCTTTAATTGGATGGAATATCACAAAATGAAAGAGTTTAAAAGGTGAAGATGCAAGTATATTGAGAAGTGTTCAGCAGATAGGATTGGTGTGAAATAGCTTTAAACCATTGGGCAATGGAGTCACACAAGGGTTTAATTGTACAACAATTTCAAGAGTGGTCCAAGGGGTAATTCATCTATATCAGAATATCCTTTAGATTAAATGATGGAGTGGGGCATTAAAAGTGTTGAGAAGGTGGAAAAAGCCAATAATTTAAAAAAGGATTTATCAACTTTCCATACAAGAAAATCCTTTTTAAACAATTGTTTAAAACCAACCAAAGGATAGGGCTAACCATAAAATTCTTTGGAAAATATTGTATTAAAGCTAACTTATCAAACAAACAATCTAGTAATCCACATGAGTACTTTCAAAAGGGATGAAAACAAATGAGAAAACAAAGTGGAGCTTAATATCAGGTCAGATGCATTAAAATCAAGACTTGCTTTCAGCATACTCTTACGGAAACCTTCAAACAACCTTTGGAGAAAAAACTAGAAGACAGGGCAAACCATAAACTTTTCTAGTTTAACTCTACTTAGCATGTAATGAAAATATCATTCAAGAACTTCCTTTCAAGTTTTGCACATCAAGACATGGACTAACCAACATTCCTTGATAATTTTTACACTTAACTTAAGTCATTCTTAAATACACAATTGGAGGAAAACATAAAAATAAAGATTATCAGTCAGAGTAGGGTACTTTTAAGAGTAAATCCTAGCTCTATATTTGTTGTTCTTTATCAAATAAAAATGAACAAAATGGCATACATGAAAGGAAAACAATAACCGTAAGAGGTACTTCACCAATGATATAGACCAAGATCCCAAAAATCAGCTTGTATATTCATGTCAATCTACTTACAAACTATATGTCCAATGTTTCATCATAACAAAAATTACATTAGAAATCCAACAACCACCAACATCTCACCTTCTTCAGAAGTATTTATAGAAGAAAGAGGAGTTAGAATAAAATAAAATATCTCTAGTTCAATTAATACAAGTTAATGCTTCTCTGCCTTTGAGAGACTCAATGGAGAATTTTTCTAATATTTCTTTGTATTAATTGGTTTTCATTAAGTATTTAGGCTACTTGGCAGATTTTTTTGACATAAAAACTCTTTAAGCAGGCTCGTAATAGCTCTGGCTGTATTTAACAAAATATCACTGATAAGGCAATAACTATGCCTTGTGTTGATTTATTGAGGCTGCAGGTGGCACTTTGGTAGTTGAAGAGGATAAATGGCCTCTGATGTGGCAGTGGAGGCTTCCTTCGACTGATATAACTCTCTGCTTTATAAACACTTTTAATTTGCTTTTGGTCTGTGTTTAGGCTTAATTAGCCTTAATCTTCATCTTCGGGTCTTCATTCTCTGATATTGTCTTTATCATTTCAACCTGTGGATTAAAACTATGATTTTCAGGCTTAGGTATTAATCCCTTTACTGTTAATTCTTCATTCTGATACACTTTATTTGTTTGTTTATGCAGATGGCTTTATGCAGTTGGAGGGCTTATGCTAAAACCTGGATTGTGATCCAGATGATTTAAACCTGGATTCAAAACTCACAGCTCCTTTTTCCTTTGATTTTAAGCCACAGAATCATCATTCTGGGCCTTTTTGTCACCTGACTGTGATTGGGAAAAACACAGAGCAAAAACCATTTGAAACCCTGCAAAACACCAAAAAATTATTATAAAATCCTACGAAATTGGGTTAAGACTGCTTCAGAGGTTTAATGGAAGGGATGGAGCTGTGTGAAATGGAGGAATTTGCAGCGAAAAGGGAGAAGAACCCTTGGCAGAACTGAAAGATGTGCAAATGCAGTTTGTGCACGACGGTGAACAGGAACCATTGATTTAGAACGATCAACGGTGGAGATCATTTTATGGAGTGTTTGGGAGAAATAGATAGAGGCAAAAGACTTGGATTTGCGATATAATGTGGGCTGTTAGATTAAAATAATGAATGATCAAGATCAACCGATGAAGTCTTTCGGAAGCGAATTAGATGAAAAGAGAATGGGGGAAAGATTAAGTTAGGACTGTCCGATCTTAGAGATCGACGGCCAGGATGAAATCAGGAGTTACATTGCGGAAGGGGGAGTGGTCTAGCGGAGAAAAATTAATGGTTATCGTGTAGCATTTGAGCGGTTTTAGATTTTGGCCAAAAAAACACGATTCCACACATCACACGACACTTGTCCTTTCAAAACTACTTACATCACGTAATTTTTGAATGTTAACCCTCTGGCGCAAAAATTACGTGAAACATAGTTTGAGCCATCGGATAATTGTCGAGAGATATGATGGTGTGGGTAAAATGCGATGGGCGGAAAGCTGCGCAGCGAAAGAATGAGTGGGCCCGGTGATTTCGTCAGCATTTTGTCCCATAGTGAGCGAGTATAATGGAAAGTTGGATTCATCGTGTTATGTTCTGATCGTTGGATTCTACGATCGGATGGTGGAGATTTAGATATTGGGAAGAGAGTTTTGAACAGGAGAAAAAGGTAAGGTGAAATGGGTGGAGAACGAATAACCCGATGGCCATTGATCTGCAAAGATCAACAGTCCATATTCGTTTAAATTTGAAACGTCGAGAAAACAAAAAATATAGGAAAGGTAAGGCTTTGAAGGAATTTGGCAAAGAAAAACAAGGGCAATGGAGGGCCCACCTTTTTATAAAGGGCGGAAGGAAGGAACAATGGGAGCCGTTAGATCATGAGGATTGAGGGACGAGATCTGTCGATGGAGGAGAAAGAGAAGGGCGAGGTTTGAAAAGCAGAAGTAACGTGGGCCGTCGGACTTGAGAAGATCAACGACAGAGATTTAATCACAGGATCACATCACCAAGAGGAAAGGGCAAAGTGGCAATGTGATGTGCCGCTATGATTGAGCACGGACCATTAGATGAGGGGAAATGAACGGTGGAGATCTCATTGGAGCATCGCATTGGCGGAGGTCAAAGGGTAAGGGACTAAACCTTTGCGATATGTGATTATGTGAGGACCCTCTGATCTGAAGGATGATCGATGGTCAGGATTTAATCGATGGGTGTTATTTCGGAGGGCTATGGTCGGATCGCTACTGAATATTATCTGTCAATTCTTGTGGATTCGATGGCTGCGATTAAATCGGGGGATCAGCATCGGAGGAGAAAAAAGAAGAGGATAAGGGAATTTACGATTTCTGACTGCGATGGAGCGATTGTGATTAGTGCTCGGTCGCATCTCCGGGTCACATAAGGAAAAGGGATTGGGGCTTAAGGCCGAAAGGGGCTTAAGGAATTATAGAAAAATGAAGGTTTTTAGGAAAAGAATGAGGGTTTTTCAGAGGTTTTTGAGGGTTTCGATAAGGGAGAAAAGGTATTTTTAAACCAAATGGAAAGGGGATATAAGGTTTAAAAAGGGTTTTGGAATGGCTTAGAAGTCAAATGAAGGTATTTATGGATGAATATGGAGAATTAAATGGAGAATTGTAATGACGGAAAATGGAGCTTTTAAGCATTTTTCTTTGGTAAACAGCAAGGTTTTCTAGGATTAAAAGGGAAACAACAGTGAAGATTAAATCAAAGAGTAAATTTCATCATAAGACTTTAAGAACTCAAAATTTGGTCATGAAATTGTTTCTTGAAGTCTAAAAAATATCTAGCCACCATTTGATATGACAAATTTTTATAGGTGGCTAACAGTGGCTCCACATGGGGATGGTATCTTATTGAAGGTGTCAAGAAATTCAAACCATTTTCTCTCGAAGCTTACTAGTGCCTTGCATTTTGATAATATTTTTATTAGTTGCTAACAAAAATGACTTGAATCTTATATATCAGCAAAAAAATATCTCCCAAATAACTACCTACACAACCTACTTCTTAGCATTTTTTCTTCTTTTAGGTGCATTTGGACTTGCAAATCTTTTCATCAATCATCTTATTATTTTATTGAAAACACGAAACTAATCTAAATCTACCCTTATTTCTCCATGAAATCAGATTAAGCAATTAGGTTCATAAGTTTCTCTACCTAACTACTATCTGTCAGGATTAGACTGTCTAACAGACTTTTATTCTCTAAATTCTAAAACAGAAATTTAAAAACAGCCAAGTTAGGATTAAGCAGTGTGGCTTGCTACAGATATATGGCATAAAAACAAGTGGCACATAGATTGTTATTTGTAGAAGATTAAAACAAAATGGTGAAGGCTTAAGATCTGAAAACTAAAACATCCTTCATTATCTTTTTAGCTGTGGTTTTGAATTTGTTTGAGCTGTCTTTTCTCTCTCATCTAGTTCAAGTTTTGAGTATGTTGGAACCAGTTTATTTTCTCTCTTTGGCTCAAGTTTTAGTCTAATTAGAGCCATTCTTCTTTTGAGATTCATAGGTTCAAATTTGAGCTTGTTCGAACCTTGTTTTTTCTATCCTAATCTACCTTACTGATAAGTCAAGATTAAGATGTTTGGCAAATCTAATTCACTAACCTATCAGCAGTAAATTGAAAAACTAATTAGTCGTGATTAGGCTGTATGACTAGCTAGAAGTGTGTTTTTAGGAGTGGAATTTTGAGCTTGCACACTTTCAGACTTTATTTCTCTTTTTGGTATGGGGTTGTACTTTTCTTGTTTTCATTCTGCCCTCTTTTATTTTACTACTATTTTTGTATTTTTCATTTTATCTAAATTTGAAATAAAATGATAGATATGATATTTACAATGAGAAAAAATAAAGAGCTTCAAACTGGTATGGTTAAGAAAAATAATGTTTGAGCATCCTACCATCGACAGGACCTCCAAAAATTTCAGTTCCATTCAATTCTTGTAAGAAATAAGCATTGTTACCAGCAGTAGAATGAATGAGATAAGGGCCTAGCCATAAGTTATCAAATTTTCCATGTTTTCCCTTATCTTCTCTCCTGGAATCCCACTTCAAAACTTTGTCACCAATGCTGAAATCACTTGCTTTGGTTCTTTTATGAAACAACTTCTTGATTTTTTCTTGTTTCTGTAGTGCTCTGTTGTAGGCTTCCTCTCTGGTTTGTTGAATATGTATAGTCTGATTGATTCTTCTTGTCATATCGTTATCCTCAGACTGTACTTCGTGGGTCAGCTTCATGACTGGCACTCCAAGACTGGTTGGAAAAATTGCATCTGCTCCATAAACAAGCTGGTAGCGAGACATTTCAATTGATTTCTTTAGTGTTAATCTTTTGACCCAGAATGAATGTACTAGCTTTGTGTGCCATGATTTCTTATTTTCTTCCAACAACTTCTTGATCACATTCCCCAAACTCTTGTTTGAGGATTCTGTTAACCCATTACCTTGAGGGTAATAATCAGTTGAATGGCCCAATGTAATCTGATATTTATGACAAAATTCAACCATATTTTTAGGTCCAAATGCAACAGCATTATCAGTGATAATCTTCCTAGGACAACCAAATCTAGATAGGATAAGATTTTCAAGGAATTTTATGATGTCAGAGTCATTGGCTTGCCTAGAAGGGATGAATTCTATCCATTTGGTAAATTAGTTTGTTGCAGTGAGGATCAATCTATGTTGGGCAAATGAGGCTGGATGGATTTACCCAATGAAGTCTAAACCCCACTGTTGACAAGGATCTTCAACAGTGATTAGATGCAAGGGTAAGGGAAGCAATTTTCTTTTGCCTTCAAAGAGTTGGCATTTATGATAGGAAATAATCATTTTATGGACATCTTCAAAGAGGGTGGGCAAATAGTAACCAAATCTAAGGATTTTATTAGTAGTTGTCTTCCAATAGAGGTGGCCTCCACATTCTCCTTCATGGAACTCATGCTTGATATTATCTGCATCATTCTCAGGCAAAGATTTAAGCAATAATCCACTAGCATTTTTCCAATATAGCCATTTATCCAAAATGTAGTAATTAACAACTTTCAACTTTAAAAATCTTGCCTTCATTTTAGACAAACCAAGAGGTGTATTCAAATTGACCAAAACATACAAAATATCAGCATACCAAGATGAAAATAGAAAATGATATTCAATAATGGGAGTTGACAACTCCTCCTGTTCATCTAATGCATCTATCATGTTTGTATCAGGAGCTTAAAAATTAGAGTCATCCATTAATCTTGCTAGTCCTTGGCCTTTTATGAGATTAGTGGGCTTGATTTCTAAATCATATTCAAGTATCACAGCTATCCACTTTCCTCTTTTGCCATCTGGATCTTGTGTTAAAATTTCTTTTACAACTGAATTTGGCACAAATGCAATTATGTGGGAATGTAAGATGTAAACTCTGAAGTATTTTAAGGCTTTGACTAAGGAAAAGGATTGCTTTTCCATGATATTGTACTTCAGGGATGCATCTCTCAATGCCTTACTAAAGAATGCAATTGGATGCTCTTGTCCCTTCAAGATTTTCTATAATAGGAGAGCATCCAAAGTGTGTCCTGATGCAAATGAAAAAATGAAGAAATCCTTTGTAAAATCAGGACTAATGAGAATTGGTATTTTGGTTAATGCTTGTTTTACCAGTTCAAATGATTTCTTTTCTTTTAAGGTCCATTTAACTCCTCCTTGCTTTTTGAGCATGTTTGTTATGTTTCTAAGGAGTTCAGCTAGATTGGGTATGAACCTTCTCAAGAAATTAATCTTCCCAATGAAATATTGAAGTTCCTTGATGTTTCTAGGATGGTTGATTTGAAATATACCATCAATCCTCTTTGGGTCTATTTTTATTCCTTCTTCTGATATGATGTGTCCAAGAAGTTTGCCTTCTTGGACACCAAACATTGTTTTATTTGGATTTAAAGATAACCCATACTTTCTGCATTTCTCAAAGACTTTTCTCAAGTGTTCTTCATCTATTTTGGAAAAAATAATGATATCATCAAGGTAAATAATGATGAAGTGTCCTAATTTTTCTAAGAATGCAATATCCATGGCTCTCTGAAATGTAGCACTAGCATTCATTGAACCAAAGGGCATTTTCACATACATAAAAGTTCCCCGAGGTGTGGTAAAGGCTGTTTCGATTTGATCATCAGGATGTACTAATATCTGATTGTAACCTGAGAAGCCATCTAACAAAGAAATCCTTTTAGAAGCAACTACCCTTTATAAAATGTGATCCATCTTGGGTAAAGGGTAATTGTCTTTCATTGAGGCTCTGTTTAAGCTCCTAAAATCAATACAAAGCCTTATTTCTCCTATCTTCTTCCTCTCTGACACAAGATTAGATACCCAATCTGAATATCTAACAGGGACTATAATTCCAGCATCATACATTTTCTTAATTTCTTTCTCAACTAGGGGCAATTGAACAAGGTTTATTCTACGGAATTTTTTTCTATAGGGCTTATGGTTTTCTTTGAGGGGTATCTTATGCTGAATTATCTCTATGTCATATGATTTTAGATCCTCGTAAATCCATGAAAATACATCAGAAAATTCTCTAAATAACTCAATATATTTTTGGAATCTATGCTTCTGTGATCCATCATATATTAAATTTGTAAAAAATCTTTCGGTAATAATCACATGCAATGGAACATTGTAGACGCGTTTCGAACCAACCAATGTGGTTCATCATCAGGACTAGGTCAGAGATCAGATCAGGACATTAAGTTTAAATACATGTAGAGAAGGCTAAACTAGCCGTTAGGAAAAACGACTAGTTTGACTTTTTTTTTTTTAATATATATATTTATTTATCTATTTTTATATATTATATTTTTTTAATAACGACTAGTTTTATTTTTATTATTAAAATACTTGATTAGTTTATTCAATTAATCAATAACGTATTAAATAATTATTTAGTAAATATAAATATAAATTTCATATTTTATTTGGTTGATTTAATTATTCAATTATAAATTTTATTTATTTATCCAAGTGCGAAGTCCAAAAAAAATAAAAAAAAATAAAAAATTAAAAAATAAAATAAATTTTTTTTTTTTTAAATAAACAAATAACTAAATAAACAAATAAAAATAAACATAATTAAATTAAATTAAATTAAATTAAAATAAAATTAAAAATAAAAATAAAAATAAATAAATAAATCAATAATACTAATAATGAAATGAATAAATTAATTAATTAATTAAATACATAATAATATATATATATATATATATATATATATATATATATATATATATATAAAGGAACAATAAGAAGAGAAGGGTTCAAAAAAATAATAATAATAATAAAAATAAAAATAAAAATAAATAAATAAATAAAATAAAATCATGAATAAAGGGCAAGTATCCAACACCTGTTGATGATCCAACCATCATCTCTATTGAGATTAACGGGTCTTTTTTCAATTTCTAAGGCCTCTCTAAGCTTCCGATGATGGAAATGGTTGATCCTAGTGATGGCCTTAGCCTCTTTGATGTAGATATGATGGTTAGTCTTTTCTACATGTTCAACTAGGGCAGATGAGCGGGATCTTCCATGTTTAATGTCAACAACATGCTCACAAATTCTTTGATTTATAGACCATCCCGTTTCACCAATGTAGGGAGTCCCACAAGAACAAGGAATGATGTAGACACCTTTCCCATCCCTAGGATCAATCGGATCCTTAACCGATTTGAGAAAGTTGTGAATCGTGTTTAGAGGCTTGAATGACGAAGACACCTTATGCTTCCTAAGGACCCTAGAAATTTTATCAGTGGTTCCCTGAATGAATGGAAGACGCACACTGCTGGACCAATGGCTAGGGTCTTTATTATTTCTAATTGGAAGACCTTTTTCTACTTTGAGGAAAGCTTTAAGGCCTTGTGACCTGCTATAACCATTTTTACAAACGACACTCAACAGATGGGACTTTTCTCCCTCAAGGTGAGACTCATCAGATATCCTCAATGCCCTCGTGGCTAAGGTGTTTAGGACACCTAATTTTTTAGCATGGAAATGGTGTGAACTAGCATGAAGATATTGCTCAGTATGTGTTTTCTTTCGAAAAACTTGATGGGAGAAAGTACCATCATCTTTTCTAGAGATAAGAATATCAAGGAACAGAAGACTACCATCCACTTCATATTCCATGGTGAATTTTATGGAGCGCGATTGATCATTAAGATGAAGGAAAAAAGCATCTAATTTTTCTTTTCCATGCGACCACACGACACAAGTATTGTCTAAAAACCTTTTCCAAAGCGTATGGAAAAGAGCTGAGGAAAGAGCCTTAGATTCAAAGTCCTCCATAAACAGATTAGCCACAATTGGGGAAAGGGTAGAACCCATGGCAACACCACATGTCTGCTCATAGAATTCTCCTTCAAAACTGAAGAAAGTAGAGGCTAAGCAAATCTCCACTAAATGGGTTGTATCTGGGTCAGTAATGCGATTAATGACATCAATAGCCTCATTAATGGGGATATTGGTGCAAAGAGAAATGACATCAAAACTGACAAGCCTAGATTCCTCAAGATCCATTTTAACATCCTTCAACTCATTAACAAATGAAGAAGAATCTTTAACAAAGGAGTATGAACAACCTACAAGAGGCTTAAGCTTATGGGCAAGATACTTGGCGAGATGATAAGTGGGACTGCCAATGGTATTAACAATGGGCCAAAGGGGAGCACCATCGTTATGGATTTTGGGAAGATCATAGATTCTTGGAGTAAGAGGGTTTCTTTCAATCAACTTCTTATCAAAGAGCTCACCGAGCTACTTGATTTAATAGCCTCAGCGACAACTTTTGAGATCTTTTTTCAGGGATTTTTAGCAAGTTTTTTGTAACTCCCACTATTCTCCAAATGATCTACCATTTTCATCCTATAATCCCCCTTATTAAGGATGACAGTCGCACCACCTTTGTCAGCTTTAAGAACAACAATGTCCTTATTATTATTTAAGGATTTTAGAGCCTCAAACTCAGGCTTGCTCAAGTTGGTCTTGGGGGGTTTGGCTTTATTCATGATTTTATTTTATTTATTTATTTAGTTATTTGTTTATTTTTAAAATATTTTATTTTATTTTATTTATTTATTTTTATTTTTTTTGGACTTCGCGCTTGGATAAATAAATAAAATTTATAATTGAATAATTAAATCAACCAAATAAAATATGAAATTTATATTTATATTTACTAAATAATTATTTAATCCGTTATTGATTAATTGAATAAACTAATCAAATATTTTAATAATAAAAATGAAACTAGCCATTATTAAAAAAATATAATATATAAAAATGGATATATATATATATATATATATATATATATATATATATATATATAAGTCAAACTAGTCGTTTTTCCTAATGGCTAGTTTAGCTTTCTCTACATCTATTTAAACTTAATGTCCTGATCTGATCTCTCACCTAGTCCTGACGATGAACCACACTGGCTGGTTCGAAACGCGTCGAAAATGTTCCATTGCATGTGATTATTACCGAAATATTTCTTACAAACTCAATATATTTCTGTTTGATGTGAGCTGGCAATTTTTTAGATAGTTTTATCATTTTTGGTTTTAGTTCGCTGCCTATGTTACATTCTTCTACTTCAGTTTTAATAGGTTCCAGTTTTGGTTTTTTGGCAACATCATTGAAATCAAACAACTCTTCTAGTGGGACCAGTCCTTTTGGCAAGCTTTGAGTGTTAGATTGCAATGTTTCTAAGTCTTCTTTTTCTAAATCTGCACTAATTTCTATGGTATGTTCAAGTTTATTAGATAATAGATTTATATCAGCAATCTTTGGAGACTTTACTTCTTCATCAAGTGGATTTTATTCAATAGGACAATCTTGTTCATAATCTAAATCTGAACTTGGTAGCTCAAATTCATTTCTGTACTGTAAGAAGTCTTCTATTTGTTTATCTCCCTTAAACACCTGCTAGTATTTTTCATTGTCTGGGACAGCTGGTCTAAATTTGATTTGGGTGGTGCATTGTTTGGTTTCATAAGGTGTTAGACAAGTCCTAGCAGCAAAGGCTAAACCATTGGCAAGGACGTTTTGGTTTCTTAGGACAAAAATAAGTTGGAATTCATCAAATGTTTTTAACAAGTCAATGAAATCACTTCTATAGGCTCTAAGTCTGAGATTTTTGGCACTATATTCCCCATTTACTTTCTTAATAATAAACTCCAAATCCCCATGAGCTTTTATCCTTTTGGCCCCTAATTTATTCAATAAGTGTAGGCCTAAAAGGAGGGCATCGTACTCATCTATGTTATTCGAACATTGAAAATTTAACCTATATGAATGCCCTTCTTCATGATTGTTCTCAGTTTTGTGTATCCATATGCTTACTATGGCATTGTTCTTAGTGCAAGACCCATCAAAATTCATGCTCCAAAGAGGACTAGTTTCAGATTTACTAGTTTGACTACTATCCTCTTTATCTTTAGTGCTTTTAGATTGTTCTTGTAAGTCAACACTATGTTGAATTTGGTTTAGTTCCTCATGTTCTTCATTATGCTGAGGACTCTTCTCTTGACTCTCAAGGTTTATAACCAATGGATGACTATTTTGTAGCCCTAGACATGTGATTTTTTTGCTATGATTTTGTGATTTGACAAACTGTTTTGATGCTTTTGTGTTGTCTTCCTCCTTTTCTGTGTCGGCCACTATGTTACAGTGAGGGTGGTCATTAAATAATTTAAGGTTTGTTTCTCATTTGATGTTTCATGATTGAAAATAATAAATGAGTCAAGGCTTGTATGTACAGAATAAAGAGGAGAGTTTTCCGGTCTCTCTTGGCTACTAACCATGTATTGCATGTAAGATTCCCTATAAAGTCTTCTAGTTTGATTAAAAATAGGGATGGTATCATATGTCTTATCCATGTGCATTGTTCCTTGTAACTTAGCTCCCCAAGATCTTGATAACAGCATACCATAATTGGGGGGTACATCAGCCACTACAATAACCATCACTAAACACTTGGCTGGAATTTGTGCTAAGTTTACACAGAGGTATTTGATCAAACCTAAACATTTTACTCTACTGGAGTCAAAGGAATATAGATCTTTGTATGGTCTGGTGATTTCAAGGCCTAGACTCTCCATTACTTCTTTGGGCATTAAGTTATGAGAGGCCCCTGAATCACGCATAACATTGTGTAAAATTTTGTCATGAATTTTCAAACTACAATAAAATGGAGGAACTGGCCCTTCTTGGTATCTTCCCTCAATCTTAGGACAAAATAAGAGCTTTGGTTGGTCATCATTGAGGTTTACAGTGTCATTATTTTCTGCTATGTTAAAAGCTTTCAAAATTTGTGATCTATATACATCTTGGGAGACTAATTCAGTGAGGGGAACAAAGATTTTAATCTTGGCAATTTCTTGTTCCAAGCTAAAAGAAATTTGATTTTTTACATTGTTTGTCTCAGCCTTGTTAATTCCTACTTTATCTGCAAAATTAGCTTGTTGATTTCCTCTATTCACATTGGTCAAAATTATTTTAATAGGAGTACTAGCTAAGGTGCTAACACTGCTAAGGTCTGCACTGTTTTTTTCACTAATTTGAGTGTGTTTCTCTCTGTTTTGATCAGAATTTATAGCCACTGTTTTTTCTTTTTTTTTTGTAACTCTGGTTTTGTTCACAGGGTTTTTTCTTGTAGAATTTTCAGAAGTCTTAGTTTTAGGAGTTTCCTGATTATTTTAACTCCTATGGTCATATTCTTTTGGAGTGTCTATGATGAAATTTTCCAATTCTTGATAGTAGTTTTCATCTTCCATTCTTCCATCATCATAGGGTGTATATAAACCTTGTTTCCTATTGTGAGGAGCATCAAAAGTATCATTTTCTACTCCCAGCATGTTTATGTCATATTCCTCAGTTTTTTCAATTGTTTCTTCAACCTCACTTACATAGTTTTCTTGGAAAGAAGGTCTGATCTGTTGATCATCCTCTCTTAATCTGTGTTGAGGTTGATTCCTTCTAAAATTTTTATTTTGATTTTGATTTTGATTTATGTTTGGGGGAGCTAATTGGTTTTCTATAGCTTGTGCTCTCTCAAGTATGATCATCTTTTTCATCATATCCTCCATCATTCTTTCCATTTTTGAGCTAGATGTGGAGGGTGCAGATTCCTCCCTAAATGATACTTTCCTTTCATTCCTCATCCTTGCTCTTTTCTCCATCAAATTCACTTCCATAGCAAGAGCTCCTTTCTGCATGTCTTCCATAGTCGAAGGGTCTCTTTCTCTTAACTGATAGGCCATTTCAGGGTCAAATCGTTCGGCAAATTTCTTTAAGGCTGAGCCTTGTGGAGGTTTCAAGTCTGGGGGTAGGGCATTATACACACTATTGAATCTAGTGCAATAATTTTGAACACTTTCCCTAGTGTTTCTTTTGAGGTTGTTGTAATCTGAAAGTATTTGGGGAAGTCTCTTCCTAACTTCCCATTTGTTTAATAATAACTGATGGAAAGCTTGGAGATCATTAATACTGTGGGGGGTTAATCCTTTGAACAATTTTCTTGCTTCTCCCCCTAAAATTTGAGAAAATAATATAAGTTTGACAGATTCATCATCAATCTCATTCCTATCAAAATAGTCATTCATCTTGTCCACATGTTGTGAAGCAGAAGTGGCACCAATAGCATCATATAATGGTATCTTGGACTGATAGTCCTGTGGTAGATTGAATAAAGGTAAAGGAAGGACTAGGGGAGCATACCATGTTGCCATAATAGCAGGTTGTGGAAAAAGTGGGGGGTTTACAGGTGGAGGGTGTAAGATGGGAGGGGGTTGATGGAATGGGGTTGTTTGAACAGTGGGTGTATGGACAACAGAAGTGGATGGACCGGAAAGAGATTGTTGAGTAGATCTAGGATGAGAGAAACCAAAATTATGGATGAAATGGGAATCAGGAGGGGTAGTTTCTCTGCTATCAATATGTTCACCTCTATCTTGGGATGAAGGTGGAGACTCAAAATCTACCTGATCTATATCACCAAGTGACCTAGTTCTGAATGGATTTCTTAAGTCAACTTCTAAATTTTGTAGAGTTGTAGGGTTTTTAGGAACAGACTTTGCTCTATGGAGTGATCTGACAATAGTTGAATTTTTTGCCTTAGGAGATTTCATAATAATTATTTCAGGGTTTTCAACTATCTCAGGAGGATTTGGGTTAGGATAGGCTTTAGTATGGATTCTTCTAGAAGCCACAATGTTGAGTTTTAGACTCACTAACAAGAAAATTTTAACCAAATATGACAGTCTTTAGTAGGCTAACTGATCTTTAAAAAGAAAAATTTAATCCTCAAAGCCTTCTTAACTGAGTTTATATGATGTTATGGTAATAATGGGTTTCCCAGTGGAGTCTTTAGGTCTGTCTAGGATTGTGGAGTCACCAGGTGGAAATTTTTAGCTTTGGAAGGTAAAATGTTTTATGGTCTACCACCATTTATTGATTTGAATACCAATCTAAAATATTTTTTGGTTTTCTGAGTTTTTTCAGTCCTATGGGTTATGAGAATTGTCCTAAATCTGTTTCAACACTTAGATATGGTGATGAGATAAACATAGTTTACTCTTATGGCCTAGCTAGTTGATTCCTTCAAGGTTTTATAAGGCTCTATGATAATCCTAAGGGTTACTTAGTTTGTCACTGATTCAAATAATTCATATCATGATTCCCATTTTCTTGGTAGTTCTTGAAGAGAGCTACTTATAATGCATTGAACACTGAGTGTTTTGTTTCAAGGATTTTACTCACAAGTCCCTAGTGGAGTCGCCAGAATGTTAGGCCTCTGTAGTTTGGAAGATTGGAAAATACAAAGCTACAGAGCCTACATGAAAACCAATTTGGGATTCTAGGATCTAGCCCTCCTAAATCCAGAGAGGGATCTCTCTTATAAGTGAAAATATTGATTTATATTTAAAGGCTTTAGTATGATATTAGGCTAGTTATTAGGAAGAATGGTTTTTTGTTTGTTTGGTTCATGAGGTATGATCTTTAATTTGATGGAATATCATAAAATGAAAGAGTTCAAAAGGTGAAGATGCAAGTATATTGAGAAGTGTTCAACAGATAGGATTGGTGTGAAACAACTTTAAACCATTGGGCAATGGATTCACAAAAGGGTTTAATTATACAACAATTTCAAGAGTGGTCCAAGGGGCAAGTCATCTATATCAAAAGATACTTTATATTAAATGATGGACTAGGACATTAAAAGTGTTGAGAAGGTAGAAAAATCCAATAATTTCAACAAAGATTTATCAACTTTCCATACAAGAAAATCCTTTTTAAGCAACTGTTTAAAACCAACCAAAGGACAGGGCTAACCATAAACTTCTTTGGACAAGCTTGCATTAAATCTAACTTATCAGACAAACAATCCACTAATCTACATGACTACTTTCAAAAGGGATGAAAACAGATGAGAAAACAAAGTGCAGCTTAAGATCGGGTCAGATGCATTAAAATCAAGACTTGCTTTTAGCATACTCTTAGGGAAACCTTCAAACAAACTTTGGAGAAAAAACTAGAACACAGGGAAAACCATAAAATTTTCTAGTTTAACTCTAATTAACATGTAATGAAAATATCATTCAAGAACTTCCTTTCAAGTTTTGCACATCAAGACATGGACTAACCAACATTCCTTGATAATGTTTACACTTAAATTATGTCATTCTTAAATACACAATTGGAAGAAAACATAGAGATAAAGCTTATCAGTGAGAGTAGGTTACTTTTAAGAGTAAATCCTAGCTCTATATTTGTTGTTATTTATCAGAGAAAAGTGAACAAAATGGCATACATGAAAGGAAAACAATAACAGTAAGAGGTACTTCACCAATGATATAGACCAGGATCCCAAAAATCATCTTTTATATTGATGTCAATCCAGTTACAAACTACATGTCCAATGTTTCATCACAACAATAATTACATCAGAAATCCAACAACCAACAACATCTCATCTTCTTCGGAAGTATTTATAGAAAAAAGAGGAGGTGGGATAAAATAAAATATCTCTAGTTCAATTAATACAATTTAATGCTTCTCTGCCTTTGAGAGGCTCAATGGAGAAGTTTTCTGATATTTATCTGTATTAATTGGTTTTCGTTAAGTATTTAGGCTACTTGGCAGATTTTGTTGACTTAAAAACTCTTTAAGCAGGCTATCAATAACTCTGGTTGCCTTTAGAAAAATATCATTGATAAGGCAATAACTATGCCTTCTTTCGATTTATTGAGGCTGCAGGTGGCACTTTGGTAGTTGAAGAGGATAAATGGCCTCTAATGTGGCAGTGGAGGCTTCCTTCGACTGATATAACTCTATGTTTTATAAACACTTTTAATTTTCTTTTGGTCTGTGTTTAGGCTTAATTAGCCTTAATCTTCATCTTCGGGTCTTCATTCTCTGACACTCTCCTTATCTTTTTAACCTATGGATTAAAACTCTGATTTTCAGACTTATGTATTAATCCCTTTACTGTTAATTCTTCATTCTGATACACTTTTTTTTTTTGTTTATACAGTGGCTTTATGCAGTTGGAGGGCTTCTGCTAAACCCTAGGTTGTCATCCAAATGATTTAAACCTAGATTCAAAACTCGCAGCTCCTTTTTCCTTTGATTTTAAGCCACATAATCATCATTCTGGGCCTTTTTTCCACCTGACTGTGACTGGGAAAAACACAGAGAAAACACTGTTTGAAACCCTGCAAAACACCAAAAACTTATTATAAAATCCTGCGAAATTTGGTTAAGACTGCTTAAGAGGTTTAATGGAAGGGATGGAGCTATGCGAAATGGAGGAATTTGTAGCAAAAAGGGAGAAAAACCCTTGGCGGAAGTGAAATAGGTGCAAATGGAGTTTGGGCACGATGGTGAACAGGAACCATTGATTTAAAACGATCAACGGTGGAGATCATTTGATGGAGTGTTTGGGAGAAATAGATAGAGGCAAAAGACTTTGCGTTCCGATATAACATGGGCCCTTAGATTGAAATAATGAATCGTCGAGATCAACCGATGAAGTCTTTCGGGAGCGAATTAGATGAAAAGTGAACGGGGGCGAGATTAAGTTAGGACCATCCAATCTTAGAGATCGACGTCCAGGATCAAATCAAGAGTTACATTACGGAGCGGGGAGCGATATAGCAGAAAAAAATTGATGGTTATCATGCAACGTTCGAGCGGTTTTAGATTTTAGCCAAAAAAATGTGATTCCATACATTGTGCGACACCTATCCTTTCAAAACCACCTACATCGCGTAATTTTGGAATTTTAACCCTCTGGCACAAAAATTATGTGAAACGGAATTTCAGTCGTCCGATTATCGTCGGGAGATTCGACGGTGCAGGTAAAATGTGATGGGAAGAAAGCTGCAGGGTAGAAGAATGAGTGGGCTCGGTGATTTCATCAACATTTTTTCGCATAGTGAGTGGGTATAATGGAAAGTTGGGTTCATTGCGTTATGTCCTGATCATTGGATTCTGCGATCGGACTATGGAGATTTAAAGATGGGGTGGAGAGTTTTGAACGGGAGAAAAGGGTAAGGTGAAATGGGTGGAGAAAAAATAACCCGATGGTCGTTGATCTGCAAAGATCAATGGTCCATATTCATTTAAATTTGAAATGTAGGGAAAACAAAAAATATAGGAAAGGTAAGGCTTTGAAGGAATTTGGCGAAGAAAAATGAGGGAAAGGGAGGGCCCACCTTTTTATAAAGGGTGGAAGGAAGGATCAGTGGGAGCCATTGGATCATGAGGATCGACGGCTGAGATTTGTACATGGAGGAGAAAGAGAAGGGTGGGGTTTGAAAAGTGGAAGTAACGTGGGCCGTCGTATTTAAGAAGATCAATGGCGGAGATTTGATCACAGGATCGCATCAGTGGGAGGAAAGGGAAAAATGGTGATGCGATGTGCCACTTTGATTAAGCGCAAACCATTAGCTTAGGGGAAATGAACGGTGGAGATCTCATCAGAGCATCGCATCAGCAGAGGTCAAAGGGTAAGGGACTAAACCTTTGCGATATGCGATTATGTGAGGGCCGTCCTATCTGAAGGATGATCGACGGTCAGGATTTAATCGATGGGCACAAATTTGGAGGGCTATTGGGAAATCATGATTGAATCTTAGCTGTCAGTTCTTGTGGATTCGATGACTGAGATTAAATCAGGGGATCAGCATCGGAGGAGAAAAAAGAAAAGAATAAGGGAATTTGTGATTTCCAACTGCGATGGAGTGATTGCGATTAGCGCTCGGTCATGGCTCCGGATCACATAAGGGAAAGGGGCTATGACTTAAGGCCGAAAGGGGCTTAAGGCCTTATAGAAAAATGAAGGTTTTTAGGCCAAAAATGAGGGTTTTTCAGAGGTTTTTGAGGGTTTTGATAAGAGAGAAATGGTTTTTTTTAACCAAATGAAAGGGGGATATAAGGTTTAAAAAGGGTTTTGGAATGGTTTAGAAGTCAAATGAAGGTCTTTATGGATGAATATGGAATGAAATGGAGAAGTGTAATGAGGGAAAATGGAGCTTTTAAGAAGTTTTCTTTGGTAAACAACAAGCTTTTCTAGGATTAAAAGGGAAACAACAGTGAAGATTAACTCAAAGAGTAAATGTCATCGTAAGACTTTAAGAACTCACAATTTGGTCATAAAATTGTTCCTTGAAATCTAAAAAAGATCTAGCCACCATTTGATATGACAAATTTTTATAGGTGGTTAACATGTGTGATCACATTTAAAGTACATCATTGTTCACTGATCCCACTGGTCCTGAATTTAGTCAATTTTCAAAAAAAATTAGGACCAATAAAATTAGCTTCACCTCGCCTTCATGAAGTTGCACACTCTCCAGTATCAATCCTCTGGCTATGACCTTCCTTCTTGGAACTACGCAATACATAGTAGTGGCCTCCCAAAACTATTTTATTATGTATTTTTTGTGATCAAGACCTCACCTTGACCTCCAGAATTGTGTTGTCATGGCCTCTAGCCCAGATAAATCTTCCCACTTTGAAACTTCAGGACAAAATATTTTCCCATGAGACTTATAACTATGCATTTCATAGTAACACATGCCCCCAAGACCTACTAAAATGCGTGGTCATCCTCCCCTGTTCTCATCCCCACAAACTATCCCCATTGTCTCTAGAAACTATGTATTCATGTACCTCATCCTCACCTAAACTGCGTATTTTTCAGTATAAATGCTTAATTTTTCCCATTTCTTTCCTTAAATGCACAATTATGTGGTCACTGAGCCTTATTTTCCAACCTTTCACTTGTTTTAGGATCAGTTCATGGATCAAATTTCATCATCTTAGGCTAGGGGTTTTTAGCTTGATGTCATCTCTTCATGACTTGATTATAGGAACATGCAATCTATCATGTCATGGTGATATGATGAAATAAAAGAAGGAGGAAGGAAGCATGCTAGAATACATTCTTGCAAGTGAACTCATAATACAATTGAGGAAAGGAAAGTGAAAGGAAATTCGTTTGTGACTACCATCCAATACATGAGATCATTGAAGACTCCTTATCTTCAAGGCATGCAAAGGAGAAAAAAAAATCTCTCTCATGAAGACACTTAACTCTTAGCAGCAACGATGGCTTGAAATTTCCATATGATAAAGCATTCCATGTCAACAGTGTGATCTCATGTCATGAGTGGTTATATGACACATCACTATTGTACATCATGTATATTGTATTCCAAATGTATTGTAAACAAGAAGTCCAAATGATAGAAATGAATGTAGCAAGTCATGTAATTTGAAAAGTCATGGGAAGCGAAACAGTAATGAGGGTAGTAAAAGAGTCACACTTTTTTATATATACTCCGTCATTGTATGAGAAAATAACTTTTCACCCTGGGTGAGCAAAGAAATAGAGATAAAAACTAGTCCTTTTCTGGAGCAAGGAGTGGCTCCAAGGCTCAACTATTGGAGCTAGTGATTTTCGTTATACATATGTGTCTTGGAAATTTTACTTAATAATAAAATCCTATCAGTTCCAACACATTCTTGATGCATGATTTATGAATTATTGTAAGACTATTCTATAGATGTTTTTACTTTATGTTTTCTTTTACATGTACTAAGATAGTTAAACTATTTCGCTTATTTTAGTGCTTATATTGTTGATAGTATCTTGTAATTTTTGTAATTGTTGTCCCATAATTTTGTACTATTTCAAAGGATATTAGACAAATTTTTATCAAAATTTTGTTCATTTTATGTCCCATTCTTGGGGACTATTCCAAAGGATATTAGACAAATATTTCTCAGGTTGTTATGTGTAATGATCGTCTCATCCCCTTGTGGACTATCCAGTTGGATGTTAGAGGGAATCTTCAATTCACATGGGTATCTTCCGAAGTGGTACTATTACCTCTCTCTTATGGGTTTAGTTATCCTCCTCCCCTCACAGTAGAAGAACTTTGAGAAACTTGCAATTTGAAATTCGCGAGGCACACCCCTCTTTATTTTTGAAAGTACATTTGCATCACACACTCTCTCTTTCTGAAAGCAAGAGTCAAGGCATACCCTTAATAATAATGCAACTAGCTTTTTTTCCCAATGGGACTCCTACACCAAATAATGCAAATTCTAATTGGGAATTCATATCGGGGAGATCCCATGAATGTTGGTGGGTCTAGCACCGTCAACATTTCTAGCGCTACAAGGAGGGAAACTATTTTTTATGGTTGATAAACCCTCCGACCCAACATTACATATTCCAACCAAGGAAACAACATACACTCCACCTCCCCTTCTCATGCGACTGAATTTGTTGAATCTTATAAAACACATCAACATGAAGTTGTGAAATCTATTATAATGAGATCTGGTCTATCTGTCTTATAACCCGTCAGTTCGCAAAAGAAGTTAGCTTAATCCCAGGAGTATCCAGTCTTCCATATTATCGAAATAACAACAAGACCACCTATCTAGAATTAGTAGTACCCTCCTTAGAACATGTTGTTATTTCCACCTTTGAAGAGTTAAAATTTTCTATGGAGAATGTAGAAGAACCTCTATTTTTATGTGGCGGTGAAGGAGATCATCGGTACTCTTAGGAATAACCATCCAAGGGTTGGGAAGTGACGAAAAGGAAAAAAGAGTTATTAAATTCAAATAAAGAAGAGGAGGAGAATGAATATGAAGACATGGTATACCAAGATCTAGATTAGATGTATCAGGGCCCACTCACACTTCCCAGTGTGCTACAAAAAAATCCAAGGCACCCATAAAATCTCTTAACGAAATATGACCATAATAAAATTGTTAAAGAAGAAGACCTTTTGGAAAACTTCTACCTGCATCTACAAAAACACATGACACACTATTATGATGTTGCATGCTAACTTTTTCTGTTTAAATTTGATGGTAAAGAAGATGTATGCTACCAAATTCTTCCCCCAAACCCATCCACAAATGGAGGGGGTTTAAGAAAATGTTTATTGAGAATTTTGTTGATGATAATACCTCTACCATGTTGTAGAAACAACTAGGTAATCTAAAAATTTATTCAAAAGAAAAGGTGAAATATTTTAATTAGAGGTTCAACCATGTATTGAACAAATTTCTGGAAGACATGAAACCTCATGAATCCATCACAGTATATCACTGCATGTTAGGTCCCTATATTACTAGTATAGTCCCTTATTATTGTTAATGTAACCCCCTTATTGTTATTATTGTACCCTTATAACCCCCATATTGTTATTATTGTGCCCTTAAATTATTATTGCTAGGTTGGCTAGGATTACATTGTGGCCCCACTAAAATTACATTGTGGCCCCATGGACTCCTATATATAGAAAGGAGGTTTTGTAATTTGTATCATCCAAGAATTGTTCATTCATGTAATGTATTGGAGGTTTCCCCCTCGAAGTGGCATATTTCTAAGGCATTGATATCTCTTTTCTTCTATTTTTGGAGCTGGTTTCATAACATTTGGTATCAGAGCTTTGGATTCTAGGGTTTCGCTGCTCCAAAAAGGTCATTGTGGATTTTTCGCTATCATTTTTTTTATAGGATGGTTCAGAACATGAAATTTTTAGAGTGAGAAGAAAAAATCCTAAGGAACATCTTAAAAAACTTTCAGAGCTTGGTTCACAATATTTTTGGAGATATGATCTGTTGCAGTTAGGGATTTTTACAAGCTCCTAAATTTCACTTTAAATGGTCATCGCAGAATTTTTTCTATAAATTGTTTTCTACGATGGTTCAGAAGCTGAAATTTTTAGAGAGCGAAGCCTACATCCTGAGGAACATCTTCAGAAAATGTCAGAGCTTGGTTTGTAATATTTTCAGAGATATGATCTGTGGAAGTTAGGTCTTTTTCAGACTCCCGAATTTCATCTCAAAGAGGTGATCATGGGAAAATCTTCATAAATATCTCTTTGAGCATCAGATTGGAATTCTATAAAAAGTGACTGAAATTACACAGACTATAGTTTCTTGTCTGTAAATTTCAAAGCCAAAGGAGTAGAAAGTGACACGTGGCAAGTCGTACACATTCACTCTATTGAACTAGTCCATAGTTAGGTCATTGTGGGAGATTTGACATAACATTGCCTTGAAGAATGCAAATCAAGTCAGGCCTCTGGCATTTTAAGGACACTTCAGAGGACTACTACAGGGATGAATTTTAGATATTGAGGATCTGCAAGTATAGATATAAGTCAATTGCAATATTGAGCTCCTCAAATGAAAGTAAAAGGTGTGTATTTATTTTTCTGAATTGCATAAGTCTTGTTTGAAGAATCAAGTTGAATTGATTCCAAGGGCATATTGTAGAATATATTTCACTATTGGGTTCTAAAATGCCTCCTAAAAATAATTCAACACCCATTAAGCATTTTGAAGCCTCCACTATGACTCATGAAGATGAAGAATGGCAACATGACATATCAAATTTACAAGAGCAAGTGCAACAAATTTTGCTCTTGCAAAGAGCAACAAAAAATGACATGGAAGTTTTGAAGAAAGGTGTGGAAACTAAGATGGATTGTTTGAAGAAAGGTGTGGAATCTAAGATGGATGGTTTTAAGAATGGCATGAAAGCTAAGATATATGGCATGGAAGTTGGCATGGAACCTAATATGGATGACATGGAAGCTAAGATCGATGAAAAGATGGAAAACATGAAGAATGATCTAAAAGAAAACATGGAAGGTTTGAAAAAGTTGATACAACAAATGTTTCCTAATGGTGAAAGGATAGTAGAGGAAACTCATGATGAGAACAAAATAAATGTTAATCATGATTTCATAAACTCTAATGTTTGCAGGAAGAACCACCATATTCCAAAAATGGATATGAGGAAGTTTGATGGAAAGGATCCTGTAACATGGATACTATAGATGGAGCAATATGTTGATCTCAATAATGTGAAAAACACACAAAATATACGCATTGAACTTTACATTTAGAACAAAATACACTTGTATGGTATCGATGGGTTTGCTCCCGTAAAAAAACTGTCACTTGATCAATTTTTACGGAGGAAATGATAGCACATTATGAGGATACAAATAGCAACACCTTCTTTAGCCAATTAATAAATCTCAAACAAAATGGTTTAGTGGGGGAGCACATTCAGGACTTTCAAAAATTGAATATAAAGGTAACTAATATTCTAGAGGAACATAGGATTGATACCTTCATAGGTACTTTAAAAGATAACATCCAACATGAAGTTCACGTTTTGGAACCTGATTCATTGGAGAAGGAATTCAGGTTGGCAAGAAAAATTGAATGTAAAATTATGGCGACAAGGAAGCCTACCACTCACTTCTCTAAATAGGGAAGTATTGCTACTCCTAGATTTCCAAAACCTACAAGGTTGACACCAGAAAAATTGGAAGAAAAAGGAGAAAAAGGGCTTTGCTACAACTGTGATAGAAAATACACTAAAGGTCATAAGTGTGTTGAGAAGAAATTATTTTACATAGATTGTGAAGAGGAAGAAGAAAGTGAAAAGGATATACACTAGGAACCAACCCTAGAATAGGAAGAAATGAGTTCGACCATATCGTGTAATGCATTGGTAGGAATTATCACTCCTCAAACTCTCAATATAGAAGGACATATCAAGAAGAAAAAGGTAATAGTGTTGATTGATTGAGGTAGTACCCATAATTTTATTCATCATAAGGTAGCAAAGGAATTGAATTGTTTCCTATACCTAGCACCAGAATGTCAAGTGATGGTTGCAAATGGAGGAAATATAAATTGCTCTGGAAAATGCCATAATATCAAGCTAACCATGGGGGAATATGTATTTAATATTCCAATGCTTTCCATTCCTATGGGAGGTGTTGATGTTGTACTAGGAGCACAATGGTTACAATCTTTGGGGATGGTAGCTTTTAAGTTTCAAGAACTTTTCTTGAATTTTTTTTTCAGAAGGAAAGGAAGTCAAATTATAGGATATTGCAGGGAAGTTGGGAAAGGTAATAAGCTCTAATTTCATGAAAAATCTTCTAAAGAAATAACAACGAGGTGTAATTTCATGATTATGCTCATTAGAAGTTGCAACATCAAAATCATCAATTTCTGTAGATCTCCAAAAATTCTTGGACAATCATTCCAATGTTTTTGAAACTCCCAAAGGACTCCCACCTATTTTTTATTATGATAATTCTATTCATTTGATTCCAGGAAGTGTTCCTCCAAACATCAGGCCTTATAGATATCCTTATGTCCAAAAGAGCGAAATTGAATGTATGATTGCAGAAATGTTAGAGGCTGGTATAATTCAACCTAGTCAAAGTTCGTTCTCTACTCCTGTAGTATTGGTACACAAGAAGGATGGATTATGGCGCATGTATCCAGATTATAGGGAGCTCAATAAGCTCACCTATAAAGATAAATTTCCCATTCCTGTGATTGATGAATTATTGGATGAATTACATGGAGCAATTTATTTTATCAATTTGGATCTTCATTTAGGATATCATCAAATTAGAATGAAGACTGAAGATATTCTGAAAACAACATTTCGAACTCATGAGGGTCATTATGAATTTTTGTTCATGCCATTTGGCCTTACCAACGCACCTTCTACATTTCAAGGCTTGATGAATTCCATTTTCAAACCCTTCCTTAGAAAATTTGTGCTAGAATTTTTTGATGATATACTAATCTACAACAGGTCTTGGAAGGATCATGTTCAACATGTTGACAGGGTGCTCAAACTATTGCAGGAGAAACAATTATATGAAAAAACATCCAAACATTTATTTGGAGTACAAGACTTGGAATATCTGGGTCATATTGTATCTCACGAGGGTGTTAAGGTAGACCCTAACAAAATTAAATCCATTAAAGAATGGAAAGTCCCCACAACCATAAAGTAGTTCTGAGGATTTCTTGGGTTAACAGGGTATTATCGTAGGTTTTTTAAGAATTATGGGAGAATAGAAACACCTCTAACAACATTATTGAAGAAATATGTATTTTCATGGACTCCTAAAGCAACTAAGGCCTTTGAACATCTTAAAGAGTCAATGTGCCTAGCACCGATCTTAGCTACGCCAGACTTTACAAAAACCTTTATTATGGAATGTGATGCCTTAGGAAATGGAATTGGTGTTGTTTTAATGCAATAAGGAAGACCCATTGCTTTTTAAAGTCATCCAATCAAAGGAAGGTATTTACAGAAAGCTATTTATGAGAAAGAAATGTTAGCAATACTGCATGGACTAAAGAAATGGCAAACCTACCTAATGGGAAGACACTTCAAGGTAAAAAATGATGATGATAGTCTTAAAAACTTTTTGGAACAAAGACTATCTTCAAAGGAGCAGAAAAAATGGGTCACAAAGATGTTGGGTGATGACTTTGAAATCATCTACAAAAAAGGGAAGCTAAATGTTGTTGCAGATGCACTCTCAAGAAAGAATGAAGAGGTGGAAGCATTGCTTTGTGCCATTTCTATCATCCAACAAGATTTGATAACTATTGCAAGGAATGAATGGAAGAAGGACAAAGAAGTGTGGAAACTCATTCAAAAGTTTCAGCAAGATCCTAGTACATATGATACATTTAGTTGGAAAAATGATTCCTTATGGTACAAATATCGCTTATATCTTTGTAAGAATTCCCAACTAAAACAAAAGATTCTTTTGGAATTGCACACTTCTCCTTTAGGAGGACAGTTAGGATTTTTAAAAACTTACCACAGGGTGAAGAAAGATTTTTTTTGGGATGGCCTTAAATATGATATTCCAAATTTTGTGGTAGAATGTTTGATTTTCCAGCAGGATAAAGTTGAGACAATTAAGACCTTGGGTCTTCTACAACCTTTATTCATTCCAATTCAACGTTGGGAGGAGATTTCAATTGATTTTATATCAAGTTTACCTAAGTCCGAAGGAAAGAGTGTCATCATGATGGTAGTTCATAGACTTACCAAATATGCACACTTTTGTGCATTATCTCATCCATTTAAAGCAAGTACAGTTGTTACTACATTTATGGACACAATTCAAAAGCTACATGGAAACCCAAGGGTTATTGTGAGCGACATAGATCACATTTTTAATGGAAATTTTTGGACAGAGTTATTTTCTTGTTTGGTTACTCAATTATCTCATAGCTCATCTTATCATCCTCAATCCGATGGTCAAACTGAGATAGTAAATAAATGTTTGGAATTATATCTTGATTGTTTTATATCTGATAAACAAACACAATGGGTCAAGTGGTTACCTCTCAGTGAATGGCGGTATAACACTTCCTTCCACACTGTAGCAAAAATGACCCCATTTATGGCACTTTATGGATATCATCCACTATCCATCACGTCATCTTTAAGAGAAAATTAGAAGGTTCAAGCAGTGGAAGATCACATCGAACATCAACAATAATTTATCCAGCTCTTAAAGGATAACCTAAATTTGGCACAAAATTGAATGAAACAACAGGTAAATCAACATCGCAGCGAGGGAAGTTTTGATGTAGGAGATTGGGTACTTTTACGGCTACAACCATACAAGCAAATGTCCCTCAAGAAAGCTAAGAAGGATAACAAATTATCGCCAAAGTACTATGGTCCTTACAAGGTGTTACAAAATATTAGTACTATGGCATACAAATTGGAGCTTCCTGCTTCTTCACAAGTGCATCCAGTTTTCCATGTTTCATGCTTAAAGAAGGTTATAGGTGAAAATATTCTAGTTAAAACAATATTGAAAGAACTTGATGAGGAAGGAAAAATCATATTGGAACCTAAAGCGATCATGGAAACAAGAACTTGACAGCTACCAAATTGATCAATTTCAGAGTATCTCATCAAGTGGAAGAACTTACCCACTGAAGATTCTACATGGGTGTTACACAACATTTTCTCACCATCCCTGAAATCCCTCGTCCCGCATATTTCATGGTCTTTCTGATGACCTGTGAGAAGTTTAATACTCTACATACACCTTATTTGCATCCTTTTTCATAAGGACATCATTTCTCGTGTTGAACATTTCCTTAAAAAGCCCACGAAAACCTATGTTTTGGCCTTGGTGTTGGTAGCTTGTTCATCCCTCGTGCCAGTTTGGAGGATGTAAAATAGAGCCCACACCACCTAGCGATCTGTCTCTTTGTTGTTTCCGTGCCATCCTTTTTGGGAATGTATTTTAACAAATTAGAGGTGGAAGTTTCCTTTAACCACCTCAGGGATGAGTCACAGGAAGTGGTTAAACTTAATAAGCCATGGATCTCCTCCTTTAGGTAGTGTTTTTTACCTCCTATGGAAAATTATTTGAAGATAGGACTCCCCTCCATAATTATAGGGATCCTAACCTCTCCCTCTTCCTCTATATAAACAGGCCTTCTCCCTTTATAAAATCTAGCCGAACATATAGCCAAGAATTTGAACTTAGAGAAGAGATACTATAGCTGAGTAATTGCTATAGAGAAGGTAGAACCATGGAGAATTTCGTAGAGAGAGCCCCATATGAATTCCCAACGAACCTTTGTGAGACGCGCTCCACTAGAACCCTATTGGAGGAGACCGCAACGTCGAAGATTGGCTATACTCTTCCTTCCTTTCATTAATATACTCGACTATGGTATTGGTTCCATCATTGTGTTATGTTTATTGATGCAATTGATTTAGTATTATTCGACTGACTGATAGTTATGAATGTGAAATAGTATGTTTTATATCATCTTTGTTTCCTGTGTATGTGCAGGTATCTAAGCGTGAGAATGAGCAGATTGTAATCTGTCAAACCAAAAGTGAAAGGCAGCCACTCTTTCCAACGACAAAATAGTGTAGGACCTCTAGTAAGTTATCTATTGAGTCTCTTCCCATTCATTAACTAGGAATCGATGTTATAGTGTGTCTTGTGTGTGGCTAGACCGACTCTAGGCCTAGTGGGATCGCCTCTGTCGATAGAGGGGATTTACCACACCAACAAATTGGAAACTCTGCTAGGGATCAATGTGAGTTTGTTTTTTGTCCATTAGGTCTTATTCTTGGTCTTTTCTTGTTTGGCTTGCCTATTCTGATTATTTTTGTTGAGTTCAAGACCCCTATTCAGCCCCAGAAGATCAAATCTGACCTCTGTTTGTCCATAATTTTCCTTTTTTAGGGTTGGCTTGATTGGTGTGGTTTCCAGTTTGATAGTGACACCCAATGGAGCTTTTTGCTAGTTCAAAACCTGTGCCATCCCTTGGTTGGCGTTGATTACAGCCAGATAGTCGCGCCATTTCCTGTAGGTGTTAGGGTTCTCCCTGTTTTGGATTTTTTGGTCAGTACTTGTCTCTCTGGGTGTTTTCTTGACTTGTTTTGAGTGTTTTGGGATTGTTTGTGACTATGAGCAGCCTCCTTCCTTCGTTTATTTGTCCATTTATTTTCATCATGATAGCCTTAGGGTTTATAGTGCTTTGGTATGTTGAGCCTCCTATATGAGCTTCGGTATTTTGTTTCACGACCACCTTCATTATTTTCCTTAATGCATTTATCTCCCTTGATTCGTTTGAGTGATTGCATTTGGTGGAATGAGTCTTGAATGAGTCTTGCCTCTTTCATTCAGTTGTGCCTCTTGTCACTCAAGCATATATTACATTACTTGTATGGGTCTGTTTCAACATCTTTCTTCGATTTGAGAGATTGCAACATTTGTTTGATTTTGTGTTTTGTTTGCTCTTGAGTTGACTGAATTGTTTCGTTTCGACTCTCGCATTAACATTCTCGGACTAGTGTAAAGGTTTATTTTTCATGTCATTTAGTGCACTGTTTTCTCTATTACATTGAAAAATTAAAAAAAAAATTGTGCTTGCATTCTTGTTTGCATTATGGAATTGGAAAATCTTTCGCATAACTAGAGTTGGGCATTCTAGAAAAGGTTTCTCGTTTTCATTAGCTTGCATCAGATATTGTAGTGGATGCTTCTGTGTGTTCTCATTATCTGCTATTGCTTGAAAAGTCTTAAACATTCTCGTAGATAACTTTTCATCGAACGAAATGGTATCTTATGGCATGTAGTTTGTGTTGAGTCCCAAACTTGCATCTTTCTTATACACCTTTCTAGACCTTTTCCATTCACCTGGACCTTCTAAGTCATCAATATCATTGCATATTAATTATAAAAGAGAATTTAAAGTGGTTTTTAACTATGTTTTGTGTCTGTTGTTTGAATTATATTTTTGCTCAATAAGCTGCGGAATCTTGTCACTTTCCGCAGCTGCTGCAACTTTCTGCAGCCATTTTGTTAAAGTCTATATTGTAGGTGTCTTCAGGCAAATCGAGCCACATGGGCAAGTTGGAAATGACATGGACATGGATCGAGTCCTACTGGCTTAGTCGAATTCACCTAAGAAGGCTGTGGTCAAAGGTAGCCAAGTGGTTGTCAACCGAAGAGTCCCACGGTGACAGAAATCTATTTTTCATCAAGTGAAGACTTGCGTGGCCATTTATAAATCACGGGAGACATATCAACACCTATAAACGGCTCCATAAGCTGAATCCAACAACCACTTTCCATAGATTTAATCTTCACGGCAGCCATGATGCTAGATTTATGGACGTGGTTGTTCACGTGTCTTCTATCAGCGCAGACTTTGGGGAATTAGTTATATCACCCTCTGTTATAAATAATGCGTTCTCATACGCATAATAGTTAGCTCTGTAATGTAATTTCGTTGCCACTGTGTTGTGACATTATTTCTCTGTTATGACCGCATTTTGAATATATAAGAAGACTCTGTTGATAAGCACAATTCGTGTTTGATAGCTGCTTCCCGAGGATTGTGCAGAGGGCCCCTGCACACACCGAGGTTTTGTGTATTACTGTATAGTTTCATGCTTCATTTCCTTATGTTCATTGTGCCATAGTCATTCATGTGTATATATATTACATCTTTCATGGTATTTACGTTTCATCTTTTTCCATAATCTTTCATTCTTTACGTTTTACTTCTGTCCATAATATTTCATACTTTGTATTTTTGTTAACTGATCAGTGTTTTTGTTCCAGATTACAATAGGTAGCCCGGGCATTTTCACATCATTTTATAATGACTAATGACATGGAATCAATCTTGTCCTTTTGCTGATTTATTTTTTTTCTCTTAGTTTTTAATTCCAGCACTGTTTTATTCATTTTAGTTTTGTACATTTGCTTTAATAGTTAGATTATATATTAAGCTGCTCATTTTATTATCAGTTACCTCCGAAATCCATAGCGAGACTAATGGTGAGGGATTGTAGTATGAATGTGTAGTTTGATGTTAGTTTATTTTTCTGCAAGTTAGATATTAAATTGCTCATTTCATTATCAGTTACCTCCGAAAGCCATAGCGAGACTAATGGTGAGGGATTGACGTATGAGTGTGTAGTTTGATATTAGTTCATTTTCTTTCTGCAAATTAGATATCAGATTTCTCAAGTTGTTTACGATTACCTCCGAAAGCCATAGCGAGACTAATGGTGAGGGGTCAGAATATGAATTGATGTAATTTGATTTTAGCTTTACTTTACTTGCAAATTTTTGGATTTCTTTTAGTACAGTTTCTTTTGTGTTAGACAATAGCAAGGGTAATGGGTTTCATGGTGAATAGTTCACTGTTTGTTTGACTAGTATAGTGACACATTTTCATTTTCTTTTAGGAATTAATTTTGTCATTGCATATTTTAAAATCCTTTTTAAGTTTGAAGTTTGGGAAATCATTATAAAGGACATCATTGCCTTGAACATTTATATCCATACTTGTCTTTTAGAATTTTCATCTCACATTAGGAAACCAACCAAGATAAAAAGAAAAAAACCAAAAACGACAAAAAGTAAGAGATAGGTTATCTTGCACATATAGTGCGCCACACTTCATCAGCTTACGAATCCCAGATTGAAAAATTAATGTAGCAATTTAGGACACACTAAATTGACCAAACATTTTGGCGCCGTTGCCGGGGAAGTGTAACTAGGTAGCCAACTTCTTAAAAAAAAAAAAAAAAACAATAAAAAGAAGGGAAAACTTGATAACTTCTTGAAGTACGCTCTCCTCTTGCACCTAGTGTGATCTGGAGGATCATAAAAGAGAGTTATTGGTTCAATAATTTCTTAAGTATGCTCTCTTATTGCACCTAGTGTGACCTGGAATATCAGAAAGAGAATTATTAACCCAACTTAAAAAAAGAAATAATAAAAATGACATGCATAGAGCAAGAGATTCTAGGGGAAGGTTTGTAGCTAGAGCCAAGAGTTCGATTTTCAAAACTCCATCTTCTTCAAGGCATAGACAAGATTCACCACCATCTACCCCTAGCCTTAAGATTCTTGGAATTCAAGGAGCAGCTGAATTAGAGGATTCTCCTACACCATCTACCAAATATCACTTAGAAAATGACCCTTTCTTTACATCCACAGGAGAGTATATTGTAATCAAAGAAGTAGAATCACCTGAAGAAGAAAAGGAAGAAACTCCCTCTCATCCTCCCTTGATAGAAGAACCAAAGGACTTTGAGGACTCTAAAGAAACTATCATGGCAGAGGAAATAATAGATGGATTTGGAGGTAGAGGTAGAGGTAGAGGAGGAGGAAACAATGGAGACAACAATGGTGAAGGTAATAATGGAAGAAATAGGGAAGGAGATAACTTGTTTGGATTCCCTATAGTTGATGAGGAAACTCATACAACGATGAAAAATATCTCACCATCTGTCCTCCCTAACTTTTATGGATTGCGAAGTGAGGATCTTGAAACATTTCTGTTTGAGTTTGAAGTTGTGTGCCGAACTTATGACTATATGGAAGACTCTCAAAAACTCAAACTGTTTCCTTCAACATTGAAGGGAGCTGCTTTGAAATGGTTCATGGGATTAACCACCCAATCTATTAGGACTTGGAATGATATGAAACAAACATTTTTGGATAGATACTTGGACTATTGTATGCCCACCAATCACAAGGATGAGGTATTCAAAATGGTGCAAAAAGAAGATGAAAATTTGGAGGATTTACTTGAAATATTTCAATACAACTTAAAAAGAGAAAATATGAACAACTTAGATCAAAAAACTTTGAAAGCCCTTCTATTAAAAGCCATTAGAGATGAATGGATAGATATTTTAAACATGATGGGGAAAGGATACATTTCTCAACTTCCACTTCGTGACATAACAGAACTATGTGTCCAACTCTCAAGGGGAAAATCTAAAACGGGAAGAGGGCCTAGAGATCCTTCTCTTATTAGGGTAAACAAATCTGCAACTGGATCAGTAAGTAGGGCATAGATTGGAAATATGCTTGATGAGTTTAAAACTGATATCTTAGGGAGCCTTAGTGAACAACTAGACACCCTTAAAATCCAAAACAAGCAGAAAGCAGAAACTGATGCTCTAGCCATCTTTTGTCTGAAATGTAGGAAGAAACATGCTTTAAGGGAATGTCCCTTGGATGCAAAATTTGTAGAAACATGTATGATTTTCTCAGAGAATCATGAGACCAAGGATTGTCCTTCAATTCTTGGACTCAAATTTGTCTTTCAAGAAGATCCAAATTTAGTAGAATCTCTCTGTTTTGTTGCAAGAAGACCTTGGCAGGGGCAACAAACTCAAGGGTTTAACAACCCTATGAATTCTCAACCCCCACCAAATTGGAATCCTTGGCAACAACCTTGGCCCCAACCTCAAAATTCATATCAGCCATGGGTACAAGGGATGCAAAATCCTTATGGGAGATTTGATCAATTTTATCAATATCCTCCATCTTTTCAAAATCAACAAGCTCCACAACTTCCAAACCCAAATCCACAACTTTCATTGCCATTTCCACAACAACAACCTTCTCAACAAAATCCAAATCCTCAACTCATGCTTCCATTCCAACAAAAGTCAAATCAGCTTCCAGCCCAGCCATTGCCAAATCCTAAGAATAAAAATCCTCAGAATACCTACATGATAGAAGGAAAACAATTTCCTACCTATATGATTATTCCTCTCAATGATGTACAACTCAGGTCTGGTAGAGTTTTAGAAAAAACTTCTATAGATGTCCAAGAGCAAGATACCTCTGAGGAGGACTCTCTTAAAGCCAATAAGGGTTCTGAGGAAGCATCTCTTCAAAACTCAAACATTCAAAAAGAGAAAGAAAAGTTAACCCCCACAACTCCTATAGTTGAGAAACCTGCATCTTCATCCACACCTCCTTTCCCTGAAAGATTACAAATTGATAAAGGGGTGGAAAAACAAATCTTGTTGCCTAACTATGATTTTATAGATGAATTAAAGAATGTTTGTATCAATATTCCCTTGCTACAAGCCATTAGAGAGATTCCTATTCTAGCAAAAACAATAAAGGAGTTGAGTCTCAAAAGACCAGGAAGGAAACTAAAAGACACAAGAAGAATCCACCTGGTAGGAAAAATTGCAGATATCATGATGGGAAAAATTACCATGCAGAAGTATGTAGATCCAGGAAGTCCAATTGTCAAAACACATATAAATGGGATAGAAATTCCAAACACATTGATTGACTTAGGGGCTGCTATCAACATTATGAGTAGACAGACTATGGACCAGCTAAAACTTCCTAACCTTCTTTTTACACCTACTTTACTGCAACTTGCAGATCAATCAATTATTAAACCAGATGGTGTATTAGAAGATATTTCAGTCTCCTTAGATTCTTGGGAATATCGAGTAGATTTTATGATTTTGACTCCCAAGAGTAATCTAGGAGGGCACCCACTTATCTTAGGAAGACCTTGGCTAGCCACAGCTGATGCTTTCATTAGTTGTAGATCTGGGGATATGTACATCTCTAATGGTAATTCGACAAAGAAATTCAATTTGTATCCTCCAGCAAAAGCAATCACAGAAGTAGGAGACAATGAATGGGTCGATGATGAGGACACTATACAACCTGTCTTTACCATTTTTGAAATCAGTGAGGATAGTCAAATTCTGAACACATTAGAAAATTTTGAGACATCTTCAGAATATGACCCCACACAATTTCAGTTGGAATCTGACATAGAATATTTATCATCAAGAAAAATTTCTCTTTACTCTATGGAAGAGTTTGGTAGTTCTACCATTAAGATTTTTCCAGGAAAAACATTGAATATCAACAAAAATTTGGAAAAGTCACAACAGGAAGAACTAACCAAAATCTTGCAAAAAAATTCTACTGCATTTGCATGGGAGTATACTGATATGAAAGGTATTGATCCTAAGACCTGCATTCATCATATCTATATTGAGGAAAACAGTAGACCAATCAGACAACCTCAAAGAAGGATGAATCCAAATCTTAGGGAGATAGTGAAAGAAGAGCTCCAAAAACTACTCAATGTAAACTTCATTTATCCAATTTCAGATAGCCGGTGGGTTTCTCCTTTGGTTAGAGTACCTAAAAAGAATGGTAAATGGAGGGTATGCATTGATTACAGGGAATTGAACAAAGCAACTTTGAAGGATCACTTTACTTTGCCCTTTATCGATCAGGTATTAGATACATTAGCAGGCAAAAAGTACTTTTCATTTTTGGATGGTTTTAGTGGCTATAATCAAATTCAGGTAGCACCTAAAGATCAAGATAAGACCACATTTACCTGTCCATGGGGAAATTTTTCCTATCGAGTGCTTCCTTTTGGGTTATGTAATGCACCCGCAACATTCCAAAGAGCAGTACTAGGAATTTTTTATGATCTAATCCATGATTGTGTAGAGGCTTATATGGATGATTTTACAGTCTATGGTAATTCATTTGAAGAGGCATTAGAAAATTTGGAAAAAGTCCTTATAAGATGTAAAGAAACAAACATTTCATTAAGCCATGAAAAATGCTTTATGATGTTTACTGAAGGTATTGTTTTGGGGCATCATATTTCAGGAGATGGGATTAAGGTTGATAGATCAAAAGTTGAAGTCATCTCCAAGTTGCCTATTCCAAATTGTCAAAGTGATGTTAGAAGTTTTCTAGGATTTACTGGATACTATAGAAGATTTATAGAAAAATTTACTAAAATATCATCTCCACTCTTCAAACTGCTTACAAAGGACTGTGAATTCAAATGGGATCCTGATTGTCAATCAGCCTTTGAAACTTTGAAAACAAGAATATCTGAAGCACCTATCTTGAGAGGACCAAATTGGAAACTCCCTTTCCATATTTCTACAGATGCTTCAGATACAGCTCTAGGAGTTGTGTTGGGTCAAAAGGATTTAGTCCCTTACGCCATTTACTATAGCAGTAAAAATTTGACTCCCACTGAGTTGAACTATACTGTAACTAAAAAAGAGTTTTTAGTTGTTGTTCATGCAATCAATAAGTTTAGACATTATATAACAGGCTATGAAACTTTTATTCATATTGATCATTCTGCGATTAGATATCTAATGAAAAAACCTGTTACTAATGGCAGAGTGACAAGATGGCTCCTACTTTTGCAGGAATTCAATATTACTGTGTTGGATAGACCAGGGAAACAAAATACGGTAGCTGATTTCTTGTCTAGGATTCAGAATACTAAAGAAGATTCTCCTGAAGAGGATAAGTTTCTTGATGAATACTTGTTTGCAGTAACTATTAAGACTCCTTGGTATGTAGATATTGCTAAATATTTGGTTACAGGGAAACTGCCTCCACATTTATTTCCAAGTGAAAAAAGAAAGATTATTAAGGAGAGTTCAAAATATTCATGGATTTCTAACGAATTGTTTAAAACAGGGCCAGATCTTGTGATCAGAAGATGTGTCAGGGAAGATGAAATTCATGATATCCTCAAGGCATGTCATGATGAACCATGCGGCAGACACTTTGCTGACAAAAGGACAGCCTATAAAATCCTCTCTTTAGGATATTATTGGCCTTCCCTCTTCAAAGATGCAAAACAATATGTCAAAAGGTGTGACAAGTGCCAAAGAGTAGGGAAACCTACCCTTTCAAATGAAATGCCATTGCAAACACAGGTACTCATTGAACCCTTTGAAAAATGGGCTTTAGATTTCATTGGACCTATTAACCCACCATCTAAGCAAAATAAGTATATATTGGTTTGTACTGATTATGTTACTAAATGGGTAGAAGCTAAAGCATTAGTGTCTGCTACTGAAAATTCAGTTGTTAATTTTCTTTGTGAGGATATTTTTACTCGCTTTGGTGTTCCAAGAGAAATTGTGACAGATCAGGGAAGCCAATTCACATCCAACTTGGTGGAGAAGCTGATGGAAGAATAAAAAATCAAGCACAAAAGATCTACTCCTTACCATCCGCAAGCAAATGGTCAAGTGGAGTCTACAACCAAAGTTCTTGAAAGTATCATCACCAAAACTGTTCATCTACACAGAAGAGATTGGGCAGAAAGGCTTCCTGAAGCCTTGTGGGCCTACAGAACTACATGGAGGAATACAACAGGACATTCTCCCTATGAACTTGTTTATGGGAAAGAAGTCTTGCTCCCCATTGAATTCCAATTCAAAACCTTCAAGATAGCAGTTCAGTTGGGGATGGATCTATCAGAAGCCCAAAAGCATAGAATGGAACAGTTGAATGAGCTAGATGAGATCAGACAAGAGGCAATTTTAAGAACTGATATAGTTCAATATCAAAAAGCTAAATGGCATGACAAATACATCAAAGAGAAGAAGTTTCAAGAAGGATATTGGGCATTGCTATTTGATTCCAAGTTTAAATATTTTAAAGGAAAATTTCAGACTCATTGGCTTGGGCCATATGAGATTGACAAGATCTTTAGCAATGGAGCGGTAAGAATCAAGACCATTGATGAATTTCAAACTCCTCTTATTGTGAATGGCCACAGATTAAAATTATATCATAAGCCACTCTCAAAAGAGGAATTTATCAAAATGTTTCAAGAAAATTCTGCAATAAGGTTGGTAAAGAAGAATTCTTCTTCTCCACCAGCCTAGTTTTTGTTCTTTTTAGCTTAAAAAAAATAAAAAAAATTGTATAAGCCTGAAAAACAATCACTGATTGGCAGTCTTATACAGAAAATGTAGGGTGAAAATCAGGAACACCTGACATCCTATATTTTCCAAAAAAAAAAAATTCTCTCTCATTTCATAAGTTTTATGACAACCCACTCCATTCCATTCCATTTCATTCCACTCCACTTCATTTCATTTCACTTCATTTCATCTATTTCATTTCATTTCACCAATAAAATTTTCTTTCATGACCATTTTCATTCAGTCAGTTATCATCCATCTCTTTCCATTCACCCAAATAATAGCTGTGTCAGTTTCCGCAGCTGACACCAGTTTCCGCAGCCAGAAGCAGTTTCTGCAGCTACCACTCTATTTTTCAAAAAAAATTGTACAGCCAGATGTTAGTTCAACAATCATGAAATCAAATGCAGGTATGAAGACATATTATGAAGACATGGGGCATTCAAAGACATGAATGAGGAGCAACTGATTGAAGACCAATGAAAAATGGCAAGAATTCCAAGGTATGAGTAAAAATTTATTTCAAATAAGCACATTTTTACATAGTTATAAACCATAGCTCCATTATATGCAATGATTGTGTTGACAAACTCCGTAACCATTCCACGATCTCTATATGATCCTCCCACAATCCTTGCATTCTTTTTCAAACGGTCCCATAATCAAGCCTCCGATCTTCACTCGTACTTTGATACTCCACCTGTAATGATGAAACGTGGTTGATTTGACTACGGCTTCTTTCAGCCGCATAAAATCCGTAGCCGTTTCATAAACGTGCTTGCATTTACTCTGCAGCCACCCAATTTTAAATACTGACGGATGTGTTCTACTCCTCCTGTTGTTCTATTGATCTCACAGCTGCATTTCCACCGTGCTCACGTAACCCTTCTCTGTTCCGCTTCACCCCATTTTGTTCTCTTTTACACTACATTTTGTATACCTATTCTCTGATATCCGCTTACAGTCACTGGTCTCCTTCATAAATCGTGCTCATTTCTGCTCATTCATCCATCTTACCTCCGTTAAACCCTCCTCACGCAGACGAGTTTTAAAGAGTAGAAGGAAGGATGGGTCAGTTGTTGAGGACAGAACCAGAGGGACCCAAATTCATGGAAGGATACCCGCAAGTCAAAGATATATTGAAAAAGGAAAAATGGCTTCGGTTTATTCAAAATTTTAGAGGCTACCATAAAGAGGTGACAAAAGATTTTGCAAGGTCTTCCAATGGTCTGGAGGTAGAAATTGGGGACCTAAAATTTACGGTGAATGAGGCATCCATAGAAGCTGCTAGAGAACTCCCTCAAGAAGGTGAACGCTGGTTCAAGAACAAGAGCATTAGTGATGAAGCCTGGAGAGTGATCCTACGTAACCCAGGTATGGATGTAGCTATTTTTAAAAAGGGAATTCTTGTTCATGCTTTAAAAGAAGAGTGGGCGAGTCTACTATTGGTCATTCAAAATTTTATCACCTGTACGGGATGTTTTGGATCAATGTATATGTATCATACCCGATTGTTGATGAATTTTCTAGACAATCAGACCCTCAATATACCATAATTTTTATTAGATAGTTTGAAAAAGATGTCTGTAGCCGTCCAAAAGCATCTGGGGGACGTAGAACCACATTTGTATCACCATGGTCTTGTGAAAATTTTGATTGAAAAACAGCTAAAAGAGAAAAAGGACACATGGGAACAATTTTTAATTAGGAATTTCTTTGAAGAACCCCAAGAAGCTCCTGAAGGAAGTACACCAAAAATAAGGAGAACAAGTGATAAAACTCAAAGTACTCCTACTAACACAGTTGAAAGAACTAGTAGAGAGGAAAGACTGTCTAAAAGGAAGAAGGAAAAGACTGAAGAGAGAAAAAGCATTGAGGTTGTGAATCAAACCCCTTCTTTAGAAGAAGACCATCAAATATTGTCTGAGAGACTAGTTCACCTTTAGGAATAGTCAGCTATGGAAAAAAAGAGAGGAAAATAAAAACAAAAGGAAAAAGATAGTAGTCCACAGTATGTAAGAAGAAGCAGCAGGCTTAAAGGAAAGTGGAGGAAAGTACAAACAAAAGGACCCCATTTTATTGATTTGGGAGAAGGAACACCTGAACAAAATCCAGTTGGCCATAGTCCATCTCATTCTCAGTTAGACATTGAACATAGTCCATCTCATTCTCAGCCAGACGTTGAACATAGTCCATCGCATTCTCAGTCAAATGTTGAAACTAGTCCTCAAGATGTTGACATGAGTCCTTTTTAGCCAGATTTTGAAGACAATTCTCCTCCACAGTATTTTGGGGACAGCCCAAGGAAAACGACACCTGAGATAGATCCAAAGTAGCAAGAGGTGTACGATTACATAGAATCCTTAGAAAGGACAGCCACGGGCCCCAGCACCTCATCCACTCAGCCTCACACAACACAAGAAGCTCTAGTCCAATCATTGAAACAAGAAGTCTTTGAGTTGGAGGTTTTAAATAGACACATTAAAAATGAAAATGAGGCATTAAAATAACAAAGAAAATTGGACAAGATCATTCATGACAATACCATGCTACATCTGGGACTGTGGCAGAAAAAGAATAGGAAAGTGAAGAAGAAATGCCAAAAGATAAGTAGAGCACTGATTAATCCTAAATTCAGATGCTTAATGAAGAAGCCCAGGATGTTAGCAGCACCATGGAAGAGGAGAAGAGGACTGGATGTACTGGCAGAGGTATCAAGGCATATGAATTGAAGAAGGATTATCAAAATTTTGGTTGCATGAGGACATGCAACACCTTCACAGTGGGGGTATGTTGAATCCCAAACTTGCATCTTTCTTATACACCTTTCTAGACCTTTTCCATTCACCTGGACCTTCTAAGTCATCAATATCATTGCATATTAATTATAAAAGAGCATTTAAAGTGGTTTTTAACTATGTTTTGTGTCTGTTGTTTGAATTAGATTTTTGCTCAATAAGCTGCGGAATCTTGTCACTTTCCGCAGCTGCTGCAACTTTCCGCAGCCATTTTGTTAAAGTCTATATTGCAGGTGTCTTCATGCAAATTGAGCCACATGGGCAAGTTGGAAATGACATGGACATGGATCGAGTCCTATTGGCTCAGTCGAATTCACCTAAGAAGGCTGTGGTCAAAGGTAGCCAAGTGGTGGTCAACCGTAAAGTCCCACGGTGACAGAACTTTGTTTTTCATCACGTGAAGACTTGCGTGGTTGTTTCTAAATCACGGGAGACATATCAACACCTGTAAACGGCTCCATAAGCCGAATCCAGCAGCCACTTTCCATAGATTTAATCTTCATGGTAGCCATGATGCTAGATTTCTGGACGTGGTTGTTCACGTGTCTTCTATCAGCGCGGACTTTAGGGAATTAGTTATATCACCCTCTGTTATAAATAATGTGTTCTCATACGCATAATAGTTAGCTCTGTAATGTAATTGCGTTGCCACTGTGCTGTGACATTATTTCTCTATTATGACCACATTTTGAATATATAAGAAGACTCTGTTCATAAGCACAATTCGTGTTTGATAGTTGCTTCCCGAGGATTGTGTAGAGGGCCCCTGCACACGCCAAGGTTTTGTGTATTACTGTATAGTTTCAAGCTTCATTTCCTTACGTTCATTGTGCCATAGTCATTCACGTGTATATATATTACATCTTTCATGGTATTTATGTTTCATCTTTGTCCATAATCTTTCATGCTTTACGTTTTACTTCTGTCCATAATCTTTCATGCTTTATATTGTTGTTAACTGATCAGTGTTTTTGTTCCAGATTACAATAGGCGACCCGGGCATTTTCACATCATTTTATAATGACTAATGACATGGAATCAATCTTGTCCTTCTGCTGATTTATCTTTTTCTCTTAGTTTTTAATTCCAGCATTGTTTTATTCATTTCAGTTTTGTACATTTGCTTTACTAGTTAGATTAGATATTAAGCTTCTCATTTCATTATCAGTTACCTCCGAAAGCCATAGTGAGACTAATGGTGAGGGATTGCAGTATGAATGTGTAGTTTGATGTTAGTTTATTTTTCTGCAAGTTAGATATTAAATTGCTCATTTCATTATCAGTTACCGAAAGCCATAGCGAGACTAATGGTGAGGGATTGAAGTATGAGTGTGTAGTTTGATATTAGTTCATTTTCTTTCTGCAAATTAGATATCAGATTGCTCAAGTTGTTTATGATTACCTCCGAAAGCCATAGTGAGACTAATGGTGAGGGGTCAAAATATGAATTGATGTAATTTGATTTTAGCTTTACTTTACTTGCAAATCTTTGGATTTCTTTGAGTACAGTTTCTTTTGTGTTAGACAGCAGCAAGGGTAATGGGTTTCATGGTCAATAGTTCACTGTTTGTTTGACTAGTATAGTGGCACATTTTCATTTTCTTTTAGGAATTAATTTTTTCATTGCATATTTTAAAATCCTTTTTAAGTTTGAAGTTTGGGAAATCATTATAAAGGACATCATTTCCTTGAACATTTATATCCATACTTGTCTTTTAGAATTTCCATCTCACATTAGGAAACCAACCAAGATAAAAAGAAAAAAACCAAAAACGACAAAAAGTAAGAGATAGGTTATCTTGCACATATAGTGCGCCACACTTCATCAGCTTACGAATCCCGGATTGACAAATTAATGTAGCAATTTAGGACACACTAAATTGACCAAATAGTTTGCATTAAGCGATTTTTGAGATTCAACATTCGATAGGACCTTCGAATTGAAACATAAATACAAGATCAACTTAAAATTTATTCAATTAACCTAAGGCAACATTGAAACCTAATGAAACATTTAGTGGTCTAAGTTAGAGGCATGTTCCAGCGTCTTTAAACCTAGTAGTTGTCGCTCGCCATCTGGCTTCAGACAACACTAGTATGGACTCGCGCTCCCCGTACCATCGATTATATAAAGGGAGACCTCTCTAGGTTGCAATCCTTTTATCCGTAGGAAGCTGAGTCTGCCGCCTTGTAACCATGATACACTGAACACAACATTCAGGGAGAATACCTACATGTACATCAAGTCCTTGGTTTATTTTTGTTTCATTTTAAAACCAAGGTGTATATGGAAGTTCACGGGAACCTGGTACACCCTTTTACCTAGACTATCTAACAAGTCATTTTCAATATTTACTGAATCCATAAATTTTAAAATATCACCAAGAACTTGTCCTTTCATGCTCGTTTCAACCTAAAAGTGATAGAGTCACCTTTTTCCTGTTTCTTGACTCTTAAAAGATGAAACGATAGATTTTGGTTTCAGTGTCTTAAAATTAACTACCCACGAAATATTCCTGGTTAAAGTTAGTTTCCTTAGTGTTGTTTTATCGTTGTTTCTATTGACAACCTTCCTAGAGTTTACCAACCATGGAATCCCCTTCGAAGGGAATCCTAGCCCTTTTCCTTCTTTTTGGAATGTCGGTGCTCCTTACATGGCAACGTTGTCTCTTCCAGAATTAACTGTTGCTTTTCCCGTATGGTTGTTTTTGACCTCTATGGTCCTTAATGCTCCTATCTCTATTCAACCATCACCTCCACCTAAACAACGTCATGTTGATTCCAAGGTGGACCTCTCCCCTTCTTCACGTTTTTCTTCAGCCTCCTCTTCTACTTCTCTTGGTGAAATTTTGGATTCCAGTGACCAAGTGGATAAGAAGAAGAAGAGGAAGGCGAAGAAGAAGAAGTTAGATAAACGAGAGGCTAACGATGTAGCTACTGCGCCTTAAACACCTTCCCTCGAGAAACCATCCAACCTTCTACAAAAAGTAAAATTCCCTTGCACGTTGTGGAAAGGTGACCACTTTCTTCGAGATTTCCCTGGAATCCCCAAGGTGCTCGAGGCATCGTTCGACAGTTGTTCGTCGTTGCCTTTGGCTTCTAGAAGTCATATTGGTGGCGCATCTTCGACTAGTACTGATAAAAATAATGAGAAACAGAGTAAGATTATCAATCCCTATAAGTTGTGTGAAGGGCATCGTCCCATTCACCTTTGTCCATATATGGATGAAGCGAAGAGAGTGTTGGACAACTCTACTCCTTTTGCACTCTACCTTCTGGCCAGTTAGCAGAAACTTTCTTTGAGTCCTCTGCTAGTTGATTCCATGATCAGTCAAGAGTCATCCTTGGTCGATTCTTCTCCCCCGGAAATTCAAATTCAAGAATCCATTCCAGACCAACTATTGGACGTGGAATCAGTCGAATTGATCCCACTTATGGTTCATCAGGTCTTTTCCTTTAAGAGTGGATCTCATCCCCCCCATGTTCTTCTTGTTTCATCATATTCTTTGGACTTGGAGAAAGATTCTTCCATCCCTATAGTTCAATAAGTCGCTCCACCTACTCCTATGATATAAGTCCAGGAGAGTACTCCTCTTGCTCTGGTAACACCAGGGGAAAACCATCTCAGTTCAATGGTATCCCCTCCAAGTAGTATGGTCACTTCCTTTGATTGGAGTCGATTTACAGGATACCACCTTCCATCTTATGTGCCTTTTGAGATAACGGTACAAACCTTTGATCTGGTTGTACCCAACACCATTATGGATGAATGTGTGTCTGTTAGTATTCTATCATCCACTACTTGGAAAGCTTTTGGTTCTCCACCACTTATGCCTGTTACGCAGAATTTTTTGGCTTTTAATAGAGGAACTAGTCAACCATTAGGGATCCTTCCAAAATTTCCTATTACTTTAGGAAGTAAAACCATCCATATAGATGTGATGGTTGTTCTAGGCCCCTTGGATTTCAATTTTCTCTTGGGGCGTGACTATACTTATGTCACGGGGGGCAGCTGTCTCTTCCCTTTTTCGCGTGATTTATTTTCCACACAAAGGTCGAATTGTGACTGTTGATCAACTTTCATTCTTTGGTCCTAGAATGACATTTGGTACACCATCGTCCCTTCGGAGTCTTTATCCGCCAGTTGTATCTTCCTCGATGCAGGTTAATTATGTGGCTACATGTACCGTACCCACATTCATTGATAGTGCCATTGTGCATCATGTGTTGGGGGCATTGGGTCCTGATTTTCAAGATGTTGCTCTCTCGTCAAATGCAAACCTCTTGGAATCTATGAACTTTTAATCATAAGATGCAGAGTTCCTTGTCTTGTGTGAAGCTTTTTAAACCATGAAACAAGGTGTTTCAAGGATAGTTCGTCTTCTATGTCAACCTCGTTTAAAAAAATGAATTAGGTTTTGATGATAGTTATTTCAATGTGTCAACCTCGTTAAAACAATGAAACACATTCATGTTCAATTCGAGTCTTGTTGGAAATATGATGCAGAGTGTTGTCCTTGATGGCAACCCACTGAATGAAGATGAAGACGTGCGACTGTTGACATGTATTGTCGTTGATGGCACTCCACCTGATGAAGTTATGCTTGACTTGATGGACTTGTTAAATGATGTAAATCTGAAGTGATATGATGATTGTTGATGATATGATGTTGAGTGTTGTACTTGAAAGGAAACCCACTTGATGAAGATGTTGACAACTTACTTGATGAAGTTGTGTTTGATAGAATATGTCCTCGATGAAGGAAATCTGATGTATCTACAGTATTTACAGAAGGCAATGAAGAAAGGATTTCAGAATGTACTCAGAGAATGATGAAAAAGAGCATGTCTCTTGGTATACGCGGATTGGCCTAGGGGAAGTCGCGTATGCACGCGGAAAAGAACGTTACAAGTCGCGTATGGGCTAAAGCGCTCAAAAAGTGCAAATCCAAGGGTAACCACCATGGTATTGACCCATAGTATTCGGTAATGATCCGCCTAATTGACCCCGTCCAGGTAGTTTTGGGCTTATGGTATTGTTTTGGTCCATGGTATTGAAAAAGGGGCTCATGGTATTGAAAAAGGATAATCATATAAAAGGAGAAGAAATTCATTGTGCACAACATGAGGTGAGTGCAAGATGTCTGAGCTTGAATGAATACTTCTCTCTGAAGTAGATCTGAATGAAAGGGTTACACTTGAAGATAAATCTGAATGGATGATGCACCAATGATGAAGAAAGGGATCTAGATCTGAAATGTATCTACTAGATCTGCTTATGGAAGGCTTAGATCTATGATGAGGCGAACATCTAGTTTATAAACGCATGAAAATAAAAAATGATTCTCACCTAGCTCTTTGTCCCAATCCTCTCCCTCCGGGAGTGGGAGGTCTGGATCACTAGTGAAGTCTGTGTCGTCATAGGGCCAATCGTCCATGATAATTAGTAGTCATTGGAGCCAATCAAAGAACTATAGCCTCCGGGACATCTGTTGGCCACCCCCTACTCTAGGCATCAATGCGGCCCATCAGGCCATCCGTGGCTCTCTCGGTGGTGGCATCAAGACAATAACCTCCTGATGCTGGAATATGGGTAATCTTTCCAAGAAGAACAATGCCAGAATCGATCTGTACCCAAACTTCTTTAGTTTGGTCCTCTAGCACTTAGTGAGTTGTCATTTGATGTTGATAGTCACAGCCTCAGCCCAGTTAAAGAGAGTCAGGTTCATACACTCTGAGGAAATGAGTAGTTGTGTCTTTATGGCCTCATGCAGTGCTTGTGATCCTGCAGCCTGCGTGATAGTGTGTAGCACTACTCTTAGTGCCAGATCAGGAATGGTTTGGATATCCACTTTGCCATTCCCTGTTCCTTTTCGTGCCCCTCGACACACCCTGTCAATTACCATTGCCATGCTTTCTCTGGAAGGATGGGTACCAGTCAATATAGGGACTGCACCTGTATGCGACAAAGCAGTGATAAAATACACATCAGAGACTTTGAGTTCAAGCTCCTGATCCTAAAGTACAATATTTTCTTGATCTTTGTCCCAAATTATTATCAAATATTGAAGCAATTCGGGCTAAGCTCGGAGGCACGCTGTCAGGAAGAATTTTTTGAGCCCACAATTTCTGAGGGCGTTCATGCATTTTTCATTTTCCATGGACTGTTCATCCTCCTCACTATGCTCACTCTCTTTCCACTCAATTACCATCTTTTTTGCTTGCTACCTGCATGCATTATTCATATGAACATTGTAAGTCTCCTTACGCATAAAAATTGGTAATCAAATGGTTGCATTTTCTTAAAATTGAGGTGGATTTTGGGTTGTGCATTTGGCATAACTTTTTTGCTAATAGTCGCGCCACTGGGCATGACCGTTGTGTAAAAAACGGCCAATTGGCGCAGGTCCATGCCCAAAACCCGCACCAACCGTGATGCCCTAGTTTTTACAAATCCTCCCCTAAAGGATTCAAAATGACAGTTAAAGGTAATAAAATTTAGCTCAAAAGATGGAAAATGGTGTCAGATCTTACCTGAAACTGACATAATCTGGATTGGATCACTGGATTTCTCGTAATCATCTCCACAAGATAGTAAGGAAAATGGGTCACTGTTTCTCTACAAAGAGGTAAAAGTGAAAAGTAAATAATTTTTACCACTTATGGTCTTTTATAACCTTTCAAAATCTTAAATTAGGTTTTAAAAACATATTTTTTTATTATTTTATCATATTATTGTCGAGAAATATGTTTTACACACGTCTTTTTGTGCAGCGACAGGTTTTCACATGGTTATGATGAAGAACGAGTTGTATTTTATACTTTTTTGGACTTGGTAAAGACATGAAAAATTCACTACTGGATTCACCTTTCGCCTCTTTTCTGACTCTCTAAAACTGAAAATATTGTCGAGTCGCTTGTCATTTTGAACTCGTTAAAATTGGTTGTGAAATGATATATACCCATTATACGTTTACCCATTTCTCGGGTTGGGATAGATTATTTACAAAAAAGGAATACCTTAGCCTATCACAACTAAGAGGTTCTCTCAGACACAATTTTCTACCTTTTCGGATCTGAGAGACTATTCACGAAAAGGGACTGCTAGAGTTTTCTTTTCCGTTGTCTTTTCAAACTCTCTAAACATGAAAAGATGCCGAGTCCTCCCTTTGTTAGACTCGTTAAAACTAATGACATCGGACTCCATCGTCATGAATTTACCCGAGTTCCTCCTTCCTAGGGCTCATAAAATGTACTAGGTTGGATTTTTCTGAAGGAAAAATTTACATCGCAAGCATATGCTATCCCCTTCAAGCTTGTTTTCAAAAATAATTGGGATACTCACTAGAAATGGTGGGGGAAAATGGAACCAGATTATAGTCGTGTTGGCAATATGTCACTCTTGAACATGGCACTTGTCTGCATTCGTGTCAGGTTGGGGACATCTCATCTCATTATTTGTTTTCCTCCATGGGTTTGGGTGATCTCTTTTGACTGCTCATCTTCTTTTTTCCACGTTTCCATGACCTCAGATCCCTTGATGTCAAATACTGCCAAATCCAGTGACGTGCCACCGAAATGTTCAAGAGAATTTTGCCTCTGAAGTTTTCAACTTCCCTTTGATTTTCTGTTGGTCTTGATTCATAAAAATTATATTCCTTTGTTTCATGTTCATGACGTGGGAAACATTATGGCCCACCTTTGATCAAGGTCACTTCTTTTCAAATCCAACTCATTATCCAAGAAGTTGACCAAGAGACTCCTTTCAGGTACCTTGGAGCCTGCATGCCTCAATGGCAGGTTCTTTGCATTCGACGTAAGGTCCACATCATTAACCTTCGATCGATTGAATCTGCAAGCGTTCGACGTGAGATCAATGTTCACATTCTGTGGATTTCACCTTTAGTACCTTGAGAGCCATTGTTATTATTGGTGGTTTCTCTCACGTCTGTTAACAACTTTCATCATTGGCTGGTAATCAGATGATTTTCTTGCATGTTCAACTTCGACCCATATATTCAAATGCTCAAATTTGTACTTTTTTCAGGTCGAGATGGAGCGCAAAACCCTGAGTTTTTTCTGATAAAATCCAGGTTGCGAGTTCTTTGTGGGTTATTATGAGTTATCACATGACTCTTCTGATTGGATGGTTGCGACCATACCTAAGTCTCTTTTGTTGAACTCTAGTACTAGGTGGTTGTGTCCATACCTCGGATCTCATTGTTTATATACTCTATTATGGATGGTTGCACCCATACCACATGTCATGTATCAGATGTATCAGTTGTATTCATACTTGCAGTTTTTCTGACAGTAGTTTTTGGGTCGAACGCGTTCTCATAAAGCATTTCACCCCTCCCTCTCTCTCGGACCTCATGCTTTAGGGGGCATCTGATACACAACATTTTTTCACCGTCCCTGCAATCCCTCACCGTACATATTGCAGGGTATTTTACGTGACCTATGAGTAGTTTCATACTCTATAAACACCTTCTTTGCATCCTTCTGCATGAGGACATCATTTCTCCTGCTGAAACTTTCCTCAGAAAGCCCACCAAAACTTATGTTTTGGCCCTGGCGTGGGTAGCCTATTTGTCCCTCGTGCCAATGTGGAGGATGTACACTAGAGCCCATGCCACTTGGCACTCTGTCTCTTTGTTGTGCCTGTGCCACCCTTTTTGGGAATGTCTTTTAACAAATTAGAGGTGGACGATTCATTTAACCACCTCAGGGATTAGTCATAGGAAGTGGTTAAACTTGATAAGCCACGGATCTCCTCCTTTAGGTAGTGGTTTTTACCTCCCATAGAGCATTCTTTGAAGATAGAACTCCCCTCCATGATAGGGATTCTAACCTCTCCCTCTTCCTCTATATAAATAGGCCTTCTCCCTTTACAAAAGCTAGCGAAACATATAGCCAAGAAGCTGAACTTGGAGAAGAGATACTATAGCTGAGTAATTGCTATAGAGAAGGTAGAACCAAGGAGAATTCCATAGAGAGAGCCCCATCCAAATTCCCGACGAGCATTTGTGAGATGCGCTCCACTGGGACCCTGTTGGAGGAGACCACAACGTCGAAGCTCGGTTGTACGCTTTCTTCCTTTCATTAATATACTCGACTATGGTATTAGTTCCATCATTGTCTTATGTTTATTGATGAAATTGATTTAGTCTTCTTCGACTTACTGACAGTTATGAATGCAAAATAGTATGTTGTATATCGCCTTTGTTTCTTATGTATGTGCAGGTATCTGAGCGTGAGAACGAGGAAATCGTGATCTGTCAAACTAGGAGCGAGAGACAACCACTCTTTCTGACGACACAACAGTGTAGGGCCTCTGGTAAGTTATCTATCCAGTCTCCATCCATTCGTTAACTAGGAATTGATGTTATAGCATGTCTTTTTTGTGGCTAGATCCAATCTAGGGCTAGTGGGATCACCTCTATCCGCGGAGGCGATTTACCTCACCAACAATGGGAGGATGAGAATTTTACACAGAAGCACCCAGAGCTACTCAAGCATTGAGTACAACACTTTTTTGAAGGAGAGGGGCATGTTAGGTCCCCATATTACTAGTATAGTCCCTTATTATTGTTAGTGTAACCCCCTTATTTTTATTATTATACCCTTGTAACCCTCATATTGTTATTATTGTGCCCCTAAATTATTATTGTTAGGTTGGATAGGATTACATTGTGGCCCCACTAAGATTATATTGTGGCCCCATAGACTCCTATATATAGAAAGGAGGTTTTGTAATTTGTATCATCTAAGAATTGTTCATTCATGTAATGTAATGGAGGTTTCCCCCTCGAAGTGGCTTATTTATAAGGAATTTATATCTCTTTTCTTCTATTTTTGGAGCTAGTTTCACAACACTACACTTCTGCCTTGCCCAGAAGAATTGCATAGTTCATAAAGAGGACTGTGAAACCATCACTTACATAAACATTTAAAGGGGCTATCACAGTTCATAAATACTTACACACAATTGGATTCATCCTAAATGATGAAAAAATAAAGGACTACAAAGATACAAGTAAAAGGTCTCAAGCCTCAGTAAACAAGGCCAAAGAGAAAGAACCATATGATTTTGATAGCTTGAACCGCATGATGAAAAATCTGTAAAATGAGTTGGAATAACTTAAACAAAGGTCAATGGAGACCACTATCAACAACAATCCTCCACGATTCAACCTCTTCAAATGAACTGGGAATTCAAGTAGAAACACTAATAAAACAAAAAATTCTACACAGATTTCTAACGTAGCATTGAATCGTGACAAGTTGGGCATGGGCATATAATGTTCATATCATGAATATTATCATTTTGAGAAAACACACACATAATGGAATCACGCTATGAAATATATTGCTACATGTTTCTTCAATTTTTTACTTATTGATGAGTAAACTGAGCCAGAAGAAGAAAAAGAACAAGATGCTACACTGGATGAGACTCTAGGTGTTGGCCATGCAGTAAACGTGTTCAATTGCGTACTTACGGACCAAAAGAGCATTACCAAGAAATAACCTATCAGTGACACCCCGACAGAGGAGACTGACTGTTACAACTTGATAATCCAAGGGCTGGATACTACAATAGAGTTGACGAAGTAGAAACTCAAAGAAGCCTTGATAACAAAAATCAGTCCACCAGTGAACTCATTGAAAAACACTCAGAGTAATTCTGGGAAAGTGGTCTAAAAAAAAAACCTTCTGTAAACAATAAAGATAAGATAATCACTCCATAAGTGACAATTCAATCTACTTCCCTAGATACTCTCACTATCACTATTGTTGTGGACTATCACATAGTTGAATACATGAAGAAGGTGCATGCAAACATTTCATTGTTTTAGTTAACAAAGATCACGAGCCAGTGGAAATTATTTTATAAGCACTTGGACACTCCTCTACAGGTAATATTCCCCCTTCAAATAAGGGTTCATGTTTGTCTTCTGATTCTCTCGAATTAGTATTTCATACTTTAACATTGGAAGTAATCACACTTTTCCCTCCCTTCCTCTTAACTTTCAAAATATTTAATTTCAATGTAGAAAATTGCTTGGTTGATTTTGGTTCGTCATTAAATGTAATTCCATTGTCTATAGAAATGAAAATCAATGCAACATGGAGAAAAACTGATGCACATATTATTTAGCTGGATATAACTCTTGTCTGTGTGATCGATGAACTCGGATAACTCTTGTCCATCTGCTTGTCGTCTGATGGATGAGTTAACCAAAGCATAAACATAGCTATTGTGGACATACAAAAATCATATGAACTATTGTTAAGTAGAGACTAGTCAAGTAGCTGCAAGGATACCTTTCTAAAGACTGGTCATGCCTATGGATTTTGTATAAGGGAACAAACAACCAGGTTCAAGTTTGCTTAGAAAGATACACGAAACATAATGTGACTCCCTTGAATGGAAATAATGAATCGATGGCTTTCATAGAACTTGTTTACATAAATTTCTTCCTCGAGACACAACTAGGGTGCTACCTTGGAAAACCATCCTTTGTCCCACCAGAAACACAGTTGTAACTCCTTCCTAGTCCAATTGGTGCAAATGACTTATGTACAGTTAGTAGTAGTAATAGCAGTAACTCTTACTAGTGTAGTAATAACCCTTGTACATTTGATTTTTGGACTCTTTACTTGGACGGTTCAAAAAAACAGGAAGGATATGGAGCCAGTTTTGTTCTAGTAGACCCGCTTTGGAGAAAATAGTTGGTTTCAAGTTGCTTGGAGTTCCAGTGCACAAAAGACAATGTTGAGTATGAGATGATTTATTTGGGCTTACAAAGAGCCATTAACCTCAATGTTATGTCCTTAATAGTAGTAGGTGATTCATAAATAGTGGTATGATAGGTACATAATATCATTCCTTGTGTTTCACCTCATCTAAATAGTTATCAAGAAGAGGTAAGGAATTTAATTTCATATTTCCAAGCTTTCAATATCATTTTTGTTCCTAGAATGAAAAACACAACTGTGGATGCATTAGCTAATGTTGCTGCTAGGTTTTCACCACTGAGGGATGGTTTTTATGTTTAAATTATTTATAAACCATCCATCTCGAATCATGTCACTAATTTATGTGTTTTGTGTGATGACAAGAAGATACTGCATTTCATGGAAAGTGGTGATGTATTCAAAGACAAAGATATCAATGAGGACGAGCACGAAGAGGAGTTGTAGGATGCAACTAGAAAGAATAAAGGAAACCTCATCCCCAAGGGTGTGGTATCTTTGGAAAATATATATGACCTGCATAATCACTTCTAAGGACCTTCCAATGCCAAAACTCATAGTTCCACATTGTCACATGAACATATTAACTTGGGAATGGAAAAATATCTGAAATATGTTAATATCGGTACTTCTTGTACACCAGGTGTGGAAATCCTTCATCTTCCTATTAAAATAGTCTAGAGATGTATTTTCCTGGACATATAATGAGCTAAAAACTTATCACACTTGAATAATATATAATGTTATACCAATAAAGGAAGGGGCCAAGCCATTTCATCACGAACTAAGAAACGTGCATCCCATGCTTGAACCTCTTATCTAGAAAGAATTGAGGAAGTTGTTAGATACTCGGATCATCTAAAAGGTGTGAAACGTAACTTGGGAGTAAAATTTGGTCCTTGTAAGAAATAAGTGAGGGGAAATATGCTTGTGTGTCAATTTTGAAAATCATAATCACGCCTTGGATAAGAATACTACCTTATGTCATCCATAGAACAGATTTTATAGGGTCTAATATTTTTTCTTTGCTTGACAGGTATTCAGGAAACAACCAGGTTTTGGTTGTGGAACGTGATAGGCTAACAATTACTTTCCAAAAGAACTGTGGAATTTCCTCTTTTAAGAAAATTCCATTTGTGTTGATTAATGCTAGTGCTACATTTCAATGAGCTATGGAAATCGGATTCTACTGAGTCATTAGGAAGTGAATAGTGGCCCACTTGGATGACATAACTGTATTCTCCAAACAGAGGTGAGATCACATAAGCCATATGAAGAAAATTTTCATGCTGTACAAACCAAATTTAAAAAATAATTTTTTTCTTTACACCTTTGTTTTTGACACATCTCTTATCTTTGTACTTACACAGAAAGATGATTTGAATAATTAGTCACCTATTTATGTCATGAGCACAAGTCTACAAGAAACCGACTTAAACTACCCCACCATGGATAAAGAGGCTTATGGAGTATAGAAAGAAGTGAATAAGGTTCGTCCCTATTGATTGAATAATCATTGTATTATATTTTTCCCACACCCAACAGTCACATCACTGCTTGTTTAGCAATATATGGGTGAAAGGAGGGCAAAATGGATAACTTGATTGCAGGAATATGACCTAGAAATTAAGCCAGTTTACACAAGCCATGGCCATGTTATTTGTTAGCAAGTGGCATAAGCAGTGGATATAAAGGAATAGAACACCCTTTAGGGTGGGAGAAATAAATTGAGATGTATGATATTGAGTGAACCTCCCCCACTACCAACTTTAACTCTTGGTACATGGATGTGCACCAATACCTTGAGCATGGCCTTGTTCCCGCCTACTTTTCTGCACGACAGAAGAGGGAACTGTGGTTAAACTATTTATCCTATTAGCTGGCACATGGGGTGATTTTCAGAAAGCACCATAAGGGAGTATTTGTTAGGTATTTAGATGCACATGATTCATATATGGTATTGCGTGATCTCCATGATGGACTAATCGGGCAAGACTTTGCGAGAAACAAAAGGACACATAAAATTATCTGGGTCAGGTTTTATTGGCCCATACTATTCAAATATGCTCATTATTATGTGCACAAATGTCAGGTATGTGAATGGTGTGTAGGCAAAAAATACTAAGTAAGCTGGCCCACTGTAGCCTATCACAGTGGAAGAACCATTTCAACAATGGGGCTTAGGCATTATTGGCGAAATATTTCCACATTCATCAAATCAACAACACTACATTCTCACTACTACATATTACTTCACATGATCCATAGAAGTAGTTCCACTCAAACATGTGAATGATCAAGAAGCCATCAAATTTATACAACATAACACCATTTCTAAGTTCGACGTTCCTATATCACTTGTTTTTGAAAATTCAATGTTTTTTTTGTCATTGAAGTTTTAGGATTTTTCATTATAAAATGGAATTTTATTGAGAGATACTACTAAATAGTACCCTCATAAGAATGGTCTTGTTGAATAAACGAAAAAAAATTTGATCCAAATCATTAAGAATACAATATTATCTATGAGAATGAACCAACACTCTACACTAGTAAATTCTTTACGGGATGGCCGAGTCATGGCTAAGCCTTCCCTGAGCACCTCCCCTTACTTCCTGGTATACAGAAAAGAATCCATCCTTTTCCCTAACATATACTTTCCCACTCTCTAACTTTCCTACAAGTCCCAAGGCAAGTCATGTTGTTTTGTACAACGTAGGATGGACACCCTTCATAAACCCCAGAAAGAAATATTGAAAGCCAAAGTAAAATTCTTACTTCACTAAAGACGTATCAAGAGGTGGGTCAGTAGAAATTCATTAGGGAATAATTTTTTTAGTGTGGGTGACTTAGTCCTAAAATGGGATAAAGCCCATGAAGACAAAGGAAAGCACACCAAATTTCAATCCCCGTGGATTTGACCTTTCACAGTACATGAGAAACTTGGCCAACACACCTACCATATTCAATCAATTGATGGGAAGATTGACTCTCTCCCTGTTAATGGCCAATATCTAAAACACTATTTTCAATGACCATCAGGGGTTTTTCCCTACACAATGTACATTTCTATTGTTTTGTTAATTGTTTTCTTATTCTTTTCTTTCTTTCTTGTTTTTCATGTGAATAAGCATTCTCGTTTTCCATGTTTTGGTTCCTGAGATTGGGCGTGACCAAAGTTTAAGGGGCCTTGTGACATTGTAACATTTGGTTAGCCTCTTAGTCTATCTTCCTTGCATTGGTTTTTTCTTTTGGTCGATAATTTTTTCATGAAAAAATATGATTTTTCCGTAAGGGGATTTTTTGGAAAACCATGAACTCTTGTTTATTTGAGAAACCATGTGCCTATATTCAATCTTTCTCTTTTCGTGTTCTCATGCTTATCCAATCATTATAAAATGATAAGGAGAAAATCTAAGCAAGAAAAATTAAATTAGAGGTAATTATATATGTCTATGAAGGAACAACCTCTCCTTCTCTCAATAAGTCAAGATCCATATTCCACCCAGAAAATTAAGTGTCAATGCACAGTCATCTTCTGAAAAAATAAATAAAGGCGAAAGAAGAGAAAGGCTTAATATGCGGATAAGTGAAGAAATCAATGTTGTTGGGGCAATTTTTAGGCTTGGTGGCAGTGGAACAATGTTTTTTTTCCTCAAGTGACTTCATTACAGTATTGTGAAGGCTTTTTGGTAGCAGAGAAATATCAGAGATAAAAAATTATACTCTAAAATTATTCAAATCACGAGCTTCACTACTCTTCCTTGACTGAAACATTGTGATAAAGCTAAATATTTTTTGGGTTAAACCATAATGGAATGACATCGAATTATTTTATTATTGGGGTAAATGGGGAAACCAAAGTGATATGCATGATGAATCAATACTCCCGGAAGAATAAGGGCCCTGAAAAAAAGAAATTAACCGAGACACAGAAGTTGGAATTATACTAGTGTGTCACCAAGTGTTGTAGCTGCTACAAACCCCTCCAAAATTTTGGCCTATGCCAAATTTTCAAAGAATTTCTTGGTCTTTTTCATCATTTTTGCAAAATTTTAAGTTCATTTCATTGGTTTTTCACACTGTTTTGATCCCCTTCACATTATAAGAAAAGTGTCATATTTTGGCATAACGACTATTGTGTTGCATTCGTGATATTTTTTTAATGATTCCAAGGGGTACCATTTTTGTAAATGAGTTTCTTTAACCTTGTTAGTATATTTCATGCTCATTTTGAATGTCTTGAGCATTGTCACACAAGTTTCATCATAGTCATCATAAAGTCTATCTTTGATGTCACACTTGTCGTAATCAGTTGTAATGCTCTCACACGGAGGGAAATTTTTTCTATGCATGATATATGTTTTTTGAGTCATAAAAATATGTTTTGTGTGTGATCATAGTCAAAGTACATCACTGTTCACTGATACCACTGATCTTTGCACTCAGTCATTTTTCGTTGAACTTCCCGACCAAGAAACATAGCTTTTCCCTTCCTTCCCAAACTTGTGCATTGTGAAGTCTCAGTCCTCTAGCTATGACCCTGCTATTTGGAACTACACAGTGCAATACTGGCCTCCAAAGACTACTCCATTACTTATTTTTTATGACCAAGACTTGACCTTGACCTTCAGAATTGTGTAGTCAAGGACTTGGCCTGGCTTGAACCATGCACTTTATAGCTTCCACACACAAGCTTATCCCTTGAGCCTTATAAATAATAATTGCATAGTCACCCAAGCCCTCTTGAACTGCTGGACTATGTAGTGATATTCCTCATCTCTCATTCTTAAAACTTATTCCAACTGAACCTGAAAAATGCACAGTCATGTCACTGCAAGAAAAAATGACATTAGTGAGGTTCATGCTTATGACGGCCCTTTAAAGCCCCTCACCAATGTCACATATGGTGATGGTCCTTAAAAAAGCATCATTTTAAGTGTATATAGTGATGGTCCTTTAAGGTTCATCACTAAAGTCTTTTTCAATGACACTTTTGGTGAGGGTCATTAAAGGCCCATCAATAATTCTCTCTTTGGTGACACTTATAGTGATGAAATTTTAATGACCCTCACCAATGCTCTTTCTGTTACTTTTGTTGACGGTCAAAACATTTTCGTCATCATTGCCCATTCCAATGAGTTTTTGATGACGCTACATGCCTGTTAATATGGTTTTTGTCAAAATATAACGATTGAAGACCATTATTATAAGTCCTTTTTATAATATGTCAAACTCCATAGTGGTTAGGGTCAGTCAATTTATTAAGAATTAATTAGTGTGTATCATTTCCCTCAAGTAATCACTAGTCGAATAGAGTTTTCCTATGAGTCAACACATGATTCATATCTATTAAGTTTATTATCTAGAAATTTACCTTTAGATAAACTTCCACTAGTGTATGTAGGAAATATATTACTTAATACTTAATCAAACTCTGTCAATTATATTAATGAGAAATACCTAACACTACTCAATAATCTAGGCACGCCTTAAATTAATGCTTTGGAACACACTAACATTTATTATCACCTCGCATGTCTTGGAACATCTTTGTACCTAGAACATACCTTCATGACATTAATGCCCAAGCACATGGTGGCATGCACTATCACAACATAAAACTCTCCTAGCATGTGTTGGCATGCATGTAGTCCCTAGCATGCCCTGTAACACCTTTGTTGCATGCATTAACATACATTAGTGCTTAGCACACAATGCCACTTGGAATTTGTTGGGGTTTATTCTTAGTGTGCCTTGCATGCCCCTTTTGAAAAAGATAAAGTCAACTTGACCTATTAACCCTCTTATGTGTTCAGTTCCTTGTCTTTTAGCTTGGTTCTTCCTTTTTCTTCCTTGAAACTTCTTGACACATATTGACATACGCTAGTACCCTGCACATCCTTAGCACTTGACATTTATTGACATATCTTGGAACTATTTGGAACATATAATTAGCACACCCTAGAACTCCCCCGCACACTTTGGCACTTCTTGTCATGCCTTAATGTTCCCTAGCACGCCTTACCAATGCTTATCATACCTTGTCACTCCCTTCTTTGCATGAAAACTAGCACTCATTAACACTAGTCCCTCGCACACATTCCTCATATTCATTAACTTCCATAAATTTTGACCTATTTCTCCCTTAATGTTTTGTCCTAGTACTCCTTAACACTCCTCAATATGCATTAGCACTCTCTAGCACACCTTAGAACTCTTCAACATTCCCTTCCACTTCATAGCATGCATAACACTTCCTAACACATATTGGGTCTTGGCACATGTTGGTGCTTGGAAAGTATTAGAATTTATGGAATACGTTGATATGACTTGGTATGATTTGGCATGGTTTAATATTAAATTTATTTGAGATCAATTGTTGGAAAGTAGATGAGAAGCAACAAAGGAATACTTGGCACTTAGAATGCACTAATAATTTTCACTTGGCACCTATTGTTGCCCAGTGTTGGTGTGTGTAGCATGCCCGTCTCGAAAAAGGTAAATTGATGACTTATTAACCCTCTTATGTGTTCATTTCCTTATAGTTTAACTTGTTTCTCCATTTTGTTGCCTTGACAGTCCCTGACACGCATTGACACACCCTTTCACATCTTCACATGCCTTATCACTTGGCACATCTTCACATGTTTGACATGCCTTTGCACTATTTGGCTGATCTTATCATTCCCTAGCACACCTTGGCACTCATGTCCTCATAGATAGCCTTTACATTTTTTCACTACATGGGAATCCAATCAAATCCTTGGATACTACAATTCATGTGGCAACATTGGCCTACTTCAACAACAAAAACTTGACCGATTTCACCTACTATGAGTAGATTGTGCCTTTTTCACCTAAGAACCACATATAACTCATCTTATGCCACTCATGTACAAGCTCAACTTGTCCCACTTAACTAGTTACGAAGACAAGGATCACATGATCTAGCCATGGCCATAAAACAACTAAGAAACATAATTTTACACAAGCAATATCTCACATGTATGTTTAGTTCATATAAATAGTAGAACATGAACTAAGAGTTTGAAACAACCACAAGATTCCCAAGGCACACAAGATATAAGTTGACAGAAGCCGAGTGCCCCAAAAATTATACACAACAATGTACAATATGAAATTATCTAGAATAGTTTAAAACATGAGCATGTAGCCAAAGTGTACCACATCTCATATAAAAAAATATCTAAAGGAAAAAAATGCTTTTCCTAGAAAAAAGTGATCTCCCTTTGTCTAAAACTACTATGTCGAGCCTCGTATAAAAATCATAGGCTCTCCTCCTATAAATCCTATTCTAAAAATTTCCTAACACACATTTTCCTTAGCACACTTGAATTCTTTGACACTCCATGGCACACACTCTTATTCATTACTTTCCATGCATTTTGACCTAACTATGCCTTGATATGCCCTGACAATCCCTAACACTCTAGTTCAACATGCATTCACATTGTCCGACATGTGTTAGCATGAATTTTAATTCCTTTGCATGCCATGACCCTCCCTAGCTATCATGCACTCACAACTACCCTTATTTAATTTGCAACATGGGAACCCAACAAAGCCCTTCCTTGACTACAAGAGCTTGACCAAGTTACAATAACTATAACTAGACTATGTTGTTGAATTGTGTGGCTTGGGAGGTCCGCCACAAGCCTAGTGAGATGGGTTTGTGTGAGTTTGGTCACAAAACCATTTGTGGGGAAAGAAGCCAAGAAAAGGGATTTTGGACCCAAGATGGGGTTCAAAATCTAAAATAAACTTAAAAAGGAAAATTAATATTTCCTACAATCTGAGTAGATAAATCCCATAAGTTCTAGAGGGTTCCCAAGAGATCTAGGAAAAACTATTTAAGGAGTCCTTAGGATGAAGGAAATAACATCAAGCGAGAAGGATCTCATTCGATCAAGGCTGTGAAGAGAGATGTAGTCCTAACGAGGCCATGATCATTAGCATGTATAGAATTCATTAATATGCCTCAATATGCTTTAGCATGGTTTCATATTAAAGTTAGTTGCGATCAATTATTAGGAAGTAGAAGAGAAGTAACAAAGGGTGATTTGGCACTTAGAATACACTAACATTTGGTACTTTACATTTATTTTAACCTAGTGTTGTTGTGCATAGCATGTCCCTCCTGGAAAATGGAAATTGATAACTTATTAACCCTATGATGTGTCCATTTCCTTGTAGTTTAACTTGTTTATCCTTTTTGTTGACTTGATAGTCCCTGGAATGTATTTTCACACCCTTGCACATCTTGGCATGCCTTAGCACTTGACACATCTTAGCATATTTGACATTCCTTCGAAAAATCTGGCACATGTTAGCATTCCCTAGAATTCCTTTGCACTCATGCCCTCACAACTAGCCTTACATGTTTTCATGAATTGGGAACCCAATCAAGTCCTTAGCTACTACATTTCATGTGCAATTGGTCTGCATCAGCCATAACAACTTGATCAATTGCACCTACTACACGTATATTGTGCCCCGTTCACCTAAGAACTGCCTATACCTCATCTTAGGGCACTGATGTCCACGCTGAACTTTTCCCACTTAAGAAATTACTGAGACAAGGATCACATCTAGCCATGGCCATAAAACAACTAAGAAACATAGCTTACATAGGAAATATTTGACATTTATGTCCAGTTCATATAAAGAGTATAGAATTAACTGAGATTTTGAAAGAACCACAAGATACACAAGACACACAAGATATAAGTTGGCACAAGCCGAGTGCCCAAAAACTTATACACAACAATGTAGAATATGAAATTGTCTAAAATAGTTTAAAACATGAGCATTTGGCCAAAGTGTGCCACATGCCATATAAAAATAATAGATAAAGGAAAAATAGGGTTGTGCCCAACACAAAGTCTCCCTTTATTTAAAACTACTTTTTCGAGCTCATTATCACAATCATAGGCTTGCCTCTTGAAAATCCTATTATGAACTTATTCTAACACACTTCATCCTTGGCACACTTCAATTCACTAATACTCCCTGGCACACACTCTTATTTTGTTCATTTCCATGGATTTTGACCTAGTTCTCCCTTGTGATGCCTCAACACTCCTTAACACTCCTCACCATGCATTGACATTGTCCAACATGTTTTAGCACACCTTTTAATTCCTTGGAATGCCCTAACCCTCCCTATTTATCATGCCCTCACAACTAACCTTACTTAATTTTCAACTTGGGAACCCAACCAAGTCCTTGCTTGACTATAGGAGCTTGCTGAAGTTACGATTACTACAACTAGACTATGTTGTTTAATTGTGTAGCTTGGGAGGTACTCCACAAGCCTAGTGAGATGGGTTTGTGTGAGTTTGGCCACAAAATTCTTCGTGGGAAAATAACCCAAGCGAAGGGGCTTTGTTCTTGAGATGGGATTTAAAATCTAAAAGAAAATTAAAAAGAAAAAATAATATCTCCTACGGTCTAAATAGATAAAGTTTGTAAGTTCTAGAGCGTTCTTAAGAGGCCTAGTTAGGAAAATATATTTAGGGATTCCTTAGTATGAAGACAAGAACACCAGGTGAGAAGGAGCTCATTTGATCAAGAAGGTGTTGTAGTGTTACAAGTACAACTCCCCATTTTTTTAGATAAATAGTATAGAATGAATAATGGGAACCCTTTGAAAATTATTCTTAAGGTTAAATCAATTTTAAAACTTAGAAAATTTAACCTATTAGATTGAGTTTTGTTTTTCATAAAAAACATAAGAAAATCATGAAAATGTGCTTCACGGAACCCATATAGGACTAAGAGTACAAGGAGCAAGAAAGAAATCGTCGTAGTATGAATCGCCAAAACAATAAACAACAATAAGCAAAATGGCGAAACACCGATATGCGAAATGTTGAAATGCCGATGAACGAGGGTACAAAATACGTCATATAACAGATAGCGATATTGCAAACTTTCATATGACATATGCCAATATCGCATTCTGTCATTTAATAGGAAAAATCGTCGTAATATCGCATGTTCACATATCACAAATTTCTACGAAACGTCAAAATTTTTCTACTCATTAAAACGCCGACATACGAATCCCAATAAGATAACAATTTTCAAACTCAGGTGAAGCCCATACTAATAATTTGATGTAAATTAAGGTGTTTTATGATTTAGATTTTTGGAAATGATTTTATTATTATTTCAGATTTAATACTAAGAATTCCCATTATGCCTGAGTTAAGGTGATACGACAGTTAATAGCATTTGATGTGATTTCAACTTATGCTCTCTGTTTTTCTTTCAACAGGGTAATTCTGGTAATTTAGGCATAAAATTATTTCAAGGTTGCTTAAAGCACGAAGCAATTCTGCCACCCAACCTATGTTAGTTTTTAAACAAGAAGAAGATCACGAGATGACTCCTCTAGTCTCAGACACAACATGAAACCTAGAAATTGGTTCTTCATGTTGGGAAAGGATTTCTAATTTGTGAATGAGAATCCACAAGTAATTTTGAATAGGAGGGCTATAGCAGACAATACTGCATCCTCAGATTCAGACTCATGGTCCAACACAACTAACTCTTTCCTACACAGAATTGTTGCACGTTGTAAAATGTTGCCATACACAGACTTATTAAGATGGGTGTTAGATCATGTGGACATATGAGATAGATTGTTTGTTACCAAAATCAAAATAATCTTTGGTTCCCTTAGGTCTATAGTTTTTAATGAAATTTACAAATTTCTTGAACCCAAGAAAATGATATGACAATTATTTTGTCCATGAATTTATGCGAGAGAATGAGCACCCTGCAAATGTTATTAAGGATTGGAGAAATGATCCTAATAAAAATAAACATGATGATACTGGTATGCACTTAGTATTTTCTCTTAAAATCCCATTCTTGCAAATTGCTGCAATGATATGTCATCTTTTTGGGTCTTCAAATACAACCAAGTTTAAAGAATATTGGGCACCCCTGATAGAAGCATCCTCTAATGGCTATATTCTTGATTAGGCTAATATTCTGTCTGATAATTTGATTATATGTATCACTATCTTTAGAGAAAATCATAATCTTCCATCCAATATATTCACTCCTTTTTATATGAGTTCATTTATCCTAGATGTTATTTGTTTTTCTACTGAATTTCCATCGTTAGGATGGAAATGGACCAGAGAAGTTAAAACCCCGTCTTTCTACAGTTAGAATTCCTGTGGGAATAAAAATACCACTCCCATATGTTTAAAATATGCAATGATGTAATGATCCCAGTTTTTCAAATAATTTTCAAAAGGAAAATCTCTCGTCACCCATGAAGCCAATAGAAATCTTAGGTCTATATAAGAAGATGGTTTGATGAGGAATTTTTCACGTATATCTAATTTTTTGGAAGTCATGCTTGTCCTCATGTCCTACCTTTATATATACCAGCTAAATTATTTTCCAAAGAAATTTCTTATTATACTGTAGGTAATTTGTTGACTAAATTGCTGAAAGAAGCCAAAAATAGAATTTGGCCAAGTTTTCATATCACATGTGGGTCATATACTCTCGACATTTTCAAGCATGCATGTCTTCAAATTGATCAATTAAAATCCTTCAAATTCCAAATTCTTCCCAATGGAAGTTATGATGTGTATGGTGTTGCCAAAGAAATAACAAATCAAGTTAAGCTGCAAGCATTTGCAAGCAAGCCTGATAAATTTGATGATGTGTTTGAATCAATTCCAGAATTCTCAAAGGTTCTGCAAATCGCAACTGTGAGATTCAATCTAGAAGAATTGATACAATCCAAACAATATCGTGAACATAGGAATTCTCATTTGCTAGATTAGATGTTCCACATGCCAATTCCAGAACAAATTCCTATTCCTTAAGTTCAGATTCAATTTCCAGAAGTAGAAAATGTTATGATTCCAATTCCTCCAGTTCAAGTACAAGTACCAGTGGTAGAACCATAAATCATAAATGTTCCACAAGAAGAGAGATTTAATTAGGACTGGGAAATTTTTGAAAAATAATTATCTGATACTAATATTTCTACTGATGAGAATTCTATTTTGTTAGAAAATCTTCCCACTGAAGATTCTCTAAGAACATAAATTCATATAGGTGAATCAAGTGTTCAAAAAATATCCTCTAATTTAATGGTTCTGAAGAGAAAAGATAAATTCAAGAAATCTAATATACTGTAGAGGTTTCCAAAATTTGTATTCATCAAAATTAGACACCAAGGACCAATGGTACAAAGGGGAGACAAGAAGAAACATCGACAGAAGACATGGAGATTTTCCCTGCTTTTGCAACAGCATAAATAATTCTTAAGATTGAAGAAATACCCCCTTTGGATGTATTTTATAGTCCAAAGCATAAAGTTGTTGTATGCAAGTCAAAGAAGAAGTGAAATATTGAATATTCTCCAAATATTCATATGGACACAACATCGATGCAAGTTCTCTGGAAAGGAAAACAATAAACTCCAGGGAAATAACTTAGCCTATTATCTTAGATTGCAGGTGCTTATGCAGATGAAACTATTCATAAGGTAGCAGAGATTAAGTCATTAATCATGGAGAAATATTATAAAATCACTCAAATGGAGAAAAATTTCTTCAAAGAAAAACAAAGGATAGAGCAGGAGTTGCAATAAAATATTAATAATTTGTAAATTGAGTTTGAAGGTCTCAAACTAAGAATTGAGAATGAAATTAAAGAAAATGATTTAATAGTCTAGAAAGTACAACAGAACATTAAAAAATCTCTAGGAGAATCCATAACTTAATGAGGTAAATAAAGAAGCAACCGATATGGAAACATTGCTGGTAAACCAACAAAAAAATTTCTATCCAAAATACCAACAAATTCAAGATCAAATTAAAATAAGTGATCAGTTAGTCACTTAAATTTCTGATTTGAGGATTTATTATGAGGAAACTAATGATAAAGTGTCTAAGTATCTAGATTGGCAAGACACAGTGCAAGGGAGAGCGGCCTATCTTCTTCTCTTTGAAGAATCAATAAAGGACATAATATTTGGAGACCGGGACATGAAAATGAAAAGTGTAGAATTAGCTATTATTAGAGCTAAAAACATGTCATTTAACATTTATGAGTATATTAAATATTCTCTTCTGCAAGTTAATAATATCCAAGAAATTCAGAAATACACAATGCCTGAAGTTAGCCTTTTGAAACAATATTGGCAAGAAACATCAAGCAGGAAAGATCTTGAAATAGAAAACTTGACAAAGATAGAGATGGAACTTTACTGGTATCTGTTGATCATTCCACACAATCAATTTAGAGTGTTGAGGTGTCTTTCCAATGCAACATTTCAACTTCTTCCAACACTTAATGATGCAATATTCACATTCTAGATGGGAATGTAGCCAATGCATCCCCCCAGCTCGAATATATGATCAAAGCTTGCCAGATGAAAGAAGAGTTAGAGAGTGGATCCGAGAAACAGTCTTGATACTGTTACAACTAATGCATTTTAATTTCCTAGCTTTTAGTTTATATTTTATATTAGATTAAGAATACTTCCTTCACAATTCTTCTATTTTTGTAACATTAATTAGTATTTAAACCCCTTTCATGCATTTAGAAAGGGGTCCAGATTTTTAAGAAGGTGGCTTTTGGAACTTACTCTATTGTTTGAACAAAAGTATCTAATTGAAAGTCTAAGCCCATAGGCTATCTTTTTAGAACTAAGCTAGATACAATGGGTACTATTATCTGTGTATTAATAATTTTATGTTTCTGAAATTATACCAAACTTGTTTCTATCTATTTCTCTCTTTATGATAAGCATTGAAACGATAATATTCTTATTACTATTGATAAAATGTATTGAATGATACGTTTTTAGATAAGTGACTTTGAAATTTGTTATATGATTAATTTTCTTCATCAACTAAATCAATTACATTGATCTAGTTTCCTTAATGTGCTTATATTCATATTAGTATGCAAATGATATATATCATTTCATACTTATGAAATATTACTCTATAATCATATAAATCGATCAATCCCAACAAGTAGTTAGAAATAGTTTTATTTGAGGTATATATATAAATTTGAGCTCAAGATTCGGTCAAAGAAATGACCAGAATATATGGATCCATATGAGCTAGTACGAGTCTCTTCTGGAGGAAAGAATTGTCATTTTTGCTATGGGTGGATATGGTTTGTATAATTCCCTATTTAGGGAGGTTTCCTAGCATGTTCAATCCATAAGGTATGCCATTAAGATTATGAAAAATCTTCATAGGAGAAGAGGGGTTGTGACCCTTACAAAGAGGTTTATCTCTTCAATATATAATACAAATTTTAAAGATGGTTTGCATAAGTATGTGCGGAGATAGAAAATCCAAAGGAAGGTGGAACCTGAGTAGAAGATGGAGCAGAAGAAATGTGCCACATGAGGAATGGATTGAAGAGGATATGATTTTTTTGTATTATCCGTATATTTTTAGATAGATATCTGAAGCAACCTATAAATAGTTAGTCAGTGGACTATTAATGGATGATTTGTGACCCTAGTTCAATCATCTACAAATTGCTAGAAGGATGATAAGATGGGTAATTCAGATTTGTTCATAGATTGCACAAAAAATAAATTTGTACACAAGAATAGTGATTTTGAGAGGACTCAAATCACTATTAGGTGCCATATTTCAAGAGCCCTAGAGGAGGGTAGTGTTGTGGGCACTAGATCAGTAAAATAATTTATTGTCGTTGGGAAAATGTGTTGTGAAAGCAGCTCCAGAAATAGAAGAAAAGAGATATCAATGCCTTAGAAGCAAGCCACTTTGAGGGGGAAACCTCTAATACATTAAATGAATGAACAATTATTGGATGATACAAATGACAAAACCTCCTTTCTATATATAGGAGTCCATGGGGCCATAATGAAATCCTAGTGGGGCCACAATATAATCCTAGCTGACCTAACAATAATAATTTAAGGGAACAATAATAATAATATGGGGGTTACAGGGGTACAACAATAACAATAAGGGGGTTACACTAACAACAATAAGGGACTATACTAGTAATAGAGGGACCTAACATTCTCCTCTCCTTCAAAAAGGTGTTGTCCTCAATGCTTGAGTAGCTCCGGGTGCTTTTGTATAAAATTCTCATCCTCCCATGTGGAAACTTTAGTGGGTAAGTTCTTCCATTTGATGAGATACTTTGAAATAGATCGATTTATTAGTTTTCAAGTTCTTGTTTCTGTGACTACTTCAGGTTCCAATATCGTTTTTCCTTCCTCATCAAGTTCTAGCAATATTGTTTGAACTGGAAGTTTGTCCCCTATAACCTTTTTTAAGCATGAAACATGGAAAACAAGATGCACTCGCAAAGAAGTAGGAAGCTCCAATTTGTATGCCATAGCACCAATCTTTTGCAAAACCTTGTAAGGACCATAGTACTTTGGCGATAATTTATTATCCTTCTTAGCTTGCTTGAGAGACGTTTTTTTGTATGGCTGTAGCTGTAAAAATACCCAATCTCCAACATCAAAACTTCTCTCACTGTGATGTTGAACTGCCTATTGTTTCATTCTATTTTTTGCAAAATTTAGGTTATCCTTTAAGAGTTGGAGAACATCTTGTTGATGCTTGATGTGATCCTCCACTGCTTGAACCCTAGAATTTTCCCTTAAAGAAAATGTGATGGATGGTGGATGATATCCATAAAGTGCCATAAATGGGGTCATTTTTGCTGCAGTATGGAAGGAAGTATTATACCACCATTCAGCAAGAGGTAACCACTTGACCCATTGTGCTTGCTTATCACATACAAAACAATGAAGATATCCTTCCAAAAATATATTTACTATCTCTGTTTGACCATCAGATTGAGGATGATAAGATGAGCTATGAGCTAGTTGAGTATCCAAATAAGAAAATAATTCTGTCCAAAAATTTACTGTAAAAATGGGATCTCTATTACTTACAATAATCTTCGGGTTTATATGTAGCTTTTGAATTGTTTCCATAAATGCAGTAGCAAGTGTACTTGCTTTAAATGGCTGAGATAATGCACAAAAGTGTGCATACTTGGTAAGTCTATCAACTACCACCATGATGAAACTCCTTCCTTCGGACTTAGGTAAACTTGTGATAAAATCCATTGAAATCTCCTCCTAATGTTGACCTAGAATGGATAAAGTTTGTAGAAGACCTGGGGTATTTATTGTCTCAAGTTTATTTTGTTGGCAAACCAAACATTTCGCTAAAAAATTTTGAATATCATATTTAAGGCCATCCCAAAAAAATTCTTTCTTCACCCTGTGGTAATTTTTTAAAAATCCCGAGTGTCCTCCTAAAGGAGAAGTGTGCAAGTCCAAAAGAATATTTCGTTTTAGTTGGGAATTATTGCAAATATATAAGCGATCTTTGTACCATAAGGAACCATTTTTTCAACTAAATGTATCAGATGTACTAGGATCTTGTAGCAACTTTTGAATGAGATTCCACACTTCTTCGTCCTTCTTCCATTCATCCCTTGCTTCGGTTATCCAATTTGGTTGGATAGGTTAAATGGCACGAAGCAATGCTTCCACCTCTTCATCCTTTCTTGAGAGTGCATATGCAACAACATTTAGCTTCCCTTTTTTGTAGATGATTTCAAAGTCATAACCCAACATCTTTGTGACCAAATTTTTCTGCTCTTCTGAAGATAGTATTTGTTCCAAAAAGTGTTTAAGACTATCATGATCAGTTTTTACCTTGAAGTGTCTTCCCATTAAGTAAGGTCTCCAGTTATTTAGTGCATGTAGTATTGCCAACATTTCCTTCTCATAAATAGTCTTTTTTAAATACTTTCCTTTCATTAAATGACTTTAAAAATCAATGGGTCTTCCTTCTTGCATTAAAACAACACCAATTCAATTTCCTGAGGCATCACATTCGACAATAAAGGTTTTTGTGAAGTCTGGCATAAATAAGACTGGTGCTCGGAAAATTACCTCTTTAATATGTTCAAAGGCCTTAGTTGCTTCAAGAGTCCATGAAAATGAATCTTTCTTCACCAATGTTGTTAGAGGTGCTTCTATTCTCCCATAATTCTTTACAAACTTGTGATAATACCCTATTAAGCTGAGAAATCCACGCAACTGATTTATGGTTGTGGGGACTTTCCATTCCTTAGTGGATTTAATTTTTTTAGGGTCTACCTTAACACCCTAATGAGATACAATATGACCCAGATTTTCCACCTCTTGTACTCCAAAGAAACATTTGGATGTTTTTTCATATAATTGTTTCTCCTCAAATAGTTTGAGCACAATGTCAACATGATGAACATGATCCTTCCAAGACTTGCTATATATTAGTATATAATGAAAAAATACTAGCAAAAAATTTTTAAGGAAGGATTTGAAAGTGGAATTCATTAACCCTTGAAATGTAGAAGGTACATTGGTAAGGCCAAAAGGCATGACCAAAAATTCATAATGACCCTCATGAGTTCAAACTGTTATTTTTGTAATATCTTCAGTCTTCATTCTAATTTGATGATATCCTAAATGAAGATCTAACTTGGTAAAATAAATTGCTCCATGTAATTCATATAATAATTCATAAATCACAGGAATGGGAAATTGATCTTTAATAGTGAGCTTATTGATCTCCCTATAATTCAAACACATGCACCATGATCCATCTTTCTTTTGCACCAATACTACTGGAGCAGAGAAAGAACTTTGACTAGGTTGAATTATACCAGCCTCTAACATTTCTGCAATCATATGTTCAATTTCACTCTTTTTGACATAAGTATATCTGTAAGGGTAGATTTCTGGAGAAACACTTCTCGGAATCAAATGAATAGCATGATCGTGATTACGAATAGGTTGGATTTCTTTGGGAGTATCAAACACCTTGGAATGATTGTCCAAAACTTTTTGGATATATGGAGAAATAGATGATTTTGATGTTGGAACTTCTAGTGAGCATAATTGTCCAATTATGCCCCATTGTTCTTTCTTTAGAATAATTTTCATGAAATTAGAGATTATTATCTTTTCTGGCTTCCCTGTGATACACTGTAATTCAATTTCCTTTCCTTCTGAAAAAAATTTCAAGAAAATTTCTTGAATATTAAAAGCTACCATCCCCAAAGATTGTAACCATTGTACTCCTAGTACAACATCAACACCTCCCATTGTGATGGAAAGCATTTGACTATTCAATAAATATTCCCCCATGGCTAGCTTGATATTATGGAATTTTCCAGAGAAATTTGTAGTTCCTCCATTCGCAACCATCAGTTGACATTCCGGTGTTGGGTATAGGAAACAATTCAATTCCTTGGATACCTTACAATGAATAAAATTATGGGTACTACCTCAATCAATCAACACTATTACCTTTTTCTTCTTGATATGTCCTATCTTGAGAGTTTGAGGAGTGGTAATTCCTACCAATGCATTACATGATATGGTTGGACTCATTTCTTCTTCTTCTAGGGTTTCTTCCTAGTGTATATCCTCTACTTTTGAAGCTTCTTCTTCATTTTCTTCCTCCTCTTCACAATCTATGTAAAATAATTTCTTCTTAGCACACTTATGACCTTTAGTGTATTTTCTATCACAACTGTAGCAAATCCCTTTTTCATTTTTTTCTTTGAATTGTTGTGGTGTCAACCTTGTAGGTTGTGGAAGTTTAGGAGTAGCAACACTTCCATCTTTATAGCTGTGAGTGGTAGGTTTCCTTGTCGCCATAATTTTACATTCAATTTTTCTTTCCAACTTGAATGCCTTCTCCAATGAATCAGGTTCCAAAACATGAACTTCATGTTGTCTGTTATCCTTTAAAGTCCCTATGAAGGCATCAATCCTGTGTTCCTTTGGAATATCAATTACCCTTATATTCAATTTTTGGAAGTCCTTAATGTGCTCCGCCACTGAACCCTTTTGTTTGAGATTTATCGATTGGCTAAAGAAGGTGTTTCTCCTTGTATCCTCATAATGTGCTGTCATTTCCTCCGTAAAAATTGACCAAGTGACAATTGTTTTATGGGAGAAAAGCCATCGATACCATACAAATGTATTTTTTTCTAAATGTAAAGTTGCAATGTGTACCTTTTGTGTGTTTTGCACATTATTCAGATCAAAATATTGCTCCATCTGTAGTAGCCATGTTACGGGATCCTTTCCATCAAACTTCCTCATAGACATCTTTGGAATATGGTGGTTCTTCAATCCAACATTAGAGTTTATGAAATCACGATTAACATTTATTTTTTTCTCATCATGAGTTTCCTCTACTATCTTTTCACCATTAGGAATCATTTCTTGTATCAACTTTTTCAAACCTTTGATGTCTGCTTTTAGATCATTCTTCATGTTTTCCATGTTGTCTTTCATTTTTTCCTCCATCTCCTCCATCTTACCTTCCATGCCATCCATCTTAGTTTCAACGCCATCCATCTTAGCTTCCACGCCTTTCTTCAAACCATCCATATTATTCTTCAAACCATCCATCTTCTCTTCCACACCTTTCTTCAAAACATCCATTTCATTTTTTGCTGCTCTTTGCGAGAGCGAAATTTGGTGCACATGCTTTTGTAATTTTGATATATCATGTTGCAATTCTTCATCTTCATGAGTCATAGTAGAGTATTCTAAGGGCTTAAAGGTTGTTGAATTCATTTTAGGAGGCATTTCAAAACTCAATGTTGAAATATATGCTCAATAGGCCCTTGGAATCACTTCAAACTGATTTTTTACACGACTTATGAAATTCAGAAACAAATACACACCTTTTTCTTTCTTTTGAGGAGCTTGATATTGAAATTGAATTATCTCTCTGACTGCGGATCTTCAATATCTGAAATCAAAGTTATCTCCAATCTCCCACAATGACATAATTATGGACTGGTTCAGTAGAGTGAAATTGCACAACTTTCCATGTGTCACTGTTTGCTCCTTAGGCTCTAAAATTGATAGAAAAGAAACTAGAGTCTGTGTACTTCCAGCCACTTTTTACATAATTCCAATCGGATGCACACAGAGAGAGTTATGAATATTTTCCCACGATCACCTCTTTGAGATGAAATTCGAGACCCTGAAAAATACCTAAGTTCCACAGGTCATATCTCTGAAAATGTTGCAAACCAAGCTCTTAAATTTTGTGAAGATGTTCCTCAGGATTTTGGCTTAGCGCTCTAACAATTTCATCTTCTGAGCCTTTGTAGAAAAAAAATTATAGCAAAAATTCCATGATGACCTATTTGGTGCAGCAAAACCCTAGAATCCAAAACTCTGATACCAAATGTTGTGAAACTAGCTCCAAAAATAGAAGAAAAGAGATATCAATGACTTAGAAACAAGACACTTCGAGGGGGAAACCCCAATTAAATTACATGAATGAGAAATTCTTGGATGATACAAATGACAAAACCTCCTTTCTATATATAGGAGTCCATGGGGCCACAATGTAATCCTAGCTGACCTAACAATAATAATTTAAGGGCACAATGATAACAATATGGGGGTTACAGAGGTACAAAAATAACAATAAGGGGGTTACACTAACAATAATAAGGGACTATACTAGTAATATAGGGACCTAACAAAATTGATGGCAGTCCAAGTACAATTGGAGCGTTTTTAGGTGACTATCAAATAAGAGCTCTAAGTCATGTACTTGTGAAGGAAAACAAGACTAGTAGAAGAGTAGGTGTATTGGGCCTAAGGACGTGAAGACTTTGAATGACCTAAGTAGCAATCAAGTGGGCTATCAAACTAGCCCTAGTTCATTTTATTGTAGAGGATTGTGTCATTGAGAAGAAGGGAAACCTCCATATCGCTATACTTGTAATCTTGGAGCAGTAATATGGAAAACATGGGCAGACCAAATAATTTTTCACAATGGAGTTCTGAAAAACTGATCAAAAACCTTAAGTGGTGCATACCTTTAAGGATAAAAGAAGTAGATAGAGGGAAAATTTTTTCGAGGCGAGTTTATTAACATAAGGGAATTGAGTTCGTTGATAGAGGAAAATTGAGGAGTTGCATAATGGGAGGCAAAAGGACCAACTAGATGTCTTCAAGACATGTGGATTGAAAGGGTTGTTTGGCCACCATAAAAAATTGGGTCAAGTGTTGTCTTATTCAAGTTAGATTGGTTTTCAAAGGACTAACACCAATCCCTACTTGTACTTTTTGTATCAGTGTGATTGTAAAGGGCCATCATCCCTGGTACGAGACCTCTAGCCTATTCTATTATAGTTCGTAATTTAACAAAGAACGGTTTGAAAAAGTTAAAAATTTTCATGTGCACTAGCTGACTCCTTGATGCGTGTAGATTTCGTTGTGCAAAGTAGATGTGTTTTGGGACTTCATTGTGTTTTCATCAAAGATTCTAAGACCAAACCCAAATTATCGTGTGTCATGGAAATTCAACATATGCCTTTCTCACCTAAGAACTACATGTAACTCATCTTATACTACTCATGTCCAATCTTGACTGATCCCACTTAACAAGTTACCAAGACAAGGCACATCACATCTAAATGTGGCAATAAAACAACTAAGAAACATAATTTTCATCTTGACATTCCATAGCGCCTTACACTTCTTAAATGCCTTAGCATTATGTGGCATGTGTTAGCATCCCCTACATTCCTTGACATGCTTTTACACACCATAGCACTTCCTGACACACCTTGGTAGTTTAAAATACCTTGGCATTGCCTAGCATATAACCTTGTCACTCCCTCCTTAACACACCTAGAACTCATTGAAACTCCCTATCACACAATTATTCGTTAATTTCCATGCATTTTGACTTAGTGCTTCCTTGTGTTTACTTGACACTCCCTAACATTCCCTAGCCTACATTGGCACACCCTAACACCTGGCACATATGGCATGCCACCCTATCACTCTAGCATTCCTTGGCACTACCTCACATACCTTGTCACTCTCTCCTTAGCACACCGAGAGCTCATTGAAACTACCAGTCACAAAATTGTATTCATTCATTTCCATGCATTTTTTCCTAGCGCTCCATTATTTTTCCATAGCATTCCTTAACATTCCTTGGCATGTGTTGGTACACCCTAGCACCTAGGACATCTTGGCATATTGCCCTGGCCTCTAGCATTCTGTGACACTGCCTACCATACCTTGTCACTCCCTCCTTAGCACACATGGAAGTCACTAACACTTCCAATCACAAACTCTTATTTTTTAATTTCCATGCATTTTGACGTAGTTCTCCCTTGTGTTTCCCTAGCACTCCTAGTTAACACTTCCTTGCATGTGTTGGCACATCTTAGCTGCATGCCACCCTAGCACTCTATCATCCCTTAGTGCTACCAATCATGCCTTCTCACTCCTCCTTATCACTCTTGGAACTTGTTGAAACTCCTTATCACAAACTCTTATTCATTCATTTCCATGCATTATGACATAGTGCTCCCTTGTGTTTCTCTAGCACTCCCTAACACTCCTTGGCACACATTGGCACACCCTGGAACTTGGCACATATTGGCATGCTTTCCTAGAACTCTATCATGCCTTGAAATTGAATAGAATACCTTATCAATCCCCCCCCCCCTTAGGACACCTAGAACTTGATAACACTCCCTGTCACACACCCTTATTCATTCATTTCCATGCAATTGAAACTAGCTCTCCATTCGGCTTCCTTGGCACTCCCTAGCATGCTTTGGTGCCAAAACCTAGCACCTAACACATATTGGAACTCCTAACATGCCTTGAAAATTTCTAGCATGTATTATCACTTCCTAGGATTCCTTGCACGCCTTGGCACTCCCTACTTGTCATGCCCTCATAGATAAACTTACTTTTTTTGCGACTTGGGAACCCAACCAAGTCATTGAAATAATAGTGTTATGTCTAACACAAATTCCCCCTTTGTCTGAAACTGTTTCATCCATCCCCTTATCACAATCATAGGCTTTCCTCCTTCAATTCCTATTGTGAAATTATCCTAACATTTTTTCCATGTGACACCTCGAATTCACAGAGCCTCCCTGAAAAACACTCTTATTCATTCATTTCCATGCACTTTTTACTAGTTCTCCCTTGTGATGCCTCAACACTCCCAAACACTGCTCGTCATGCATTAACCACAAAGGATTCACTACAGGAGAAATACCATAGCACATGGGTTCACATTGGGGGATATATAATGAGCAAAAAATGACATAATATATTGCGGGATATATAGGGGGTAAAGGGTTTTTAAATTGGCAAGTATAAAAAATGGAGCTCAAAGTTAATGAAAAAATATAAATGGATATAAAAAATGTTAATGAAAAAATAGATGCCTATAATATATAGTGAAGTAGGGGCTTTTTAAATTGGGAAGGTGTATTGGGTTTATATTGGTAGGGGGTTAAATAATATGATTTTTAGAGTTATTTTCCAATGTGCACTCAAATTTAAGGTATTTATTAATATTCTATGATCGCACGTGATATTTTAGAGGTTCATTGAGTGAATCCCCTCTGGCACTAACACTAACTTCAATGCATTAGCACACCTTTTAATTCATTTGGACGCCATGACACTCCTTAACTATCATTTCCTCATAAATAACCTTATTTTTTTTTAGACTTGGTAACCCAACCAAGTCTTACCTCAACTACAACAACTTGACCAAGTTTCATCTACTACAACTAGGCTATGCCTTGTTCAGCTAAGAATGACTTATAACTAATAGTAGGCTACTCATGGCCAATATTAACACATCCCACATAACAAGTTACCAAGTCATGCCTTCACACTATCTGTCACATATTAGAATTCCAAAGGACACCTTGGCACTCATGCCCTCATAATTGCCCTTACTTGGGAACCTTACATTCCTTAGAACACTTTGGCACTCCCTAGTTGTCATACCCTCATATAGAGCCTTGTAGTTTTTGAAAATTGGGAACCCAACGAAGTCATTAGAAAAATAATGTTGTGCCCAACCAAAAGTCTCCCTTTCTCTGAAATTACTTTGTCCACACCATATCAAAACCATAGGCTTCCCTCTCGCAAATATTATTCTAAACTTCTCCTAAAACACTTCATCCTTGGGACACCTGGAATTCAATGACACTCCTTGGCACACACTTTTTCACTCGTCGAGCTTGACAATTTGACTCGCTAAGTCAAGCCGTTGATTGCTCGTTTAAAGTTTTCTTTACATGTACCATACCATGCCGGGGAACAACCTCCTTAATGCAGAAAACCAAGTCTATTTTGGCATTCATTGCTTCCAAAATAGTTACAAAAGAAAATGGCATTGGTACATAAATGACTGATGCATTTGCCTTTACTTTAGCCATTGCTCTGCAACTGTGTTAAAATATTGGAAGCCCCAAGTGTTATGTTTCACATAGTCTCGCATGTTCACCCTTACCCAATGCTTTCTCAGTGACCAACGTCTCGGTGCTTTCCAAGTTTTCATGCCGGGCCTAGTTGGGCGGTGCTCCTTCATCGTTTGGGGTGATGCTTTCAATGAAAACCTAGGTTGGCTTATCCATGTGTAAACACACCAACCTCATGAGAAGAAGTGACCAAATACACATATGGTCGAGAGCCCTCTTTTATGTATACAACCATGTCTTTATTCCTTTTGAATTGGTGGTCCCCCTTTAGTGGTTGAAGAAAAGACCTGTGATGCCACATTACAAGAAGGCATGAGTCACAACCTAAAACAAATACTAATACAAATGGTAAGTCCCTTTATGGCTCTACGGTATCGCTATCCAAAGTTGTTACACATTCGAAATATAAATATGTGGTTATCAACCAAATAACAGAATTTCAGGCATGCATTAGGTAAGGACTTCACCGAACATGATTAGGTTATCCTCAAGTTAAGTATATCTTGCGATGATCACACTAAAGACTTCCAGGTGGTTTTGTAAACCATTATGAATTTGATGTTCAAAAATTCCTTCTAATATTAACATATGACGTGAAATTCCAAGCTTTGGAGGCTTACTCTCTCACACATAAAAAAACCTTATTTTAGGAAAATAATTCCTACGCTCATGGATATGATGCATATGATTCCTTAAAACTTGGTGGATAGAAATCTGAGTAATACATGCCAAAGTGAAATTCAAGAGAAAAAGGTTTTAACATTTGATTCATGGCTATGATAACTTATAATTTTATAACATATGAACAATACCATAATAATCCAAACCCTAAATTAATGGAGAGCGTAAGGGCACATGCAAAATATGACCAATGGGAAAACACCCTTGCAAATGCATGTTGATGACAAGATAATTCCCGACAACAACTACCTGCCCAAACCCTATTGAAATGAGAGGGAATGAAGACTAATGCTATATGAGGTACCTTGTAAACCCTGATGCATATGAGTGATCCAATTTCGAGATAAGATGAGAAGGTTAAGATGATAAGCACCCTCGAGAGTAAGGATTAATTCACAGAAGGTTGGAACTTCAATCACCAACGCTTAGGGTTTCAAGGATGTCGGGGAAAATATATAATTCTCTCAAACCCTAATTCACATGGTGAGGAATAGAACTAGTCAAGGGCCTAGGGTGACATGCCATGCAATAAATCTCACAATGGTATCATGTGATGTCAATGAGACTCTACCCTTAGAGGCGTAGGTTAAAAACATAAAAGGGGTCACTTTCTTGCCAAATTAGTGTTTCTCCCAAACCTTTGTATAGTCAACATAATGGGAGCCAAAAATGAAATCCTTCTTGTCGACATGTAGTTCTTCTGCTAGTTGCGATACATACTAAGGAAAGATAAGTTTTGAAGTCATGGGAGTCTCTTGGCACATCACCGAAGCAACACACCTGCAAAACCCTAATTTAGTCATAAGTTCAACATCTGGGGAAACACATGATGTGTGGGGGCAACATTTAAAGTGCAAATGAGGACAACATTAGAGTTTGAAAGAAAGGGGGAGAAGAGAGTAATCAGTTAAGAGTCTCATAAAAACCCTAATGGGTTGAGTGAGAAAAATGAGAGAACCCAAAATTTGAATATGCCAAAAATTTTGGTTGGTGTTGTAGGAGCTACAACACTCTCATAATGCTAAATCTCGGAAATTAGCCTCATTATGATAGGTGGAAGCTTAGTCCAAAAAAAATAATAACTATCAGACCTTAGAAGAGGACATTTTATGATACCTTTTTATGTCTATATTAAAACAAGAAAAAACCACATAATTGTAATTTTGAGTCTTTTAATTTAAAACTGACCACATAAATAACTATAAATACTAATTATGATTGTAAGTTTTTCATCTTAATATCTTATTTAGTTATCTTGAATTTTTAATTTAATACTATCTATATATTTTTTTTAAATATTATTATTGACATTTACTTTTATTTTTTATTTTAATTTTTAATTATAGATTAACTCCAACTCCCACCTTCAAAAAAAAATGTGGACACAGAAGGTTAAACTACACTTGAAGTGAACAATTCTATTTTTTGTTTTTGATATTTTTTTATTCCCACCTGCAAAAAAATGCACCGTTTAGGAGCCCCTGTGGTGGGCATTCCGTGGGATTTCGAAGAGGGATGCTCTACTCTTTTGTATCATTAGAGTTAGCTGGTTGAGGCCATAGCTATGGATATGAACGTGGAATCAGCATCTGAGGGGAAGTAAGCTTAAGATGCTTCTCACCTCCTTCATCGACAGCCTGCCCACCAGGTATTTATAAAATGAATCTCGTTAAAACCCTATATTTTAATGCCTTGGAAGTGAATTTATCGAGCTTGTTTGATTTGGATGTCTTCAATATGAGCTGCATGTTGGGTTTGCAGTAGTCTCTGACCTATTTTTAGTATTTTTTTTGGTCTAGGTCCCATATTTGATGTGTCTGTTTCAAGTCAACTTATTGATAGAGAAATTTAAACTCCTGAGGCCTTTGAGCAACCAAAACTATAAAATAATTATACCGCTTTGCCTACTGTTTGACAAGTTAATGAAACCCTTAGATAAATAAAGAAGTTGAAGCAGAAAATTGTGTTCTCTGGCATGGTGTTGAAGAAAACCACCTGGAATATTCCATTCTAAGTTTCAATCACAAAGTGGCCACGTTGTGTGCACGAGCCACCATTTCTGGGGTGGAAAAGAAGCCCAGCCAGATGCGAGATTTATTCTTGGGTTCTCGTATTTATGATACCCACTTTCCCCATCTACATTTTCTCACCCCTTTGTATGCCAGATGTTGTGTTTCTTCACTTCCCTTTATCATTCTCCTTTTCTCCACCCACCTTTCATTTGATTCTAATTGTTATACTTTATCGTTTCTATCATCTACATTTTCTATATTAACAACATCAACTTTGTTGTTGCAGATTACTTTTGTGGGTAAATCTTGACTTACTGCCTTGATTTTCCCTTTTAAGTGAGCCGCAGCGATTGAACTCACCTATTTTCCCTTGCGGAAGAAATTGGGAGATTTTATACAGGAGGATCTATTCACTGCCATAGCTATGTTCTCTTTTGGTTGTAGAAGTCGGAATGAGAAGGACTGAATTTTTTCTTTTAGCTGCAGTAGTGGGAACGAGAAGGAATGAATTTTGTGAATGAGAGGAAACTAGATATTGTTGAAGTAGCATGTCACCCTCAAATAAAGTAATATGTTCAATTTGTTACCCCCAACTGAAGTAATATGTGCAATTTGTGGATTGTGGGGTAGCGGGTTGCATTTGTGAACTTTATTTCTTGTAATGTAATGATCATGTCATGGAACGAAGTCACATCTCAGTGAAGTTTTTGACAATCACAAATTATATGCATATATATCTCGCTCATAACGCACGTTTACATATGGATTTTTACAGCTATATGAGGATGTTTCTATATATTTTATAGCCAAAGACACAACTTGGGGTTTTAGTATTTCTCTCGTCCTAATTTCAAATCTGCACATGACTGGTCATTATACTGATTATGATGTGTCAAATATCATCTTTACATACGGATTTTTACAGCTATATGAGGATATTTTTGTATATTTTACAGCCAAAGAGACAATTTGGGGTTTCAATATATCTCTCGTTCTAATTTCACATCTGCATGTGACTGGTCATTATACTAATTATGATGTGTCAATTATCATCTTCACACTATCTACGTTGCATAATTTCTTATTGCATGTGTAATACAACGATTGGGCTACAAATAAAACAATTTCAGTTGGTCCATCATGTCAAAGACATTGAAGAGATACTATGCCGATCAAAGATGTTTGAGAGCACAATTATTGCAAATTTTCCGTAGGGGGTGATAGTAGGAAGTTGAGCTAGGTAATAAGAAACAAGAAATGCCCTAAGTAACAACAATTGCCTCTTTCCTTGGTGAAGTTCTCATGATGTGTTCTTATAGTTCGGTGTATAGCCTTGTTGAGTATGATTGGTTGAAAAATAGTTCTCTAACAAATATTATATTAACAAATTTTCCATGCGTGGACTTCTAGGATAAGATTTTGAAACTTTTTATTCCCGTGACTACCACCAAATAACCAAGAGAATATGGACAGAAAATATATATGAAGAAAGGAGCTGAAAGCAAACAAAAATCATTCTGGTATTAAATCCATACAAATTAAGGTGAGGTCCATTTCTATAGATTATAAGAGACTATGCTAAAAGTCATTTCTAAACCAATCATCGACAAGCAGATCCAACAAACCAAACAAAAATTCTCTAATACGAATTGTCCACCACATAAAATGAAATACTTTAAGAGTTCCCACGAGATAAAACGAAATACTTTAAGAGATTTTATATGGATTTGGTATGCTATTTTCTTTTCAAAGCAGTTCTACATATCAATGAAGTTATCTCCATGCTCTCTCACATTGGTGTCCCCTCCAACATCACTTTTCACATTGGAAATTGAGACAGAGATATATCCTTACCATAATACATCCCTAGAGGTAAATGGTATAATGGGAGGTAAATGGTATTTCAACATTGGAATATTTATGGAGAATTTATTACTTTACAACTCTATATAAGCATAATAGTGTCTTTTTAATAGGGTCTTTACAAGTCATCTCTCAATTTTTTCACTAGTTTGAAGAAGGTTTCCACAAAATAACTATATATCAGGATTGTTTTAATGTTTTACTATACTTATCCTCTTTTCTTTATCTTCTAAATTTTATTGTGTATGGTCCTATGGAGAAACACACATGTCATGAAAAATATAGATTATTGATGGCACTTCAAATTTTCATTTATACTATTGTTTGAGTACAGGTTTTCATCCATAGCCCTTCACAAGATGGTGTTTTTCATTTGTTTTATGTATTTCGTTGTCTACATTTTCTTTTGTGTAATATTTGATCAAAAATTGTTTCAGAATATTGTTATGTTTTCTCTAGTCCAGTTTATTTATTTATCTACATTAATTTTGTGGTTTGAATTCCATATCTATTGTGACAATGTTCTGTCACCTCTTTAAGGTTCTTTCGATCTTTTCTACTGCAAGCAATTTTTAAAATGATTGAATGAAAATTTATAGGATATAATTTAAGTAATTCATATTGATCATTTCAAATCAAAATAGAAAATATTTGTGGCTATGGATGTGGGGATGTTATTTTTGAAAATTGGGAAAAATGGTATTTAGAGCGTGACTTGCTACATATAAAAGACTTTGAAAATTTAAAATGGACAAGGCAGAACATCAAATGTAGATTATTATGATGATGAAAACCTTATGTTGTATAAACGATTTCCAAAATTCTCTCAAGAGTTGAACCACCTTAATTTCTTTTAATAATTCAGCTGGGAGGTGTTACTTGTGTTCCTCCAAGTTTCTGGAATGTAGTAGTGAAAGAGCATGTGGAGACAACCCCCAATTTTTAGGGAGATTAAATGATATGTAAAAAATAATATACATCTAATTGTATTTGATAATAAAAATATTCATAATGGAAGGAAACATAGGTTAGCCTCATGGATTTTCATCTTCATAACCTTGGATACCCAATTTAAATATTTGAAATGTCCCTCATTAAAAGTAAAATGTTTTGCATCACATTTCACTATTTTGGGGACACTACAATTTTTTCACTTAAAAGTTTCATTGTCATGGAAGTGTGGGGATCGTGCCCTAAACCTTGGTGAGAATTTCACTGTGTAACATTGGTTGTACTCAAAATTGGATCAATGTTATGAGTGTTGATGATTCCTTGTAATAGGGATTTTACTATTATGGGGGCCTTAAAATCTCATGACAAGGATTGGTCACGAGTGGTGACATCCCCATAATCAAGATTCATTATAGGGGTTGATAGCCCTATGTCAAGGAATTTTTACTTGGGTCGGCATGGTTGTAATAAGGAACTAGGGATGTCCCTATATCAATATCTATATGGAACCCCATATCTATAAAATGGTCGACTTCATCAAAGTATGAGCACTTTCACGCCCATTAAACGATTTGAGATAGTTGGGGTATTATCTATATTGTCCAAAAACCTTCCAGGAGTGGCCATTAATAGTTGGAAAGGATTTTTTTGTAGCCATGTATGTTCTCCTGGTAATTTAGTGCTCACAATAACTACTTGTACACCATTATTTTCATCATATTTAAACAAAACATTGGCCGATACAACAACTTGACTAGCAAGTTCCCTAGTGGTACAAATGAAAAGAACAATAATAGGTGACCTTTTATGATCTTGGAAGAATGGTGACTTAACTATCACCTCAATAGCGAAAAGCATAAATGCTATTGTCTTGTCGGAGCAAGTTTTAGCCTTGGTCAACACATTCTTGCCTTTCAGAATAGATGGAAGAGTTTCTTCTTCCACAATGGTCATATGCTCGTATCCCACTGTGTTGGTTTCCTTGAGTGTCAATGGTGATATTTGTTTTTGGTCAAATCTTGATTGGCTCAAATAATTATCATCTGCAGTAACCTTCAAACTACTTGTTTTTGGATTTGCTTTTTCAATAGGACTCAAAATTGGTTGCTTGTGCCCCATAGGCTTCACTGAATCAAATTCATCATCTTCATCTTCATCTTTAGACTCATCTTCATCATCAATGATCTTGAGTGCTTGGATACCAGAGGATTTAGAGCCTCTTTTGTTCAACAAATCACCTTCTCCTTGGATGCCTTTTGCAGAGACCCCATTACCTCTAGAAGTTCTAGAGAATCTGTCATTATCATTATTTCTACCACGATTTAGCCAACCAAACATAGATATACCCCTCTTATTAAACTAGTTATCCATATCGACTTCCTCTTCAATCGGGCTTTGAATTGGGTCTACATTCTATTATTACTTATTTTGTTAAAATCCTTTGTTTTGGGGAATTTTTGAGGCAACGATGAGGTTTTTTTGTTTGATTCATCTTTAGATATGCAACCTTCATGAATTATTGCACGACTATCACTCTTCAAAGATTGCATAATTTCAAGGGCTATGTATAGAGGTGAACCACACAGTGTTTCTAGTATCCTTTGGGGTTGCAGGGTCCTTGATTATGCAATTTTTAGTACCACATTCTTGTCATTTGTTAAAAGGAGCATTCTATGGTTTTGAGTCCCTATGTATAAGATTGTTTTCACTTAGAAATTTTAGTGCATCAAGAAGTTGGATCAATATTTGTCTTGCAACAAGTTTTGAAACCATTCCATAATTTTGAATATATGCAACTAAATCACCACTAAATATAAAATTTGTTACTATGCACAAATTTGGTTGCCTTGTGCAAGCACCAATAAACCGGACTATATTTTTATGCCATACTTTCCTAAAATTGAACACCACTTGGACTGTTGAAAAATGTGTTGTAGTACAAAATGAAGTTGTCATGACTAACATGTTGTTGTGGTAATATTGCAGAAGCTACTTTGAACGATTAACATTCCTTATTTATTGCAGTGCTGCTGCAGCCATTTCCTTGTACATATCTAGTTGGATTCCCATCACAGAAGAATCAAATCTATCTCGCATATGTATCCAAGGATCCATGCCTAGCCTTTCAAATTTAAAGCCCTAATGATATTTCTCTTTAATAACAACACAAATAATGTCAAAATTATTCTCATGTGAAGCAATAATTGATGACTGACAAAAATTTGAGTCAGTTTCCTCACTTCCCTCTTTAAATGTATTAATAAGCTCGTCATCATATTTTAAAGTAATACATGAAAATTTTTCAACCTATTCTGGAACTGTATCTTAAAATAGATCTTTTCCTCTCTTTAGGCGCACAAAAAATTATTGTATCAATATCCCTATGGAACCCCATATCTAGTATGAGCACTTTCACACCCATTAAACCACTTGAGACAACTGGGGTATTCTCTATATGGTCCCAAAGCCTCCAAGAGTGGCCACTAATATCCAATAACTCATCATAACTATTCATGACAGAGGGATTTCAAGGATGATTGACATGGTTTCTTTTCATCTTTTTTTCATGAAAGTTGGCAAAGGGCAGAACCTGGAGATTTTATTTGGTAAAGAGTTCACATTACTGTTTAGGTGAAATTTCAAAAAATGATGTGTTGTGGCTCCAACCAAGTAGGAAACACTGTTGTTCTGCACTCAGAAGAAGCTGTCGAAAAATCTCACACGAGAAGAATATTCAAAAGGAGAGGAATATGAACATGGTAGGGAATTTACTATAGATCAAACATATACTAAGTTAAGAAAACATAGAGAAAATTACTCCTAAGCCAAGAAAAACATACATAGTGTAGTTTGAACAAATCCCTAAGGAGACTAACACATTCATCACAATTTCAATAAACAAGAGAAAAACATCAATGCATCTAATAATGGCATTACATACCCAACTATAAATCAATATGATATATTTCTATATCGTGTGAATAACAGTGAAAAAATTTGCAATTGTAAGTTTCTTACCTACCTGGGTTATAGCCTTAGAGTACACTATTACAACTTTGGAAAATAGCCAAAGGCTAATGAAGAAATGACAGTAGAATGTCAATGAAAGAACACTTTTAGATAATTTCCTATAGACATGTTGAGTAAAATCTCTCTTAGGTAGCCTAGATCCATATTCTACTAATCTAAACCTAAAACACAATTTTTCAACCATAGATTGATCTCAAAGGCATTGGACAGAAGGATTGTTGATACAAGGAAGCTAAGTAGTGTTACAATTACCAATCAGACTAATGAATTGAAGTGAAGTATTTTTATGGCTTCTCTCAAGATCTTCATTGCAATTAGAGAGTTGAAGCATTGTTGTGTTTGAGCTCTCGAAAAATATATAGGGAAATAGATGATGGTCCTTTATTCCATCATATACAATGCCATTTTTCATCCCTGATTTGTTTTTACAATGAATAAAATGATCAATGTAAGGCATTATGCTCAATGGTCTCATCAATGAGAGGCATTGTTGAAAAATTCTTCCAGATGTTTCTGCAGTAAACATTGTTGGGTTTTGTTTTTAGGTATTGAAATATAGACCCAGTTGAGATCTTATGAAGATATAGATTTGGGATGATGTTGTTAATACATATTGATGGTCTACCATGTGCTACATATAAATTTTCAATCATGGAATAAAAGATCCAAAATGAATTGGGACCTGAAACAGATGTACCTTTATTTGGAGAACAATCACAATAGTAGCATTGAATGTCCTTAAAGCCCTTCAAGGGCTTCTTATTTTATGCCTAAAAACGCCCATTCAGGTGCCAAGTTCAGACCAGTTGGGCCCAATTGATTTAGGATCCTTATGACTTGTTGGCATATCTGATGGGTAGGTATACATGTCCTTGCTTATCAAAAATTGGACCAAAACGTGTTATGCTATATAATAACCTTTTGATTTAATAAAATAGAGAGAAATTGTTAACCCCTTTCAACTTTTTTGTCCTTCAAATAGCTCATTCAAATTTTTATGGGTGGGTTTTTAATTATTCACAAATAATGGGAGCTTCATGCTCTCATACTTTTTTTTTTTCAAAAAATCATGGCTCACAGAATATGTTCCAAAAGGTTCCTACAAGATGGTTCGTGTAATATGGAAAAACTCATTATTTATCCTCTAATATGCCCTTATTGACTATTTCCATTGTCATTAAGAGTTTATAACCATATCAAAAATAAATAACACTAGGAAGTGTCTCTAAATATATTTCTATGATCTATATAGTACATACAATGAATGATGTGTGCACCAATTATAGAACCACCAACTTTTGAAATGTAAATATACCTTCTAGATAGCCTACAATTCCAATTGTTCTGGAGCTTTCAAGAGCTGCATATTTTATTTAGTAAGTTGAAGCCTCTCTCTCTCTCTCTCCCAGTATCTATCTATAATAGGCATCCAACAAGGGAGGTAGAAATACTCAAAATATTGGTATCTTATGGAGATGTGACATATATTGCTACAAATCCCTATGAAGGGACACCGATATTTTTCTACAGTCAACATTTTTTTGCGAGGGATCCAACTCTTCGTCTTCAATAACCACATGATCATTGTCTACACAATAGCTTCTATAGTTTCTAACATAAACTTATGGAAACTTTTATTCTTTCACAAAAATATATACAACTTACACAACAATAACTTCTGATATTCACCATCCAACTTTTACATGGTTCTCTCTTGAAATAGGAAGCATTCTTTTCTAGGAGAATGATTTCTTTGATACCAAATTAATCTATTGTAATGGAATTGGGTGGAGATGCACTTGTTAGCTCATAATAAACTAGGCATTCAGATCCTAATTTTGGAGCATACCTTTTCAAAAGAAGAAGCACGGGGCTGTCATTTATCTAAACAAGCTATAGAAAGGGAAATATACCAAATAATTTTATTTATTGTGTCATTATAAATAAATTGTAAAACACAACATACATCAAGAGATGTAGGGACATATTCATGAAAGTGGAGAAATTTTTTTTGAGGTAATGAAGAAATATAGGTCTATTATTGTAGAGAAGTTACATCATAGATAAGCGAATAAAAAGACACATCCTAAATGGAAAGTTATATATTCATGTAAATCTATAATCAAATCCTTCCTTTGTGGGAGCTTACGTTTACAATGGAATGAAAACCAATAATAAATAGTCCAACTACATTGTACCGTATGGTTGTTGAAATTATTTTATTTTAGTCTTTGGGCATAATTTCAAAAAATTAGCATACATCTCATTCTAACACTTGTTTTGACTTCAGAAGACTCCAATAGTTAACGTAATTGAGCAACACTATGTAGAATTTTCTTGAAAATTCCACAACTACAATGATGAACAATCTGATACAATTTCTATTAACTAAGACACAAAATTTCTCTACTAAATCAGTAGAGGAATAGAAACAAAGATAAAGAAATAGTCACATAGAATAACACAGTGTTTTTCCAGGGATACTTGATTATATGAGATAAGATAACTTTATTAGTGTCCAATGAATGACCACAAAAAATAGGTCAATGGGACTCAAAACTAGATCAAGTTTAAATGGTAAATACATAGTGTGAGTGAAAACATAGCTTTTAGTGTTACTCTGAACTACAGAAAAAGATGACAAGCTCAAAATAAAAAACCAGGTTGATTAGATAGGATGTCAAGCCTCAAGGCATGTGGAACTAGAAGCCTTAGATAGAATGTAGGGAAGAGAAGGTGACTCCTTAACCATGCCATCAATCATTGTGAAGGGAAAATGCATGTTTTGATAATGTTGTCTAGAGAGTAGAAAGTATTAAGGAGGATTTTCTATGTAATCATGGGAGGATTCCTAGACCAAGGAATTCCATTCTTGGCAGCCAGGGTCTAGGAAAGAATCTTCAAATGGAAGATTGGTTGCATGATTGAAATATTAAATTTCCTTAACCCCAACAATTTTTTTTTTTGTTGTTGTAGAAAAAAACCATAATTTTTATTAAGAAGATAAAAATGACATTTTGTAGACACAGAGTGTGTATGCATATAAAATAATAAAAAAATCCCTGTATTTAAAGCACAAAAAGCAAGTTTATGGTCCTATATTTTTAGAGAACCATTATCGATATAAGAAAAAACCTACTAAGGGACGAAGAATCTGAATACATATATATGGAGAGTACCATATCATTTTATAAACAAAAAATAAAAATGAGTGTCAGAGAGATAAAAATAATTGTGTAAAGTGTTATTTTTGTGGACCCTCGGTTAGTTGAACATGCAGATCCCAAAATGACCACTGAGAATAAGTGTGACTGGTACCTTCGTGTTTCTCTCTAATCTGTCACAGTCGATGATTGGAATATAGTGCTTCTTTGGAGAGTTAGTCAACATCCTGGTTGTGTTCCCTATAAAATTTAAATATGATGGCATGAAAAAGAAGTAAATGAATTTTTTAGCTGAAGTTTTTCTTCAAAAATGGGAGAAATATATATATTGTAGTAGGATTGTATACAACTCATCCAATTAACCATTAGTATCAAATCATCAAAAAATTGAATTTGAGAGACTTCATAATCAATAGAAAAAATTAGAAGATTTATGCAAGTTTGAAGTTCAGTTTGATTGTTTGTGATGGGCCCAAGACCCATAGAGATGTGATGGGATTGGAATCATAAATATATAAAATGAAACCACCCATTCTCTTTTTCCCCAAATCAGTTGATTCTGATTAAGAAAGGCCCATGGGAGAGAATAATCTATTTGTATAGCTTCAATAACCCGAACTCTACAAACATATCTATTGTTTCAGGGAAATTATGAAATAGATCTCCAAATATATTGAAGCATAGTGTAAGTATTCTAGGCACATTTTCCATTGGTATTTTTAGCTACAACACAATTTGTAGGCCTACTTCTTCCAGCATATAGAAACTTGTAGCAATAATTACTTGTCCCAAAGAATATTATGTTATGGCATCTCTTCACTATTAAACAAGCAATTTGCATAGCATTTCCTGTAATGGACGGATTTGAAACCTTCTAAGATAGATATGAAGGATCATTTCCAGCACATAGTTGTAACATCAACACATAAATTCAATGATAGGTTTCAGATATATTTTCAATTACAGGGGTTGTAAGAAAAGGGATAACTCAAATTTGGTTTGACATCACAGATATAGAGCTGGAAGATGATGATTGTACCCACTCATTATGCTAACAATTTTAGGTCATCCATACCATTTTAGGTCTATACAAAAGAAATTTTAGATTTCATTCAAGCTAATATTGAAAACTCATTTTAAGTTTTCCTATGTTGTTCACCCAAAACTTGTGCATACTATCCTATGCTAGGCTATTTTGAAAATGAAAGTTAGTTTAGAGGGTATCAATAATGCATCATATCTACTTTCGAGACAAATTTCATAAAAAGGTTCAGGTGACATGTGCCCAAATGATTAGTCCCACTATGTCCTCTATGATTTCATTTGATATGGTGAAGATGCCACGTTTAGAATATATATTATTGGCATATCTCATAGCCCTCAAATTATAGTTGATGAGACATTCCAGAATATTAAAGTGTTAGTTCAATTATATGAGCAACATGGTGCTTGTTATGAGCCTTTTGCAAGGGACTTGAGCAGCCAAGAAGAAAAATGATCTCAGTATATTCATGAAAATTTAGAAATAATTTTGAATAAGGACATTAGAAAAAATTACTAACTCTATCTTGTAGTGGAGGTCTGGTTTTTCAAATCCATAGTAATCCATGGCTTTAGCATATATTATACTTGGGAAAGGAACTCTGAATTAAATATCAATTTCAGTTCTATTGTACACCACCTAACATCTGAAGGCTTAATCAGTGGGAATATTTGACACCAGCAGAATATTCAAAAGGCGAGGAATATGAGCATGGTAGGGCCTTTAATGTAGATCAAACATATATTTTGTTAAGAAAACACAGAGAAGGTTACTCCTAAGACAAGCACAACATAGATAACATAGTTTGAAGAAACCCCCATCGAGACTAACACATTCACCATGATTACAATCAACAAGACAAAAACATCAATCCATCTAATAATGGAAATACATACCCAACTATAAATCAATATGATACATTTCTAGATCTTGTGAATCATGGTGACAGACTTTGCAATTGTAAGTTTCTTACCTACCTACGTTCTAGCCTTAGAGTTCACTATTATAGCTTTGGAAAATGGCCAAAGGGTAATCAAGATATGAGACTAGAATGTTAATGAAATAAAACTTTTAGATAATTTCCTGCACACATGTTTAGGAAAATCTCTCTTAGGTAGCCTACATGCCTCTTCTACTAATCTAAACGCAAAATACAACTTTCCAACCACATATTGATATCAAAGGAATTGGAGAGCAGGATTGTTGATACGAGGAAGCTGAGTAGTGATGCAATTACCAATAATACTAAGGAATTGCAATGAAGTATTTTGATGGTTTCTCTCAAGATCTCTGATGCAGTTAGAGAGTTGAAGCATTGTTTTGTTTGAGCTCTCAAAAAACCTCTAGGGAAATAGATGATGGTCCTATGTTCCATTATCTCCAATGTTATTTTTCATCCATGATCCATTTTTCCAATGAATAAATTGATGAATGTAAGGCATTGAGTTCAATGGTCTCATCTATGAGAGGTATTGTTGAAACTTTCTTCAATATCTTTCTACAATAAAGACTTTTGGGTTTTGTTTTTAGGTATCACAATATAGACCCAGTTGAGATCTTATGCAGATAGTGATTTGGGATGCTATTGTTAATACATATTGATGGTCTGCCATGTGATAGATATACATTTTCAATCATGGAATAATGGATCCAAAATGAATTGGGACCTGAAACATTTGTACCTTTATTTGGAGAATAGTCACAAAAATAACATTGAATGTCCTTCGAGCCCTTCAAGATCTTCCTATTTTAGACCTAACAATTCTCATTCAAGTGCATAATTCAGATCAATTGGGAACAATTGATTTAGGATCCCTATGACTTGTTGACATATATGATGGGAAAGTATACACGTCCTTGCTCCTCAAAAAATGGATTAAAATTTATTAGGCTATATAATAACCTTTGAATTTAATAAAATATAGAGAAATTGTTAACCCCTTTCATTTTTTTGTCCTTCAAATTGCTCATTCAAATTTTTATGGGTGGGTTTTCAATAATTCACAAATAATCAGAGCTTGATGATCTCATAATTTGTTTTTTCAAAAAATCATGCCTCGCAGAACATGTTCTAGAAGGTTCCTACAAGATGGCCCATTCATTATTTATCCTATGATATGCCCTTATTGACTATTTTTTGTGTCATTAAGAGTTTAGAACCATATAAAAAAAGAAATAATACTAGGAAGCTTTTCTAAATAGATGTTTATGATCTATATAGTATATACAATGAATGATGCATGCACCAATTATAGAAAAACCAACTTTCAACATGTAAATATACCTTCAAGATAGCTTGCAACTCCAATGTTGCTGGAGCTTTCAAGAGCTACATGTTCTCTTTAGCAAGCTTAAGTCTCTCTCTCTCTCTCTCTCTATCTCTCTCTCTCTCTCTCTCTTCTAGTGTCTATATAATAGGCATCCAACAAGGGAGGTAGAAATACTCAAAGGATCGGGTTGGGTTCTAGACCAACAACTCAAAATATTGGAGAACACAAGTGAAGCAAGACTAAACAACAAATTATATTTTTCATATTTTTCTTCTCCAACACAATGAGAAATGCACCATCCCCTCGATGAAAATATGCAGAGATCAAAATGTGTCAAGGGTTAGTTTTCAGTTCCATATTTAAAATTCATGAATTCCATGTTTTATGTTTTTTCTGGTTCAAACTTATGAAGTCTATTCACTGGGTTTTCCTTTAAAAGAGTTTGTTAAATACTGCAAAAAATTGATTTCTCAACATGAAAGTTAGTGATGGAGTGTGTTGTTGAAAAAAAAAATTTACTTTTCTATTGGTCATTTTTATTTGTGATTTAGTATCAACTCTTTTGCTTCATTAGAATTAAGTCCATTTTGTACTGCTAGATAATTGAAAAAAAATGTCCATTGTTTGGCATTCTTAAAGTAAACTAATAATTGTGTTATTGTTTTGTGTTTACTGCTGAAAAGAGATACCATTAATATGACAAGTTTCAATATTTTAATTTGTTGGTTGATGTCATGTTTTGAGTGTGAACTTGTGAAATTCCAAATAGCATGTCACTTTATGTGAAGGGGAAATATGTCTATATATATATATATATATATATATATATATATATTCCCCTGTTGTTTCTCTGCAGATCTGTGTTACATTTGCACAGAAGTTAGATATTATTCAGATATCTAAAATTTCTAATTTTTAATTTCAGTATTTATATGATAAAGGAAAGACAAAGGTCCAAATTATAAAAAGTCACCCAAAAACAACAACATTGAGGTTTTTCTTTCATTCACCCTGTAATGTATTGCATTTTCCTTCATCAATGCTCTTGTTCCATATGCTATCCACTTATGATATTTATTTTGTAATATTTGGTGCATTTGTGAGTTATAAGTCATTTGTAGGCTATAAATGTCTACAGAGTTTGAATTCTAATTGAGTATTAAACTTAAGATATTGAGTCTCTTATACATAACTATTTTTCCTTTCACCCACTTTTCATAACTTCCATAACCATTAGGTAGGGACCTGCACTTTGATGATGTTTTCATTGTTTAGTAAAATATTATTGAGACTTTAATTTATTGAAATTTGTAGAACTTAAAATATATAAAGTTTCAAGATATAATTTTTAAAAGTATAATTCTTTAAAGGGCGCTAGCTCAATGGAAGAGCAGATGCTTTACAAGCAGGAGGTTGGTGGTTCTATTCTGTCATGCCTAGTATTCATATGGAATGGCGACGATTAGTTTTTGGTGACAAAGAATTTTTTGACCATCATCAATAAGCTTATGGTGACATTTTTAGACGCTCACCAAAATATGAAATGTTGATGGTCAACGAATGCCACCATATATATGCATGAATATTGATGGCCATGAAAGTTCCGTCACCATAAATCATTGTTGTTGATATGAAATGGTGAGGGTCACTATTTTTCATTATAGTCATTCTTCATGACGGGGCTTGATGTCACCAATGAGCTTATGATGAAATTTTTTGACCCTCACCATTTCTCATATGAAATGGTGACAGTCACTATATATCATTATAAATCATTATTGGTGACAGACCTTGAATGTCACTACAACACCTATACTTTCAGCGACTCCACCTTTGGTTACATTCATTTTTTGGTGATAAAGGCTCTTTTGACCCTCGCCAATGAGCTTATGGTGAAATTTTTAGCCCCTCACCAATGTCCTTTTTTCTTGTAGTGTGTCCCTCATCCTAGTCTGAACTACGCATTGTTCAGTCTCAAGGCTCAAATTTGCACCTTTCCTACGTGAAATACGTAAATTTGTAGTCTTTGAGCCTCCTTTTACAACCTTTCGCTTGTTCCAGGCCCAATTCATGGATCAGAATGCATCATCTTAGGCTAGAGGTTTGCATATGGATTTCATCTCATCATTAGTGGATTTCAGGAACATGTACTCTATCATTTCATGGTGTGATGATGAAGGAAAAGGAGGGAATAATTATAGAAGATAATGTTGCATTTGAACCCACAAGATGATTGATCAAAGTAACACAAAAGGACACCAGTTTGTGACCATCATCCAATACATGATATCATTTAAGACTCCTTATCGTCAAGGCATGCAGAGGAGAAAATAAATCTCTCTCATGAATATATTAAATCTTAGCATCAGAAGTGGCTTGTAATTTCCATGTCATCAAGTAGTCAATGTCAGCAGTGTCATGTCTCATGTCATGAGCGGTCATACGCCACATCACTATTGTACATCATGTATATTGCACTCAAATTGTATTATATAGTGGAATTCTAAAGGACACACAGGAATGTAAATATTCATGTAAGTCAAAAATTTATGGGAAGTTAAATAGTCATGAGGGTAGTCAAAGGGTCAACCTTGGTTATATATACTTCCTCATTGTATGAGCAAAGGACTTTTCACCTTGGCTCCGCAAAAAAAGCAATAGAGAGAAAAGAGTTCTTTTGCAGAGCAAGGAGTAGCTCTAATGCTCCACTATTGGATCTACTGATGTTCATTCTACATATGTGTCGTTGAACATTTACCTAGTAATAGACGCCTATCAAGGTGAAAAAATTATTCATGCATGACTTATGAAGGATTGTACTTCATTTTTCTTTCACATGTATTAATATAGTTCAACTATTTCAATTGTTTTAGTGCTTATCTTGTTGATAATGTGTTTTAATGGTTGTAAATGTTGTCCCATCCTTGTGGAATATTTCGTAGGATATTAGACCCAAAAAGAAATAAAAATTATAGTGTTTAATTGATTTCCCATCATTGTGGACTATTCCGTGGAACATTAGACATATGTTTCTCAAGTTTTTGTGTGTAATTAATGTCTCATCCCCTTGTGGAATATTCTGTTGGATGTTAGATGTAATCCTTTGGTTCACGTGTGTCTCATCCTGACTGTTACTATTATCTCTCTCTTATGGGATCACTTCTCTTCCTCCCCTCGTAGTAGAAGAACCTTGACACACTTGCAGTTGGACATTTACTGAGAACATTCCCCTTGCTTTTCGAAAGTACATCTACATCACTTTCTCTCTCTTGCTGACAGTAAGAGTCAAGGCATATCATTAATAATAAGGAAATGGATCGTTTTTTCTCGATGGGACCCCTACACCAAACAGTGTGAGGTCTAATTGAGACTTCATATTGAGTATATACTTTGAATTTTGGCGGGTCCAACACCATCAACATGACCTAACATGCCCCTATCCTTCGAAAAAATGTTGTCCTAAATGTGTGAGTAGTTATGAATGCTTATGTATAAAGTACTCATCCTCCCATGTCGAATATTTGGCAGGTAAATTCTTCCACTTAATGATATATTCTGAAAATTATGGATTTTATAGCTACTAGATTCTTGTTTCTATGATCACTTATGGTTCCAATATGGATTTTCCTTCCTCATCAAGTTCTAGAAATATGGTTTGAACTATAATATTTTTGAGAAAAATATTGAGTGGTGGAGGGGGGGGGGGGGGGGGGGATTGTGAATCGATATTTAAAACTCACCCAAATTAATTTTTTTCTTTTTTGAAATCTATTCATGGTTTTACTTAAGCTAACTAGAGTATGTATGCAATTATTATTAAGGAAATTAGAATATTCCCTATAAAATTATACTTTAGATAAGTCTTTAGTAACATGAATTAGACCAATGTATCATTGATTCATTTGACATTTAATAATCATTAAACATGTGCAGTAAGAATAGATTAAACCATCACATGTAAGAAACACATATGAACACTGCGATTTAAGGTGGAAACATAATGTGGGAGAAAACCACCGCTCATGTCGTCTTCGTATTCAATATTTACTATATAGAAAATTTGTTACAATATTGTACTGGCACAGACTCATATCAGCATGCAATCACCCACCAAACAAATTCTATAACCTTCTCTAGTTCTTTAGGTCCAACTAGAAGTGAGCTCCAACCCCCTTTTCTTGTTTACCAACACCCACTAAAAGGGAGATATAACCCCTTGATCTCGTTTATGAGCACCCTCTGGAAGGGAGCTACGACCCCCTCACTGAAGGCTCCACATTTCATAATTTTTCATACTAGATCCACCTACTTTAATACATAAAAACTTGTAGACCACTTTTCATCACATAATCCATGTTTAACTAAATAAGATCATGTAATCCCAATACCCAAATTGAAATTGGTCATTATACCCAAAAAATTCACCGAATTACTAAAAAAAACCGCTGAACCAATCAATCACTGAGCTACTCAAATACTTAACCAACCATTGAAGCAACATGTCATTTAGCCAATCACCAAATTAATTCAACTAAATTAGTGAGATCATTGTGACCATAATATCAGAACTAAACCCAGAATATTGTGTCAACACACTGAATCAACTACAACCCTGATCATTCATTGAAAAAAATATATACATGACCTCACTTAAGGCAACCAACGTGTTTATGTGCTTTTCTCCAAATAAAATTTCATATAGATCTCAATATGTTAAGTTCAAAAATGGTTACTCTGAATTAGTCACATAATTGAACAGATTCATTTAGCTTACAGCTCTCGGAACCCTTATACAGTCAGTAGCATAAAGTATCTTTTGAATCAAGCAACATGCAACCAATTTCAGCTTCATCACTCAATCAGTTCTACTTCATACATTATCAGTCAAATAAGATCAACATGATGACATCATTGACAGACAACAGAGATACAAAAACACTAATATGATTCATGAGTCATCTATAGGAAGAAAACCTTCATTTATGTATGCGAATTTGATTAAATGAATTCGCGTGTATATGTGACTTCCCCGAGACCAACTTGCATATAGATATGCAATATTTTACCTAAAACTGCATATCTCTTTATTACTTTAGAAATACTAAGATCATAAAATTCATAGATAAACACATGCATCTATAATTATATCTAGTCAATCCATGAACATATCATACAATGGAAAGTTATTTCAGGCCTCATGATCTTGATCCATCATTGTATTCATAGCTACTTTATTATTAGTAGATTTTTCACTTCTTTGATCCATCAATGCATTATGAAGAAATATTTCAGTAATAATCACATTATAATGAACAAATTCGATGTGTTTCGAACCAACCAGTGTGGTTCATCATCAGGACTAGGATAGAGATCAGATCAGTCGTTAAGTTTAAGTTTAAATAGATCTAGGAGAGGCAAAGAAAACTATTATAATCAACTAATTTGACTATGAAATCCAAAATGGTTAGTTATAATAATTAAAAAATAATAATAAAAAATAAAAATAAAAATAGTTCCACTAATTTAAATATTAATTACAATTTGAAATGACTAGTTTGGATATTCAAATTAATGGTTTAATTCTAAATAAAAATAACAAATTTTATTTCTATTAATATCGTTAATCGATTTTTCAAAATACAAATATTATTTAATTATAATTATCTATTATTATTTTGTAATTCTATCTTAAAAATAAAATAAAATAAAATAAAATAAAATAAAAATAGTTCTATCAATAAAATTAAAAATCGTAATGGCTAGTAAGACATTAAAATTAATTTTTTTTTTTATTATTTCAGATCAAATTGTAAACTATAGCCCTTAAAATGCAAAATATACTTCATATATAAGTATTCATCAAAATATCTTACACATGTACACTTTAACACTTTGACCTTTTCCTCCTTATATAGGTTAAACCTTAGCCAATATCATGAGCCAAAATCACACTAGTGTCGGTGGTAATCTTGGATGGGATCAAATAACCGTTACTGTGCTCAATAGTGTGGGCTAATACAATGGTAGATACCCTTGGTATTATTAAATTAGCTCACCAGCATGTACACCAATTTGATTCTTTGTAACCGTGTGTATACGTGACTTGGCCTTGACCAACACGTGTATATTTCTTCAAATATTCACGTTTACCAAACTTATGATTCTGAATTCCAAACCTTGGTCCAATAATATTTTCATCTTTGAAATAATCTCATAACTCATACAATTACCATATAATTGTTATGCTACAACTGAGTTTCCATCAAGGAAACAACATGCATCATATTGCCAAGAATATTCCCCTTTGGACTTAATGGCAACCATGTTAGTCTTTAATCACCACAACCTATAAATATATGTTCAACGCATCAACATAATCATTATTTAAATACCAATATACTCTCCCCCTTTGACATCAATTGCAAAGGGCTGACCAATGCTGAATACAAGAGCTTTGTAGATCTGATTTGTGCTATATTGACCATGCTCCCCTTGAGCACATGTTGAATCTTTAGAAAGGTTTTCAATGAAGTAGATGAATTTGTAACTCAACTAAGTAGGACTTTTATTATCACAAAGGACTCATACACACATCAATCAACCAACCAAGTGGGGTTACCTATCCACCCAACCCAATGGGTTTACATATTTGACACAACCACCCCACAAAGTGGTATTGCATATTTGACATGACCTCAAAATCCTATACATGAATGAATATAACAACGATTACATCATTGGTATCTACGTGAAATTTACATAAAATGACATATATGACATTTATAACCAATACCAAAAGACTTCAATAGTGAGACATCAAGACCATGACCCGTAACCATCATATAATCAAATAAGATCTACACCATAAGTATATTTCAACAATAGCATGGGTAAATTTCAATATCATCAACATATGACCAAGTCTACAATATCAACATCATAGTATATTTTTGTAGAGATTAATTCTCAACTCAATCTCTTGACTTCAACAAATACTCGGAATCACAGCTCGGAATCATAGCTCGGAATCTCCAGTATAATTTTAGAATCATAGCTCGGAATCATAGCTAGGAAACACAGCTTAGAATCACAGCTCGGAATCTCCACAGTTCTCATTTTTAAGTCTACCTTTCGGGTCTAAAACAAGACCCATCATCTACAATTCAACAAAGACATTGTTCCTTTTTCTCTTTGTAGGAATAGCCCCAAATGATGTTTACAAAGGAAACATATGTGGGAACCAAGTACATCATAATGAAATAATATAGTACAGTGAAAAATAATATCATATAACATGAGTAAACACCATATACATGCATCGGCAACATATGTGAGAACCAATCAGTAAGAAAATACAATATAGCCATGTCCCCAAGTATCATCCAACAGTTATAACATAAGCATAACAATAACCATGTCTTCATGATCCATGTAGCAACATCATATTCTTGCCCTAATATGCAAGAAGAGTTATCATACCACTACCACTTCATCAATAATCAATATGTATCAACCAATCATCCTTGTGATCTCTTATCACAAAGGAATTCATGTTTTAGATTTATTCAATTTTCATAATCACGATGTCACATGTGTATGAATCAAGCACAATAGGCATCATTCATGATAGTAGTCATCAACAACAGGATATGATTGTTCTTTCCTCATACCTGAACCATTAGTCATGCATCAAATCCATGTGTGCAGATAAATATAATCCTCTACCAAATATGATCAAGGTGCATCCATAATCACATCATAATCAATCCATGTGTCATGAAAATAGTATAACATCATTCAAACTAATACATGAGCATCAAAAGTATTAAATAACAAAAAAACATAATGCCAGTAATGCATCATTAGCAGTAAGGCTAATTCTCCCCCTAAACATGTGCTACATGTTCACTCTCAAGTCTGACCACATCAACTCATTTATAAAAGCATCTCCATAAATCATATAATCATCAATGTGAAATTCATAACTCAGTAACATATTAGTAGACTATAGCCATCAATATCAGGCCCAAAAAATCAAATCATAATTTTCTGAAGCATATCAGAGTCTGTCCTTGAATTTTTCCCACTATTTATCTATCAGATAAAATCATACACAACTATATGTAAAGCAAATCATGTATATACATGACTATATTTCATGGTATATGCATACAAAAAGTGAAGTACTAAAAATTTCACAGCTTTAGCTCCCCCTGAGCTTGTACAGTCTATACCTGTCTTTTGTTGACACACCAAATACACTACCAGAAATATAAACAACTAACATTAACAAACCAACCTTCATATATTGCAGTCACTATTAACAATATTCTTTCAAGAATGATGGAATGCAATGGTCACTGTATTCTTTCACTCTGATTCTAAATCTTCCATAAATCTATGAGAGTTCAGATATTTAAACACATATAGTTTATCAACATTTTTGTATCCGCTTGCTATGAACTTTCCAGATTCTTCATCCGTGGCCTTGCATTTGGTTGATGTGAACACAATTACATTTCCTTTATAAGCCATTTTTATTACACTCAATATGTTTTATTTTATGTGTTGAAATAGTAAATTATTAGCTGCATTTCTATTTTTGTTAAGTTTGGATCTACCTCTTCCCAAAATTTTTGTTGGAGCATGATTTGAAATAATTACCTTACCATATTCATTTCTCTTGAGATATTCTATCTTACTCTTATCACCAATCATGTAATGAGAACATTTGTTGTTGGTGTACCATTCATCCTAATTTTTAAATGAAAAGAGGGCAAGAACACATCTTATCTCTTCTTCTTTCTGCTTGTTAGGAGGAATGTTGGTTGATCTGTATTATTTCGGTCTTAAGTATATTTGAAACATATTTTTATTATAAGGGCTACAATTGAGAAGTTTATATGAAATAATAATGCACATATGAATACAATGATGGATCAGGATCATGAGCCTTGAAATGAATTTCCATTGTATGACATGCTCATGGATTGACTAGATCTATGTATTGGAAAATGTTTTTATCTATAAATTTTATGATATGGGTCTTTCTGATGATCTGAAGAGCTGCACAATTTCAGGTCAAAATATACAGATTTGTACATAGGTTGGTATCTATGAAGTCGCATATACACATAGGTTCATTTCATCAAAGTCGTGTACATAAAGGAAGGGTTTCTTCTTACAAATGACTTAACAATTAGATCAATGGTGTTGTATCTATGATGTTTGTAAATGATGTCTTCATGTTGATCTACTAGGTTGAGTGGTAATGTTTGAAGTAAAACTGATTGAATTATGAAGTTTAAATTTGTTGCATGTTGATTGATTGAAAAGATTATTGATGTTGTTAACTGTATGAGGGTTCAAAGATTTGTAAGGTAAATGACTCTCTTCAATTCTGTGACTGGTTTAGAGTAACAATTTTTGAACCTATTATATTGAGATATATACACAAGTTTCTTTAGAGAAAATTATGTATACAAGTGGGTTGCCTTAAGTGAAGTCACGTATATATTTTGTTAAATGAATGATAAGGTTTGTAGTTGATTCAGTGTGTTGATCCAATATTATGGGTTCAATTTTCATATTTTGGTTAAAGTGACCTCGATATTGTGGGCTAATACCATGGTAAAGACCCTTGGTATTATTAAATTCATGTGTGAGTATGTATGTGACTTTTCTTCTTTGTACCTACGTGTATACGCGACTTGGACTTGATGAACCCTCGTATATTTATTCAAATATTCAGCTTTACCAAAATTTTGTTCCTGAACTGCAAACCTCTATCCCATCATTCTTTGATCATTATGTCATCTCTGAACTGATATGTGAACTCATCCAATTAACATATACTTTTCCTTATACAAGTGGGTTTCCATCAAAGAAAACACATGTATCAAAATTCCAACAAATCTTATCATTGTTGTTATTTTCAGTATTTGCATACTTCCATTAGTGATAATAAATACTCTTTTCATAACATTTTAGAAGTCCCACTCAATTTTTTTTTTCATTCCATTAGGTCATGTAAAAAATTCACTCACTTATGGTAGCCCTATTCATAAGACTCTACTCCCCCTCAAAAATTCTTATTTTTTGGTCCACATTCATGTCTTGTTGGGCATAAATTAGTCATGAAATTCCATTCCATCATGTCATTATGTCAGTCAAAGTGACCATGTATTTTGGTCATTCAAGGTCCCATTAGGTCTCTAGATTTCATTTTTCAAGGTTCAAATAAAACAGCATTCCATTTGCATAAGGTAAAAAATAATAGTGAGAGTGACTGAATAACATTCCTTTATCATCTAAAAATGATTTCCCAACATGAAATATGATCTCCAAGGAATATTTCCAATGTTTGAATTCTACTCTCAGGTTATGATTTTTATTCTGCAATGTAATTTTTTTCAAAAATAGAGATGTAATTAGTTTTTATTTTTATGTAACTTTATGTTCACTATATGTAATAAGTACTATTCCCAAGCTCCCAATTCAACTCTACATGCCAAACTGAAAAAAAAGAAAAGCCATCAAAGATTGCCAAACTCGAGCATCATCAACCTGCAAAAGACAAAGTTAAAGAGTAAAGGTTATTTCTCAAATATTTCAAAGGTGAAAGTGAAACATTAGAAAGTGGGTTTTAAAATCAAAATATCAAATTTCACACAAGTATAAAGACTTAATGAATCAAAACAGACCTCGTCTATCTCTTACTACCATCAAGCATCCTCATGCAAAGTAGGGTTTTCAAGTTTTTGAGCAAAATTAGAAAAACAGGGGAGGCGTTGCACATTTTCAAAGGGGAGGGCTTGTTTCCTTCTAGCGTTGCATGCTTGCTTATGGTGTTTTTTTTTTTTTTACATTCCTCATTCACTCTAAAAAAGGTATCCAAACTTCACACCATCACCCTCAAATCTCTCAGCAGAGGTTCTTCAAGCCTCCAAGAAGTTAGTAAGTGATCATTGATCCATTCTTTTTTTCCCTAAAATCATTTTGTGTTGTGTGAGTTTGTTAAAATATATTTGGTGTCTTTATTCAAATTAAAAACCCTATTTTTTCTCAAATACATAACTAAATTTCAAATTCATTCCCTAAACCTTTATACCATTCCCATATTGCAATATACCCTTTCAAAAATCCCTACATTGACATTTCGTTTCCCTAAGCCTTCATTTCCTTAAAACCCTAAGCCCTAGGTACACTATTTACCTAGGATCCAAATTCCGTACACTTTTAATTAAATCCCTATCCCAAAACCTCTCTACATCCATTAATTCATAAATCCCTACCTCCATCTCCCTCAATTACCCTATCCCATTCCCTATTGCTAAAAAACCACATTCTACCATCATCATACCTCCCTAGGGTTTTGACACTAAGACATCATGACAGAAGAAGGAAACAGACCATATAATGAGGGAGACAAAAAATAGGGAAGGAGGCCACACAAAGGGGTAGGAATAACCATATTAGAGCCAAAAAATACCAGGGAACTATTGGAATCACCTATGGCTATGACATGTTTCAAACATGTTGGATGTTTTGAGTTCTGTGAGAAAATTGAAAAGGTCCAACACCATTCTATGTTGACCAGAATTTTCATTTCTAATCTCCATGAAAACAAAATTACTCTACCTGGTGTCAGTTTCACTGTGTCAATTTCCATCATCTAAGTTTCCATCGAGATCCAAATTGTTGGGGAGAAATGGTTCAAACTGAAAGAATTGGAGGAGGGTAACTATGAGCCTTTAATCAAACCTAGATACAAGAATGAGAGAAAGAGGATTTTTCCTTTCTCTTACCTCCTGGAGAAATATGCTCCCATGATGAAGACAATCATGAAATACTTTTCATGTGAACGTAGATTTTTTAGATTGTATGCCTATCACATTTGGTTAGTTATGCACATCACTAGGGGAAAGAATCTCAACATACCCTATTACCTCTTCCCGGGAATTGATAAGATGGAATTTATTGTCCATAAGAGAGAGTATGAACATCGAATGAACAGTCGCTTTCACTAGTCCCTCATCAAAATGATAGCCGTTCATCATCTCAAACAATTGACCATTCCATGGAGTTCATTCATAGCTGATGACATATTCACTGCTCAACATATTCAACATGCCAAAAATGTGCATTCATCATTTCATCCTTCCACTTTCATTCCTCCATATGAGCCCATAGTACATTTATCATCATCATATTAGTCTTCTTCATCTAATTCATCACCATCATCTCGGTCCCACATTGATATTGGGTCACCTGGAAAAGTTGAGATCAATGAGCCTAAGCAGGCTAATGTGGCTGAGATAGAGCCATTGGAAAAAACATACCATACGAGTCATAAGGACGTGTTTGCTCCACATATTGTGGAAGGGGCCCTTCCTTCTTCACAAAAAAATTACGTACAGAAGGGGAAAGAAAATATGGTAGAGGAGTATGAACATGATGCAACCATCCATGATGCTGGTGACATCCATGAAATAGATCAGGATTTTGATCGTGTTGACTTAGGTGAGCATGATGATGATTATATCACTAGTGTAGTCATCAAGGGGAAGGATGCCAAGATTAGTCAACTTCGAACTAATCTTGATAGGTCCAAATTTTTCATAAATTTCCTTGAGTAGCAGAACCAGCAAATAAAGAAAATTCATGTGATTGATGAGGTGAAATACATCATAGCTCAAAGGGAGATAGAAAAATCCAAGGTTATGTTAGAAGAGACACTTGAAAAGCACCATTTTCTTGCAGAACAAGAACCAAGAGGTAGACCTAGAACTAGAGGGCTCAAAAGAGATCTAGCTCTAGAAAGGAAAAACAAGGCTGAGCTTTCTGACCAGCTAACCTTGAATGAACAACTTGCAATAGTAGTAAATGAAAACTAGGAGCCATCTCTTGATAGAGCTAACCAACACTTGGAGAAGATTTTGTAGAAAGGAAACAAATATAATTACATACTGATGAGGAATGACAAAAATTATGCCCAAGAGGATGAAATTTCCATGGCCAAGCTCAAAAGAGCTAATGCAAAAATTGAGGCTTTAACCATGCTAGAGGATAAAAGAAGGTTGGATATACTTGCAAAGGCTTGACTCCAAGCCTAGCCACATCATCAGCCATCATTTCACCAATTTTGAATATTTTTGGATCAATTTTGCAAATTTTGTGTTTTTATTGAGTTTTTGGATAGCCAGGTCACAATGAAAAGTGTCAAACGCATAGTGCCCTTAGCACTGTGATATTTTTTTAGCCATGTTTTGAGAAAAAGGTCACCACCATTAGATGAAAAATTGTGAATACATCTCAAAAAACCACTTTTCAAGCATTGCTTTGCAAAAAAATCATGTAAAAATGTCAAAATACCACCAAAAAATCATGTTTCTACTTCATTTTTGGCCCTGGTGTTGTGCGCTGAGAAGTATCAGGAGGATTGAGTTTTGACAGGTAAAATTAGCTTCACTTTAAAAAATAAAGGCATATTCAGAAACTAGACTTGAAGGGCTTTCCAACAAGCTATTTTGGAGCCAATTTGGACACCTGCAACCGAGTGAAAAACAACATGCAAGCTGGAGGGGACGTTTACCAAAGGGAAGGCGTGTTTACCAAAGAGAGGGTGCGTTTGACAGTTTGCCGATATTTTTAAAATTTCATTGCAAATTCGACATTTGTCTTGAGAATCATGATTTCACTTATGTAATTTAGTATGGTAAATGTAAATATGATATGGATAAGTTACCTAGGGGTATATTCATGATGTAAATGTAATCATCAAAGTTAAATGAAACAGTTTCAATGTAATTATGGAGGAGTCACTTAGAGATCCCTATACTCCATCTTTCAATTCAAAATTTTGTGGATGTCATCCTCAACTCAGCAATTCGATCCCTTGGGATGATAGAATGTAGTTTTGATGTCTATATCCTCCCTTTCTTCACTCTTTGCAAGAGTTGGAATCATTTGGATGCTACTGTATTGATCAAGAACAAGTTTGGCCTGGAAATTAATGAAGAATTGCAGTTATTTCCTTGGGATTCATGAGGTATGATTATTTTTCATAGTTTTTTTTTTTTGTCATTTGTATGAATGTTTTGTAAGGTTGTAAAAATTTCATGTCTATTATATGATAAATTTCAAGTTGATAGCAATAATACATGTTTTTCATGATCTTTTTTGGGAATTTTTTCATAATTTGTCCATTTTCTTCAATTTAGGAAGAATACAACTCCTATGCTCTTCCTAGCTCCTCATCAGTCTTAAACCATCTCACCAAATCACCTTTAAGTTCTAAGACTTCTAGGTACCTTTCCCCATTTAATTGACTGCAATTCCATCTCATTTTCCCTGACCTAGTCCCCTTGACCTAATCCTCATCCATCAACATAATAAAAACAAAAAAAAAACCCTTATGCACTTCTTAGCTAGCCCAAAAACCTTTTCATACAACCCTCTTGGCTGTGATTTTTGTGGAGAGAGCCCTCTCTGACTTGGTAGGGCTATATACTAAGTTAAAAGGTTGGTCTATGATTACCTATGTTCAGAGTCCTTCTTCAACCTTAGGAATTTGGTGGAGTGATAACATAATGGCACCATTGCTGGGGAATGAAATATTTATTCTCCTTGGGTTGACGATAAGAAAATTTTGGAATGTTATCCTTTGTATGATAGGGTTAAGTTTCAGAAAGGCTGATTCGATAATTGCAGTGCTAAGATTGTAGAGTTGGCTTCGACAAGATATACTAGAGAAAATCCCTACCCTGATCCAGCTGATCCCATTAATGATCCAGAGAATTTCTTTCAAAGACATCACTATCAAACTGTAGACATTTAATCAAGAACAGTTCCATTGGTATGATTGGTTTATCTACTTACTAAGTTACTTTCTCTTGAAGATATACCGTAAGATCTGAAGTTTGAATTGTCATTGTTTAAATCCAAATATGAAGCCTCTTTATCCAACATATTATTTGATCCTTTAAGATTATCTGAGGTGAAGTATTTGTCTTAATTATACCTTATTCCCCTAAAATATTGGTTTTTCGAAGAGATTAAGCCTGAATCTAACCTTCACATTAAATATTAGATCCAATTCTACCATCAAGAGGAAGTTTCTACCTCAAGTCAACCTCAAACTCAGTCAGTTGTAGTTTATTCATCTGCACCTTCAACCTCATCATTCATCCCAACTGCTGTAGTACCTACAACTTCTGTTCCTTTACCTATTCAACCAATCCCTCTTGTTGTCAATCTAATACTCCATCCATTAAAAATCATGGAAATATTTGCCCCACTTATCTTAACATCAAAATTAACTGATTTACCTCAAGCTTATGGCCAAAGACTCCCCTTGTTTGATGAAAAATCCACCATATCTACAGACAACATATTGTTAAGGTCAATGGCTTAATATATTTGGAGGAAGTTGATGCCAACAATGCAAAAATGAGGATTATAGCCTAGAGTTTCTCTAGAGATGTCAAAGTTTCGTTTAGGTATTTGAATTCTAATTCCATTTCCACAAAAAACCATCTCACTGATTTTTTATAGCCCATTGGGAGGTAAACAAAAATCACTTACAGTTACTTCCTGAGTATGAGAATATTAAAAGAAATCTCAATGACTCAGTTCAAGATTTCAATACTCACTTTAATAGGGTTTACAATGAAATTACCGTTGAGATCAAGCCTCCTCCATGCTTAGCCCTCATACGTTATCCAGATGCATTTGATGCTAACATGGCTTACCAATTGAGAGAAAGAAATCCAGCTACACTAGAGGATATGCAAGAAAACATGATCAATGTTGAAACAAATTTGCTGATGAAGAGAGATAGAGCTAGGAATGAAAGGAGGGTTACTATTAAAGATGAACCATCCACTTCATCTTCCGATGCTAAGATGGATACATTGACCAGAACTATTGAATGGATGGTTGATAGGATGTCCATCACGGACAGACAGATTGAGGTCAGAAATCCTAACTATAGAGTTCAGCAACAACCTCAGTTAAGGATAGAGAAAAGAGAACAATGGGCTCCTGAGCAACCACCACAACAACAACAACAAATAAGGACACCCTTTCAGCAGACATATGCACAAGGAGAAGAAGAAGATGAAGACACAATTGTTGAGGAAAACCTCCTTTTCAAAGTTGATGATCTTCCTACATTTTTGACCGAAGATGAGGAATAATTTGATAAGAAATATCAACCTAAAGATGAATATTTTATCCATGCTAATGATCATGAATTAGAGACTCAAACAGATGATTACTAGTAGGGCTACTTGAATGCACTTGGTTCAAAAAATAGGCATATGTCATTGAGGAGCAGATATGTACCAGTTAATCCCATTCAGAAGAGAGCATCTCACCAGAAAGACACTCAGAAAAGGTAGAATCCTCTGAGAAATCAGAGTAAGGGAAAAGAGCCTATGATCAGAAATAAGAATAAAGTAAATCATCCATCCACAAGTGTAGCCAATAAGGAAACGAAAAATCAGAAAAAATATATTTCATGAAAGGACCATGCTAGACAGTGAGATATTGTCAGTAAAGTGGTAGACAAAACTATTCCCCTCAGTTTAGATACAAAAATTTCAAAGTTAAACGTGTATATCCGCTTAACCAAGCTTGTCAAGAACAACCAGTACAAGTCCCATGTTTCCAAGATGCTTAAAGTAGATCCTTTATCCAACATGTTAAATGTCGAAGATGATCTGCCCAAACTCATTCTTGGTCCTACAATTGATGGTCAGTTAGAAGACAGTGAGGTTCCTCCTTTTTAATTGAGTCTAAGAATCCACCAATGCATGTTACATAATTCCATGTTAGACATTAGAGCCTCCCACAATCTGATGCCAAAAGCCATAATGGAGAAGTTGGCCCTTGACACTACTCGTCCCTACCATGATTTATACTCCTATGATTAAGGTAGAGTCCGTTACATTGGTTTGATTAAAGATTTGGTAGTCTCCCTAGAGCATATTCAGGTAAAGAATATTCTAATGGATGTGGTGGTAGCTGACATACTACCACGCTTTGTAATTTTGCTGTCAGGATCCTTGGGGGGGGGGGGGGGGGTGGGAATTACAAGGTACATTGCAATTATACTTTTCTTATGCAAATATCCCTGTTTTCGGGCAATTGAGAAATTTGTATCGTGAAACCAAGATGAAGTATATGATCAAAAGAAAATAAAAGCCGAATAATCATCCAACAAACACTGTACATACAGATTTAGAGTCATTCATTTTGTTGAATGAAAGTGGCTTGAATGATGTATATAGCCAGTTAGTAGATGTAGAAGATGTTCGAGAGATCCATAATTGTATTAGAGAAGTGATAGCTAAAGAAAAGATGAATTTTCAAAGCTTAATAGAACAACCATTGGATAAAGTGGAAGAATGTCTGGAAAAGCATCAAGAGATAGTTCAGAAGAATTATCCAAAATAGAAATCAAATTTTAGACATTTAGAGGATGAGAAGGATGAGAAAGGTATGTCCATGGACTTGGACGGTGCCCTGGGGAAAGACGGGGCAGGCATTGGAATGTCGATCCACAACCGTTTTCATCTGTAGAATAGCATCCATACAAATGTAAGGTTGTGATCTTATAAATTAGCTTTTGATTGCACTAACAATGAAGCCAAGTATGACGCACTAATTACTGGCTTAAAGATCTTAATGAAAATGGGTGCAAAAAGGATTGTAGTTTGTGGTGATTCAGAACTTGTAATCAAGAAATTCAAAGGTGAATATCAATCTAACCATCCTTGAATGAGACAATATAGGAATGATGTACTTGATATTTTGAAAACTTTTCAGGACTATATACTTACAGTGGTGCCAACGAATCAAAATCTCATGGCAGATTCACTGGTTAAAGCTACCAGCAATTTCAAAATACCCATCTTTTCAAATAGAAAATTTGAGATTCATATGAAGCACCATCCCACCATTCCCAATAAATTGTGATATTGGCAAGTTTTCTGGGATGACAAGAAGATAAACAACCTTCTTCAATTAGAAGAAGAATTTGAGAATTGTTATATAAATTAGATTTATGATAAAGATGACCAAGATATAGAAGAAACTAAGAGGGATATACTACAAGTAAAAGACAACAACATTCCTAAAGGTCTCATAGCTTTGGAATAATTCATCGACCAAGATAACGTAGCAAGGATGCCTACATTTATTCCTACAGAAAAGGGTATTAAAGATGTTAACATTGGGACAGTCGACAAACAAAAGATAGTGAAAGTATACAAGTCCTTATCTCCCGAGGTAAAAGTTGAATATGTTAAATTAGTTTCTTAATTCTCTGATGTTTTCACATGGTAATATGCGGATTTAAAGCTATATGACAAGAACATCATTCAACACACTATTTTGATCAAGTCCGATGAAAAGCCCTTTCATCAAAAGTTGAGAAGGATAAATCCCAGATTGCTTCCTTCAATTGAAAAAGAGGTAAATCGACTTTTCAAGTACGGTATCATTGTCCCAATCATATTCTCCCATTGGATTTCAAATTTGGTCCTAGTGAGAAACAATACTAGAGAAATCTTGCTTTTTATATATTTTAGAAACTTGAAGAAAGTTTCCCTCAAGGAAAACTATCCACTTCCAAATATTGACCATATACATAAAAACGTTTTTGGTTCTTCCCAGATGTTATTGTCGGATGGTTATTCATGCTACAACCAAATTTTGGTGCATGAAGATGATGAGAACAAAGAAACATTTACTACATGTTGGGGTACCTTCAAATATGCCAAAATTCCATTTAGTTTGAAAAATTCAGTGGCCACATTTCATGCGGCCATGGACATAGCATTTTCAAATGAAAAATATGCTTTCTTGGTTGTTTACATAGATGATCTAACAATGTTTTCACATTCTGATGATGAACATTTGGACCATTTGAGAATTTTTTTCGAGAGATGCAGGAAGTTTGGGATATCTCTCAACGCAAAGAGGTAGTGAAATACTTAGAACAACCATTGCATAAGGTGGAAGAATGTCCAGAAAAGCATCAAGAGACAGTTCAAAAAAATTAGCCAAAATAGAAATCGAAGTTTCAACATTTAGAGCATGAGAGGATGAGAAAGGTATGTCCATGGACTTGGATAGTGCCCTAGGGAAAGACGGGGAATGCATTGGAATGTGGGTTCAAAACCATTTTCATCCATAGAATAAGGTTCCTACAAATGTAATTTTTTGATCTTATAAATTAGCTTTTGATTGCACTAACAATGAAGCCGAGTATGAAGCACTAGTTACTGGCTTAAAGATCTTAATGAAAATGGGTGGAAAAAAGATTGTAGTGTATGGTGATTCACAACTTGTAATCAAGAAATTCAAAGGTGAATATCAATCTAACCATCCTTGAATGAGACAATATAGGAATGATGTACTTGATATTTTGAAAACTTTTTAGGAGTATATACTTACAGTTGTGCCAAGGAATTGAAATCTCATGGCAGATTCACTGGTTAAAGCAGCCAAAAATTTCAAAATCCCCTTCTTTTCAAATAAAAAATTTGAGATTCATGTGAAGCACCGGCCCACCATTCCCCATAACTTGTGATATTGGCAATTTTTCTGGGATGATAAGTAGATAAGCAACCTTATTCAAGGTGAAGAAGAATTTGAGAATTTTTATATAAATTAGATTTACGACAAAGATGACCAATATATAGAAGCAACTCAGATGGATATACTACAACTAAAAGACAACAACATTCCAAAAGGTTTCATACCTTTGGAATAATTCATCAACCAAGATAACGTAGCAAGGGTGCCTACATTTATTCCTATAGAAAAGGGTATTAAAGATGTTAACATTGGGACAGTCGGCAAACCAATGATGGTGAAACTATACAAGTCCTTATCTCCCGAGGTAAAAGTTGAATATGTTAAATTAGTTTATGAGTTATCTGATGTTTTTGCATGGGAATATGCAAATTTAAAGCTATTTGACAAGAACATCATTCAACACACTATTTTGATCAAGTCCGCTGAAAAGCCCTTTCGTCAAAAGTTGAGAAGGATAAATCCCAGATTGCTTCCTTCAATTGAAAAAGAGGTAAATCAATTTTTCAAGTACGGTATCATTGTCCTGATTAGATTCTCTCATTGGATTTCAAATTTCGTCTCAATGAGAAGGAATACTGGAGAAATCTGGCTTTTTATAGATTTTAGAAACTTAAAAAAATTGTCCCTCAAGGAAAACTATTCACTTCCAAAGATTGACCATATACATAAAAAAAAATTGTTTCTTCCCAGATGTCATTGTCGGATGGTTATTCATGCTACAATGAAATTTTGGTGCACGAAGATGATGAGGACAAAGAAACATTTACTACACATTGGGGTACCTTCAAATATGCCAAAATTCCATTTGGTTTGAAAAATGCAGTGGCCACATTCCATCTGGCCATGGACATAACATTCACCAATGAAAAATATGATTTCTTGGTTGTTTACATAGATGATCTAAAAATGTTTTCACATTCTGATGATGAAAATTTGCACCATTTGAGAATTGTTTTTGAGAGATGCAAGAAGTTCGAGATATCTCTCAACCCAAAGAAAAGCATGTTTTCTATGGAGGAAGGTAAACTCCTTAGTCACATTATTTCCAAGGATGGAATCTAGATTGACCCTCCCCATGTTTGACCAATTCAGAAAATTGATTTCCCTCACAGCAAAAACAAAGTAGAAGCATTCAATGGTAAGATGAATTTATTACATAGATTCATTCCTAAATTAGTTGAGCATCTTATAGAATTGAAAAACATGTTGAAGAAATATAATGATGTGAAGTGGTATGAAGATGCCTAGAAATATTTCCATTCAGTTAATTTTTCCTTGAATACTACCCTAGTTTTGATAAGTCCTGATTATACTAGTGATTTCATAATATTTTCATTTGTTTCTGAGCACACTATGGCAATAGTCTTAATGCATAAAAGGGAAAAAAAAATTACTGATTGTATTTTTAATTAGAAATATAAGAGATGAAGCCATTTGCTACAAAATCACAGAGACACATGCTATAGCTTTCGTTATAGATCTGAAAGATTTCAGAGTTTACATATTACACTAACACACTCTTGTCTATGTACCTAATGCAGCTGTGAAAGAAGTTCTCATGCAAACAAACCCAAAAAGTAGGAGACGAAGACTGATAGTAGCTTTACTGGAGTATGGCCTTGAGATCAAGCCCACTAATCTGATCAAAGGTCAGGGCTTAGCCAAGCGCATGGTTGAGTCAAATTTTCATGCCCTTGACATCAATTTTATTTCATCTTTGTTAGAAAATGAAGAAGAAGTGAATCTCATTAAGGTATTCGATATCCTTTTGTCATATCCATGATATACTTGGTATTGTTTATGTTTTGCAACTCCTAAACCCTCCTCTAGTCATGATTAAGAGTCAATGAAGATATTTGAAAATCAAAGCTTGAAATTATTGCATACTGGATAATGCACTTTACTGGAAGGATCTTAGATGTGTGTTTCTGAACTGTTTGGTCGAAGAATAACCTAAGGAAGTGATGAATGACTTCCAGAAAGGAGATTGTGGGGGACACCTTATTGGAAGACCGTGACCAATAAAATATTGAGAGTGGGATATTATTGGCCGACACTTTTTGCAGATGTTTACAAAGAAGTAATGAGCTACCATGAATTAAAAGTTTTTTAGGGTAAGAGAAAGCTTCTCTCGTTGCCTCTTCAACCTATTTCAGTCCATGCGCCATTTCAACAGTGGGGCAATATTTCATAGGAGAGATTCACCCAGCATCATCTGCTCAACAAAAGTGGATATTAACAGCCACAGAATACTTTACAAAGTGGATTGAAGTGATCCCAACCAGGAAATCAACAGATTATGTCATGATTTAGTTTTTCGAAACTAGTATTTTGTCCCATTTTGGTTGTCCTACTAAGATTATCATAGATAGTGTAGCATCATTCAAGACTAAGAAGATGACTGAGTTTTGTGATAAATACAACATTAAGTTGGGACACTCTACAGCCCACTACCTACAAGGTAATGGATTGGCAGAGTCCTCTAATAAGTAATTGATCAATATCATTAAGAATATGTTAGAGGAAAATAAAAATAATTGGCATAAGAATCGAATTAATGCATTGTGGTTAGATCAGGTGAGTAATAGAAATTATATTGGTATGTCTCCTTTTCAAGTTATTTATGGTGTCAATACTATGTTTCCTTCATCATTAACAGTCCCGATAATGAAATTGTTTCAAGAATCGGGGATTGAGTAAAATGACATAAAACGTTGTAATAATTAAATGATACACATTCAACAGATAAGGGATGAAGTATTTCAAAATACTTCAAGACTTCATGACATGATAAAGAAGATTTATGATCAGAAAAATAAGGAGGAAAACTTCAAAATAGGAGATGTGGTACTTCGTTGGGATGCCAAGAATGAAGAGAAGGGTAAACATGGTAATTTTGAAAATTTATGGAAATGGCCATATCACATTTCAACTTGTCAGGAACATAATGCTTAATTTTTTGAAGAGATGAATGGAGAGGAATGTTTAGGAGGACCAATTAATGGTAGGCTCCTAAAACAATATCTTTTTTTAAACAAATTTCTTGATCATTTTTCCATTTCATTGTAAATAGCAGTTACATTTTCTGTAAGTGTGAAGTAGAGAGTCACTAGAGTTCAGAGCTTGAGTGAAGGCCATGGAGGTTCATTGATTTTTTGACATTTTCAAGTTCAGTTCTCAACTAATCAAGTCCATATTGAGTCATTTTTTATTATTTTATTTTTCATTGAGTTACTCTATTTCTCGGAGTTGTTAGTTTTCAGTCTGATTTTTTTACTGTATTGACCCAATGGAAGAAGAACTGATTTGCAAAATCCAGAATTCTGTGGTTCTTGACACCTCTTTCAGAGATATCATCCCCAATAAGGATAATTTTAGTGTCATTATTTTCATACTACCACTAGCAATAAAAAGTACTCTTTTCATAACATTTTCTAAGTCCCACTCAGAATTTTTTTATGATTCCATTAGGTCATGTAAAAACTTCACTCACTGATGGTAGCCCTAGTCATAAGACTTCACTCTACCTAAAAAAATCATATTTTCTGGCCCACCTTCATGTCTTGTTGAGCATAAATCAGTCATTAAATTCCATTTAATCATGTCAGTATGTCAGTCAAAGTCACCATGGAGTCCGGTCATTCAAGGTCCCACTAGGTCACTAGGTTTCATTTTCCAAGGTTCAAATAGGACACCATTTCATTTGCATAATGTCATAAAAAATAATGAGAGTGATTGAATAACATTCCTTTATGATCTAAAAAGGATTTTACAGCATGAAATATGATCTCCAAGGAAGATTTCCAAAGTTTTAATTTAGCTTTCAAGTTATGATTTTTTTTTTTTTTCTGCAATGTAATTTTATTAAAAAAAAGTTTTTTTTTTTTTTTTTTTTTTTTAATATGTAATAAGTACTATTCCCAAGCTTCCATTTCAAATCTACATGACAAACTGAAACAATAATAAACAATCAAAGAGTGTGAAACTCCAGCATCATCAACTTGTAAAAGACAAAGTCAGAGAGTAAAAGGTATCTTTCAAAGATTTCAAAGGTGAAAGTGAAACATTAGAAAGTTGGTTTTTAAATAAAAAGAGAAAATTTCACACAAGTATAGATCCTTCATGACATCCAAATATACCTTATTTTTTCTCTTACTACCATCAAGCATCCTCAAGCAAAAGCAGGGTTTTCAAGTTTTTGAGCAAAATTAGAAAAATAGGGGAGGTGCTACCCATTTTCCAAAGGGAGGGTGTGTTTCCTTCTCGTGACGTGCACCTCTATGTTGCATTTTTCACCTTCCAAAGGATTTGCATGCCTGCATTATGCATTGTGCACCTGCCAAAGGCACTGTGCGCTTGCTTGTGGCATTGTGCATCTGTCAATCTTCCTTAGCAACTCTAAAACATTCCTCCATATATCACATCATCACCCTAAAATCTCTTAGAGTGGTTCTTCAAGCCTCCATGAGGCTATTAATTGATCATTTATCCATTCATATTTTCCCTCAAATCATTTTATGTTGTGTGAATTTGTTAAGAGAGATTTGGTGCCTTTCCTCAAATTCAAAACCCTAGTTTTTCTCAAATAAATAATTACAGTTCAATTACATTCCATAAACCTTTATAACATTCCCATATTTCACTATACCTTCTCCCAAATCCCTACATTGACATTCCCTTTCTCTAAGCCTTAATTTTCTTAAAACCCTAAGCCCTTGGTACACTATTTACCTAGGCTCCTAATTCCCTACACTTGTAATTAAATCCATATCCCAAAACCCCTGTACCTGCCTTAAATCATAAATCCATACCTCTGTATCCCTCAATTACCCTATCACATTCCCTATTCCTAAAAAACCACATTCTACCATCATAATACCTCCCTAGGGTTTTGACACTAAGACATCATAACAGAAGAAGGAAACAGACCATACAATGAGGGAGAAGAAGCATAGGGAATGAGGCCACACAAAGGGGGAAGAATACTTATATTAGAGCCAACAAATACCAGGAAGTATTGGCATCACCTATGGATGTGACATGTTTCAAACATGTTGGGTGTTTTGAGTTTTGTGAGGAAAATCACAAGGTCCAACACCATGCTATGTTGACCAGAATTTTCATTTATAATCTCCATGAAAACCAAGTTACTTTGGCTGATGTCACTTTCACTGTGTCAACTGGCATCATCTAAGTTTCCACTAGGATCCCAAATGTTAGGGAGAAATGGTTCAAACAAAAAATCCTTGGAGGAGCATAACTATGAGCCTTTCATCAAACCTAGATACAAGAATGAGAGAAGGATTATTTTTCCTTTATCTTACCTCCTGGAGAGATATGCTCCCAGGATGAAGAGAATCATGAAATACTTTTCATGTGAAGGTAGTTTTTCTAGATTTTATGCATATCACATCCAGTTACTTATGCACTTAACTAGGGTAGATATGCTCAACATACCTGAATACCTCTTCTAGAGCATTGATAAGATGGAATTTATTGTCCAGAAAAGAGAGTATGAACACCAAATGAACAATATATTTCACCACTCCCTCATCAAAATCATAGTCCTCCATCATCTCAAACAATTGAACATTTCATGGAGTTCATTCATAGCTGATGACATATTCACTGCTCCACATATTCAGCATGTCCAAAATTTTTCTGCATTATCTCATCCTTCAACTTCCATTCGTCCATATTAGACCCACAGTACATTCATCATCATCAGATCAATCTTCTTCATCTACTTCATCACCATCATCTCCATCCCACATTAAGACTAGGTCACCTACTAAAGCTGAGATCAATGAGCCTAAGCAGGCTAATGTGTCTGAGATAGAGCCATTGCAAAAGACATACTAGAGGGGTCATAAGCAGGGATTTGCTCCAAATATTGTGGAAGGGTCCCTTCCTTCTTCACCAACAAATAAGGTACAGAAGTGGAAACAAAATATGGTATGGGAGGATGAACATGAGGCAACCATTCATGATGAAGCTGACCTCAATGAAATAAATTAGGATTTTGACCTTGTTGAATTAGATGAGCATGATGATGATGAGATCACCACTTTATTCATCAATGGGAAGGATGCCAATATTAGAGATCTCCAAACTAATATTCATAGATCCATATTTTTCATAAAATTCCTTTAGAAGGAGAACTAGATGTTGAAGACAAATCATTTCATTGATGAGGTGAAATACATCATAGATCAAAGGGAGGCAGAAAAATCCAAGGTTATTTTATAAGAGACACTTTAAAATCATGATTTGCATGAAGAACAAGAAGAACAAGCACTAAGAGGCAAAACTAGAACTGGAGGGTTGAAAAAAGCTCTTGCTCTAGAAAGGAAAAAGGAGGCTGAGCTTTCTTACCAACTAGCCTTGAATGAAAAAATTTCAATATTAATAAATGAAAACCAAGAGGCATGGCTTGATAGAGATAAACAACACTTGGATAATATTTTTGAGAAATCAAACAAATATAATGACATACAGAGGAGGAAGGTCAAACATTATGCCCAAAAGGAGAAAATTGCAATGGCCAAGCTCAAAAGAGCCAATGCAAAAACTGAGGCTTTGACCATGCTAGAGGAGAAAAGAAAGATTGATATACTTGCAGAGGCTTCACTCCAAGCCTATCCACATCATCAGGCAGCGTTTTACCAATTCTAAAGAGTTTTGGATAATTTTTGAATTTTTTTTGTTTTTATTGACTTTTTGGACAATCGGGTCATAGAGACAAGTGTCAAACACGCATCGCCCTTGGCGTTGCGCTCTTTTTTGAGCCATGTTTTGAGAAAAAGGTCACCACCATTGGATGAAAAATGGTCAATAAATCTCAGAAAACCACTTTTCAAGCCTTGGTTTTCAAAACAAGTAGGTCAAAATGTCAAAACACCACTAAAAAAATCATGTTTCTCCCTCAATTTTTTGCCCTGGCACTGTGTGCTGAGAAGTCTTGGGAGGATTAAGTTTTGACAGGGAAAATGAGCTTCATTTTAAAAAATAAAGGCATATACAGAAATTAGAATTGAAGGGATTTCCAAAAAGCTATCTTGGAGGGCATGTTTGATAGTTTGCAGATATTTTCCAAATTTCACTGCAAATTTGACTTTTGTCTTGAAAATCATGATTTCACTTATGTAATTGAGCATGGTAAATGAAAATATGATATGTATAAGTTACCTATGGGTATATTCATGATGTAAATGCAATCATTAAAGTCAAATGAATCAGTTTCAATGTAATTAGGTTGAAGTCACTTAGAACTCCGTACACTCCAGCTTTCAGTTCAAAATTTTGTGGATCTCACCTCAACTCAGGAATTTGAGCCCTGAGGATGAGAGAATTTATTTTTGATGTCCATATCTTCCCCTTATTCACTCTTATCAAGGTTTGAACCATTTGGATGCTATTGTATTGATCAAGAACCAGTTTGGCTTGGAAATTAATGAAGAATTGTAGCTATTTCCTTGGGATTCATGTGGTATGAATTTTTGGCATACATTTTTCTTTATGATCATTTTTATGAATGTTTTGTAAGCTCATAAACATTTCATGTCTATTATATGATAAATTTCAATTTTATAGGTAGAATACATGTTTTTCATGCTATGTTTTGTGAAATTTGTCATTATTTGTCCATTTTCTTCAGTTTAGGAAGAATACATCTCCTATGTTCTTGCTAGCTCCTCATTAGTATTAAACCATCTCAAAAAATCACCTTTAAGTGCTAATACTTCTACCTACCTTTCTTCACTGCATGGAATAAAATTCCATCTCATTTTCCCTGACCTAGTCCCCTTGACCTAATCCTCATCCAATAGCCCAACCCAATCAAAACCAAAACAAACCCTTTTGCACTTCTTAGCTAGACTTAAAACCTTTTCATCCAGCCCTCTTGGTTGTGTTTTTTATGGAGAGATACCTCTCTAACTTGGTAGGGATAGACACCAAGTTAAAAGGCTTGTTTGTGGTTACCTCTGTTGGGATTCCTGCTTCAACCTTAGGAATCTGGTGGAGTGATAACAACTGGTAACCTTCTTTAAGCATGAAACATGGAAAACTAGGTGTACTCCTGAACATGTAGGAAGCTAAAAATTTTATTCCATAGTACCAATCTTTTGCAACAGTTGCAATGCCCATAGTACTTGGGTGATAATTTATTATCCTGCATAACATACTTGAGGGACACTTGTTTGTATGGTTGTAGCTATACAAAAACCTAATCACCTATGTGAAAAATTCTTTCACTACGATGCTAACCTACCTATTCCTTCAATCTATTTTATGTCTCAGTCAAGTTATATTTTAAGAGTTGGATAACTTCTTGTTAATTCTCAATTTCATCTTCCACTACATGAACCTTAAAATTGGAACTTAAAGGCGATGTGATGGATGGTGGATGATATCCATAAAGCACCATAAATGGGTTCATTTCTATTTCAGTATGGAAGGAAGTGTTATACCACCATCCTTCGAGAGGTAACCAATTGACCAATTATGTTTGTTTATGATATATAAAGCAATGAAGATATCCTTCCAAAAAAAAAAATTACTATCTTATTTTTCCCATCAAATTGACGATGATAAGATGAGTTATGACCTAATTGAGAACAAAGACAAGAAAATAATTTTGTCCAAAAATTTCCAGTGAAAATAGGATTCTTATCACTTACAATAATCTTTAGGTTTGCATCTATCTTTTGAACTATTTCCGTAAGTTAAATAGTGACTATACTGGCTTTGAAATGATGAGATAATGCACAAAAGGGTGCATACTTGATAAGTGTATCAACTACCATGATAATGACACTCCTGCCCTCATACTTTGGTAGACCTATGATAAAATCCATCGATACCTCCTCCCAACAGTTACTTGGAATGACTAAAGGTTGTAAAATACCAAGGGTCCTAATTGTCTCAACTTTAGTTTGTTGGAAAACCCAACATTATTACCCAATATTTTGAATATCTAATTTAAGGCCATCTAAGAAAATTAATTCTTGACCATGTCATATGTTTTAAAAAATCATGACTGCCATCCTATAGGAGAGGTGTTCAATTCCAAAGAATCTTTTTCTTCACTTGGGAGTGCTTACATATATATAAGAAATATTTGTACCATAGTGAATCATTTTTTCCAGATAAATGTATTACTAGCACTTGGATCTTGTTTCAAAATTTGAATGAGTATCCATACTTGTTTATAATTCTACCATTCCTCCCTTGCTATAGTTATCCAATCAGGTTGGAAAATAGAAATGACACGTAACAATACATCCACATGCTCATCCCATGTTGAGAGTACATATGCAACAATATCCTACTTCTTTGTTATGTATATGATTTCAGAGGCATATCCCAACATATTTCTGGCCCATTTTTATTTCTAATTTGAAGTAATTTTGTTCCATGAAGAATTTAAGACTATAATTATCTATTTTTGCTTTGAAATATCTCCCCATTAGTTAAGGGCCCCATCTATTTATGACATGTAGTATTGCCAACTTTTAATTCTAATAAATAGGGTTTTTTAAATACTTCTCTTGATTGCACAACTTTCAAACCCAATAGGTCTTCCTTCTTGCATTAAAACAACACCAATTCAATTCCGTGAGGCATCACATTCCACAATACAGTTTTTTTTGAAGACTGGTCTAGCTAAGACCAAATATAGACATATTGCTTATATAAGATGTTAAAATTTCCTAGTTGCTTCTAGAGTCCACAAAAATTCATTTCTCTTCAGTAATGTTGTTAGAGGTGTTATTATTTTCCCATAATTCTTAACAACGATAATATCCTACCTACTCAATAAATCCTCGAAGATGCCTTAAGGTTGTTGGGATTTTATGGTATTCCTTAACACCCTCATGAGATACAATATTACCTGAATATTGCACATCCTGTACCAAAAAGAAACAACTAAAGGATTTTTCATAAAATTGTTTCTCCTTCACTAGTTTGAGACCCTACAAACATGTTGAAAATAATGTTTCCAAAACATTTTATAATTAATACGTCATCAAGTAATACTAACACAAGTTTTCTATGGAAGAGTTTGAAGGTGGAAGTCATCAAACCTTGAAATGTGGATGGTGCATTACAGGGAAAATGTTAAGGATAGAAAATTATCTTGAAGTTTAAAAAATTGGCGAATCTCACTAGTCCCTAATATGTAAACTATAAAATGTTTATTGATGTATTTATAAAATTATTCAAATTTATAATGATTTTATATATACTCTCTATATAATGTTAGCATTTTTAACATAAAATAATTTTGTATTGTAAAATTTGGGCGAATCTTTTTTATAAAAAATGGAAATTGGCAAATATTGTTTTTGGAAAAAACATGGAAAATTAGCCCACCTGCTAATATTAGCCCCTAAAATTTTCCATGGCGCATTATTAAGGCCAAAAGGCATGGAAAAAAATTCATAATGGCCTTCATGAGTTCTGAATGGTATTTTTGGAATGCCTTTTGTCTTCATTCTAATTTGATGATATACTAAACAAAGATCCAACTTGGTGAAGAAAATTTCACCATGTAGTTCATCAAACAATACATCAATGACATGCATGGAAAATTTGTCTTTAATCATGATATTTTTTATTTCTCTATAATCCGGACACATATTCCATGATCCATACTTCTTGTGAACCAACACTATTAGAGAAGAGCAATAACTTTGGCTACATTGAATGACATATTCCTCTAACATTTTTGCAAGCATACATTAAATTTCACTCTTTTGGGTATAGGGATAGCTATAACGTGTAATTTTTGAAGGAACACTTCCTAGAATCAAGTTAATAGCATAATCATCATTAGGAATCAGTGGGAGACCTTTAGAAGTCTGAAATTCCCTGGAATTATTTTCAAGGACTCTTTGGAGATCTTGAGAAATGGATGGATTAGATGTGAACATTTGGAGAGCATAAATGTGCAATTAACCCTCATTTTTCCTTCTTAAAAAGATTTTTCATGCCATTAGACTTTATTATCCTCCTAGGTTTTCCTTTGAAACCCATTAATTCAATTTCATTTCCTTCTAAGAAAAAATTCAAGAAAAGTTCTCGAAAATTAAAAGCTACCATTCCAAAAAATTGCAACCACTAGACTCCTAATACAACATCATCGCCACCTATTGGAATTATAATCAATGGAATAATATTAAATACATATTCATCCATGGTTAGATTCATATTATGACACTTTCCTGAGAATTTATAGTTCCTCCATTTGCAACCATCACTTGACACTCTGGTGTTGTATATAGAAATAAATTCAAATCCTTAGATCTCTTACAACAAATACAATTATTGGTACTACCTAAATCAATCAACACTTTAACCTTTTTCTTATTTATACATCCTTATATATTGAGATTTTGAGGAATTTTAATTCCCACCAATTCATTAAAAGATAGGGTGAGGCTCATTTCTTCTTTTTCGACCTCAGGAGTTGGTTCTTCATGAATATATCCTTCATTTGAAGTTTCTTGTTTTTTTTTTCCTCATCTTCATAATATACATAAAATAATTTATTTTCAACAAACTTATGACATCTATTGTATTTTATATCACAATTGTAGAAAATCCATTTTTCTCTTTTTCCTTCGGGTCTTTTAGTGTCAAAATTGTATTTTCTTGAAGGCTAGGAGCGAAAACACTTCCCTGTTTATATTTTTGAGTGGTAGACCTCCTTGTTGCCATAATTTAACTTTCAAATTTTCTTGCCACCCCAAATGAATTATCTAAGAGCTTAGGTTCCCAAAGGTGAACCACATGTTGGATGTTATATTTTAAAGTACCTATGAGTACATAAGTTATATGCTCCTATAGAATGTTAATTACCTTTATATTCAATCTTTCGAATATTACTGAACCCTTTTTTTTATATTTCTTAATAGGATAAAGAAGGTATTTCTCTTTGTATTCTCATAATGTGCTATCAATTCGTCCGTGAAAATTAACAAAGTGTTAAGTAATTTAAGATAAAAAAGGCATCAATACTAGACAATATGATTGGGTTCTAAATATAAAGATGTAATGCATGCCTTTTGTATTTCTTAACATCGAGTAAATAAAAGAAATTGTCCATGTATAGTATCCATGTTATGAGATCCTTTCAATCAATCTTATTGATATCGATATTTGGAATATGGTTTTCCATCCTAAAAAATTTAGACTCTCTAAAATTATGATTCAAATTCCTTTTTTTCTAATGACGAGTTTCTGGGATTACCTATCACCATTAGGAAGCATTTCTTGTAGAAAATTTGTCTAATTTTCCTTCAAGCCTTAAATTTATTCTTTTAAACCATCCTTAAAACCTTCAATTTCTTGTTTTGAATTTTACATGCCCTATTTTATATTTTCTTCCAAACCACCTATCTTAAAATTCATTTCTATGAATTGATTTTTGGCTTCTTTGTGAGAGAAAAAATTGATGCACTTGGTCCCCTAATTTTAATATATCATGTCACATTTCTTCTTCTCCATGTGTCATAGTAGATTTTTCTGAGAGATTTATGGGTGTATAATTTTTTTGGGGGAGGAATTTTGGAATGAATTAATGATACCTATTCTTCAATATTCAATTTGAATCACTTCAAACTATTTTTTCACAAAAAAATATTCAAAATTGAAATACACACCATTTAAGAGCTTGATTTTGAGCTTGTTTATAATTTTGATCTTGAAACCATTGTCTCTATATTATTTAGGCCTACAAAGATACTAGTTAGACCGAGATTGGATTCTTCAATATGATGTTATGCCAAATCTCCCATAGTGATGAGATTATGTAATGGTTTAGTAGATTGAATATATACAATATTCCAGTGTCACTATTTAATACTTTGGGCATGAAACTCATACAAAAATATCTACAACTTGTTAAATTTCATTTAATTTTCACAAAATTCAAACTCGATGCTTGAAGAGACTTTTATGAAGATTCTCCTCCGAACACATATTTGAGACTGAATTTTGGAGCATGCAAAAACCCTAACATCATTGAAAAATATATCCAAACATTTAGTGAACTATGTCTGAAATTGTAACTAGATGTTCATAAATAGTTTTCCTTCATGTGGTATCAATTTCAAAGTTTGAAGCTTTAAAAAAAATAGTTATAGCGATAATTTGATGATTACTCGTTTGAATAAGTAAAATGCTAGGACCCAAATATATGATACCAAATGTTATGGATATATATAAAAATAACTCAAAAAATAAGAAATATATAAATGAATAGATAATAAGCCATTTTGAGGGGGAAACCTACCTTTACATCACATAAATGAACAATTCTTGAATAATTCAAATGAAAAATTATCCTTGGTATATATAGGATCCTAAAGGGTAAAAATATAGTTATGGAATACATAAAAGTAATAATGTAAGGGCACAACAACAAAAATTGTGGTATTATATGGGGCAGAACACCGACAATATAGTGGATAAAGTAGTATTATAGGGACCTAACAAATTTCCTATGTCATGTGCCTTTTCCTTATTGTTATTTTTAATCTCTTCGAGCTTCAAAAATAATTATATCAACACTTAGTTGATTCTTCCCTTCCTTGGAGATCCTCTCAAAAATTAAACAATTGCCATTGGCTCCCACTCCTTGTGCAAAGACATGAAAATATTATCTACATAGAGATTCCCTTGATGCTGAAAAATAAATATGTGTGTGTGTGTGTGTGCGTATCTATCTATTATGAGCTTCATGTTTACATATATGCTTGTGATACAGTATGGGATGCTCTCAATGCTTAGTCATATCGGTTTGAAACTCTTGAGATTTTCATATAAATTCATGTATTACAGGAACACCCTAAACACTTAGTCCAATCTAGGATATCCTTCTTGATATTTATATCTATATATATGCGTTACATGTACACCCTTGATAGCTAGTCGAATTTTGGATACCCCTCTCGAGCATCGTAAATACCCACGCGCCCCCCCCCCCCCCCCAACACACACAAATATGTATATATATACTAACACATGGAATGACACATCGTTCTATAGTAACTCAACAACATTGACATACAAAGGAAGTCATTCTAATATAAGAAAGTTAACTAGTAAGAAAGTGATTCCACATATATCTCATACTGCAATAATGAAAAAAAATCCATTTCTCGATGAACATATGAACATGAATTATTCATCACAATACATAGGAATAAGAATTCCTTATCAAGATACAAAATAATATACATTCCTCAATATTGGCCATACAATTCATATAATAGCAATAGGAATTTACATTTCATCAGTATGCATAGTGAGATAATTAAGTAACTTATCTTATAAAGTATATGGTTGGTGACTAAGAGTGGCACTTCAACTCTCCAACCAACCATAGCCTAACTACTCAACTATCCTTTCATGTATCCAACCACCCCTATGTCGGATTTAGATGTTTAAGAGGTATATTCATCGTATTTCTCAACCATTCACTCACATACATTGAACAAAGTCCATTTCTTAGTTGTTTCTTAGAAAATATGAACCATTACACCATATTTCCTTTATAATCTAGTTACCAAACAACACAGGGGTTAAAGAAGCGCATAGGGAGCCTTAGTTCAGTTTTGGAGAGAGGTGTGTATAAATAAAATAAAGGTTTGTTAGTTATATTAATTTTGTATAAATAAGAGTGCACTTTCATGGCACTTTTCAACAAATTCTCAGCAATGCACACACCTATGTTTTGAGCCCCAAAACTAAGCAATGTGTTATCAATCCATCAACTCTAGAGTTACTCAACCTATTAGTAAGTTCTCACCCATCATAAACCTAAGTGTTTTTTTCATCCCCAGGAACATTTCTAAAACCTTGATGATTCTCAACAAGTAAGCCCCTTGGTTTTCTTATCACGCCTATCATAGAGCATCCCTAATCCACTTATCTCACTTCTATCATTGAACAATCACAAACTCTTATTCCCTAACAAGAAATACACATGCACTACTAATATCCTTTTTTATCATAAGAAATACTTCCATGCCACTACAAGTCTCCCTTATCGTATGTATTATATAAGATATCCCATGGGTTTTCACAAGGCAAAATAGATACATATACAAGAGATAAAAAATCAGTCCCTCATTCACTTGCTTCTTAATGCATACCTCTCCTCCCCTTGCACATGATAACCCCCCATTTATTTTCCTTCCTCATCATTTTCCCACCTGACTCCTCTCGTGGGTTGACTTTGTCAACATAGCCCACAAGGTAGTATGCAGACCCATCCTTTCATTCAGAATCCCATTCCTTCCATTAACTACCTACAATAGTGCCATATCCCCTAATGGGCATTTACGGGGTAATAGAAATGAAAGATATGCCTTTTAACAAAAACCTCCTCCTACAAACCTATGAATCAGTTTCCCATATTAGATATTCATCATTTTTATCATTCAAAAATTTAATTTACAAAATTTTTACTATTCATAATAACATTAACAATTTGTTTTGACAAAAATGTTTGTCATAGACCCTAGGAAAAAAATAATGTGTGTAGTATCCATAATGATTAAGTGTTCATTCCCTGATGGATCAATTAAGAAGAATACCATTCTAAATAATGATATCACACCTTAGATATATGGTGTACTTAATATTGATAAATATGGTTTCCCTTTCTTATCAACTCTAAACATGATATAATTTATGGCTTACTCTTTGGGAAGATTTTGTTCCTAAGTTAGTTATCAGCCACTCGCGAAATATGATTATTTTTTTTTAAAGGACTCATCATAATTTGTAAACTGTATCCAAATCCAAAATGTATAAGATGATGAAATTATACTAAGCCTTCATATTTTGTCTCTCTACACCAAGATCCCAATGGAAAATACAATTTATGTCATAGAAGATATCATAGACATTAAAACTATTGAATTGGTGAAGTTATGAATTAAATCAACATATTTCCTCTACAAAGGAAATATCATTGAGAAAAATTATGGAATAACATTAGGATCCCAACTATCACTAGTGGTTGTAGACATCTACATGGATTAGTTTGATGTAAGGGATCTAAACTCCTTTCCATTCACACTAAGTGTATGTAAACCATATGGGCATGAAATATTCACCAAAGGGGGACATCACGGAGAAAATCTTGAAAGAAACTTTGAGAAAATAAATATCCCCTCGTATAACTTAAAGTTCACCATTAATATAGAAAAGAATATCAAGCTTCAATTTTTTGATGTAATTCTTAGTAAGAAGGGTGATATGAGACTCAATTATAAAGTCTACAAGAATAATTCATGCAAAAAGATATATCTTCATGCAAATAATCATCACAACCCAACACAAAAATCAAGAACCATTCACATCCTTTCCACATGGGCCATAAGAATCTCAAAATGAAAACACTTGAATTATTATCTACGTAACATTAGAAATCAATTTTTATGTAATGGTTACAATTATTGGTAGAGTTGAAAGGAAATCCATAATGCAAAGATAATAGGAAACTTATATAGGAAGGTGTATATCCTAAAACTTACATGCTCTTATATTAAAGGTACCAAAAATAAAATTAGAAAATTACTAATAGGTAGTAACATCATGATATGATTAACTCCTTCAAACACCACTAAAATATTTTTCGACTTAGTGAATAACTCATTATATATTATGCAACTTAAAGATTCATCTAAAATCCCATTTATTGATAGAAATGTCCATATTTTTTAAAATTTCCAATAACTATGAGTGAACTTAAAAGAGTATCAAACAAAGAAATCTAGAGATCAGACTTCCATATCAACTCTCAGAAGGAACATTCACAACATTAAATAATGGCCAAAATTATTTTCCATAATATAACTATTCAAACAAAGTGGAAGTGAATATTTCGTTAAATAATATCATGTTAAAAAAAAAATTCAACACATGAAAATTCAAACTAAAAGCATATATAACATGGAGTTAATACATGGAAAAGTTTTTTAGGCATGGTAACTTTAGTATGTGAAATGATCGTTATACCATACCTGTGTTTTTGGTACACTAATGCATCCACTAGTGTCAAGGGTAGGGTATCAAAGAGTTGCAACAAAAAAACATCATATTATTACATATAGAAAAATACTATAATAAATACTATATATATCAACTAAAAACACATAGATGATAAATATTGTAACTTCCTCAATCTATATTTCATCTGTATTGGCCTCCATTATCCCAAAAATTGTCTACTTATAGCTACAACATATATCAGGGTCACAAGAACTAGAATGGGAACCCCTATTTTATCAATGGCCCCTCTCCTAGTTTGAATCTATTATAGGGCCTAAAAGCCCAAAGAATCCACCAACATCACTTGAAGGCCACTCCTTGTGGGATAATGCTATGAATGTGCTATGGAAGATTTGTTTATTGGTGAAGGTCAATATTGTCATATGTGTCCAACTAATCTTTTAAGTTGTAGGAGGATGCTGGAAAATATTTTTAGGCCTCCATTTAGTAGGATGAGGACCTAGAAATGGATCACACCAAGGGCTTCCTCTATTCTACATGAACCAAATACTTAACTACTAGAATTCACTATTCAAAGTAGTTGATATTGTGATCTAAAAGAAAAATCACCCATTATTTTCCAAGGAAATACATAAGGACATTCCTATTATTCTAGGGATATTTTTCGAATACTATAAATCACCTATATATCCAATTGTTAAAACTTGTAGGTCGGTACACTAGTCCATAAAAATGCACCCCTTTGGGAGTAGTGGTTGTAACCCAATTCTAAAGTCCATTAAAAATGTCACTAGTTTTTTTTTTGAAATTTTGACATTGTACGTTTTAACCATGTACAAAGATTACCTAAAAATGAACTCTTAAAGAAAAATTATAAACAATGGCAAGAACGAAAAAAAATATACACAAAGAGTTTCCCATAGTTCCCAAAACTGTGACTACGAGATTGACTTCCATTATATTCCTTTCAATTTTAAAATACATATATATACATGTTGAAGCATTCATAAACCCTAATCCAGGGTTAATGGATTGTGGAACTACAAGGAAAAGACCCTCTAGTGGATGTTTTTGAGGAAACCCTTATAAAAACATCCCAGACATCCTTTTCTAGTGAAGGTTACTTGAGAATGTTCGTGGGTGAATATTTTTGCAGATTTTTTTCATCCGGTGCACTTATCATCCTAAATTACACTGGTGCATTCAAAAAAAGAAGGCATCGGTGTGCACAAAAAATTGGCACCATAGAATGTGTGCTCTATACACACCTGCCCGATGCACCCTATTACTATAGTGCACCGTTGCTTTACAAATATTCTGCACTGGTGCATCCTAAAACCCCACGACAAAATGAAAACCTCCCAGTGCGATCTTAAGAAACCACAATGGTGCACCTATAAAACCCCGCACATTGGAACAGGGTTAAATAAAAAAAAATTACAACCAAAAACTGTATTTTCCACTTTTCTTAGTTCTCCATAGCTCTCAAGCATTGGTGCAATTTATCCTTGTCTAAGACACCCCGACATTGGTGCTCCCATTGCACCCATTTCACGCACTACTGCTATGCATTGCCCACCAATCTCTAGCTTGAATTTTTCAAAACGATGGGGAAATTTACTTTTTCCAATTATACAACAAATATGCCTCCTCGACGGCCAAATGTACAAGTATTTTTCTTGTTTTTCCATAATTAACCATTTTATTGGATTATAATTTCAAATTACCTTAAAATTAACCATTTCAAAAAAAAAAAATATGTCGCGCGGTGCACTTAAGCCATTCGGATCACACCGGTTCGCGATGCTACTTATAAATTTATAGGCCACACTACAACCAGTGCTAATGACATCCACATCGATTTTGGGGCGATAACGAAAGCCACATCATGCTATTTTAAAATTTAAAAAAAAAAATTATGGTGCGGTCAGTTACCCGGCCACACCATTGACCCTGTGGAATAGTGGCAACGTGGTGCGTTCACTAAAATATCCACCTCGGGGAAGGTATTTTTTTCAGCGCATTTCATTCTAGCATTTTTATAGGGTCAACGGTGCAACCTGGTAAAATAATGCACCGTTGACTATGTAATGATGTCAGGAGGTTGGTACGCTGACCAAACTATACACCCCGGGGCATGCATTTTGGTCAACGTAGCGCCCTCCCGACACAGTCCATAGTCAATGATGTGGTTTGTTATACCATCACACCATTGACTTAAGAAGAATATAAGGAGCGTGGTGCGCTAAAATTTTTTAGGTGCACCTCTGCGGGTGCACTAAATATTTTCTGGTGCACTGCCGCCAATCCGTGAGAAACAAAGACACACCAGCACCGGTGCATGCCTATTTTTTATGGCACACCGACTACTTTTTTTTTCTAAAAAAAATTATATATGTATATTCCTAAATACATATCTCATTTAATAAAAAAATTGTATTTAATATGTTAATCATTTAGAGATGTGGAAGGAGAGAAGGGAGGGAACAACAACAATAACAGACAAACAGGTATAACATGGTTCTCTTGTGGGAGGCACAAGAGAGGGAGAGAGATGCATACCATCGCCCTCTTACAAAATCTACCCAGGGGCTCCTAAGGCAGTTAGGCATCCTCAAGTTCTATGAGGAGGCAACTTTCTTAAAGGGCCATGGTTTTTTTTTGAGACATCTTATCCGTGGTGGAATGCCGACCTATAGGCTTTTTGGGTTGGTCCTAACCAGTGGTATGTGCCCACTGAGGAGGAAATATATTTCGTTATAGGGATATCGAGGAGAGGGGTGTATTCTCCCTCGTTCCCAGAGGTTCCAGTTGGATATGTAGAAAGGAGTTAGTTGGTGTACTGCCAGAGATACATTAGCGCAAATATATTGTCTCCTTCAGATTTTTAGGCCTCCGGAGGTCAATTACTTATTGCTACATTTGTTAGTGAGGAGGTGAGGTACCTATCACTTCTGATTTCGACCATTTAACACAACACCAATGATGGGAAATGCATTAGCTTCCCACTTCTATATTATGTTGATTCTTTAGTACATGAGCCATGACTTGTTAGGTGGTTTTCCATTACTTTGTGGTAGTTCTGTACAACCTTAGATAGATTTCGTGCTCATTCACAAGGGAGGGTCAACTTCCCTTTTTCTTTAGAGATTTTATTTTTTATTTTTTGAGAGGTTTCAAGAGACGAGGCCTACTTTTGTTTGGAAACCTTGTAGGCCGATGTTGGAGGCACGAATGCACATGTGGGGATAGATGATGCCCAAGAGGGGTGAGGCTAAATTTTCTGCGAGGATATTGCATGATGCACTGGAGTTGCTAGCCAGTGTTGACGAGAATCCCTTCGTTATGGTCCAATATCCTTATGCTAGCTTGGATTTGCGAGGGTGTGCCAACATCCTCTTCACAAATGATGGGACGCCGAATGATAGAGGGAATATTACTATTTTATTTAAATTTATTCTAACATGATCTTTAATTTGTTTTTATTAAATTGTGTAATGAAATTATCTAATTATTGTTGTGTACTTGTATATATTTTACAGACACTGGGTCTTTGATGGCAGGGACATGCCAGCACCACCACATGATCCAGGTGTGGATCTTGACGATAATCAGGATATGCTAGATGCCAAGGATCATCAAGGGGCCAATGTACAAAGACTTGCTCCTGCTGGTGCGTTGGTACCTCCTTTTGTTAGGTGTGGTAGGCTTGATAGTAGATTTAGGATGGATTTGGGCGACCAATACTATGTATTGATTATTGAGGCGAGAGTCAGGACTGCTACTATGAAAGACATATAGGCCAATGGTAAGTTGGTACATATGTGAAGAGGCATGTTGTGTGACATGTATAGCCTGATGCGGCATGTCGTAGGAGATACAACCTTAGTTACACGGCTAAGGAGGACCCTTGCACATTATAGGCACGGTTGAGACATAGCATGTGATCAATAGTCCGTGAGCAGTGCCAACGCATCATCTGATGATCACGATCAGGGGAGTGATCATCATTCACCTCGCGCTGCGCCAGATGAGCAACCTCTACTAGAATCGTGCAGCAGTCATCATGGAGAGCAGGCTGGACCATCGACCATGTCGAATCATCAGCCTGCAGCATCCAGAAGTACTCATGATCATGAGAAGGCTGGATCATCGACCATCTCAAACCGTCATGGTGAGTAGCCGAGATTTGATCTTGATCGGCCTGAGGCACTAGTACCAGATCAGCAGGCACCTAATGGTGAACATGTATCTCAGCTTCCCGAGGCTGCACCATGGTCTAAGAAGGCCTCGACTAGTACTACTATTGATGATGTACCATGAGGTGATATATGAAATTTATATTACAATTGTATATTTTTGACATTATTCAGTTATATATATATATATATATATATATATATATATGGTCCATGTATTTTATGTTCATGTTGGACTTGTATTTAATTTAGATGTTGGTGATCGTCATGATGTGTATAGTGTTAGGTCATGTTAGATATGTTCATTAAATATGCATCTTGCAGATAGATGTGTATGTGATAGTAGCTATTTCACATGAGATGTATATTTGATGTTTGTGTTGTGATGATGTTATGCAATGCTAATTATGTTTTGTTATATGATCATGATCAGAACGATGTTAGTTAATTTGAATGTGTTTTTTAGTCGAATATGATGTTTGTATGATGGTTATCATGATCATGATATTTATTAATTAATTTAATATTAAATGATCATGATATTGTAAAATTATAATATTTGTAACTCTAATTGTATGTAAAATTCTAAAATTATAATTGTATTTGTAATTGTAATTGTATGTAAAATATTTGTAAAATTTTAACTGTAATTGTAATATTTAATTTATTGTGAAATGATTGTAATTATAATTATAATTGTAATTGTATATATGTAAAATTGTAAAATTGTAATTGTAATTCTAATTGTATGTAAAATTCTAAAATTGTAATTGTAATGGTATATATGTAAATTTGTAAAATTGCAATGGTAATTGTAAATTTCAAAATTGTAAAATTGTAATTGTATATATGTAATATTCTAATTGCATGTAAAATTCTAAAATTTTAATTGTAAAGGCATATATGTAAATTTGTAAAATTGTAATTGTATATATGTAAAATTCTAAAATTGTAATTGTAATTGTAATTGTCCGTGAATTGTAAAATTGTAATTCTAATCTAATTCTAATTCTAATTCTAATTCTATGTAAAATATTTGTAAATTTTAATTTTATTACTGTGAAATGATTGTAATTGTAAAATTCTAATTGTAATTTGAGTTGTATTTGTATGTGAAATTGTAAAATTTTAATTGTAGTTCTAATTCTAATTCTAATTGTATGTAAAATATTTGTAAAATTTTAATTGTATTAATGTGAAATGATTTTATTAAAATTTGTGAAATGTTAAATAATTGTAAAATAATAAATCTAGAATAATATGAATTTTTGTAACATAATAAATTTTAGAAAATAATGCAAATAAATTCATGTAGTTTAGAATTATGATTATTTTACTATGGTCTTGCATACAAAAAAAATAACATTATACAGTACGCCATTGTCTTTGAGATCAACATAATTGCAAATTATCAGGTGAAATGTTGATTTTAACATTAACACAATGCAAATTACTAATTAATTCAAAATACATATTATAATGTTTCGAAAAACGCATCATAAAAATTATAAATATTGATGAAATAACACATGTACCATATCACTCTCAGTTCTCATGATCACCCTCATTATCTCCTAGCTCACATGGCATGATAACAATATTGTTCTAAAAAATATGTTTTGATCTAGGGTCATGTCTCAATACGAACCACCAATCCCTATCCAACACATCTGGGTAAAAAAACACTTGGTTGTAGTGTTTGGGGAAAACATAATGCTCCATAGCTTCATCCCACATTTTTCTAAAGTTGATACATATCAGCTTACTATCGGGATCTTCTTTTACATTATTTTGATCAAGGGTGTCCCACCACTTGCACCTAAAAATAACACATTGGAAAGAAGAGAAAAGCACTTCAATGATCTCCTATATCTTTCTGACGTAACCTAACGTCCCCCATACTATGTTTTGATCACGGTGGCTATATCGACTAGATTGATCGAACTCGACTTCCACTCCACAGTCTGGTGTGATTTTTTCAGCATCAACATTTTCTGTGTGAAAATGGTGTCCATATGCACACATAGATGGGAACAAATGCACCTATTATAAAAAAGTTAAAAAAATAAATAATGTCATGTGTCTTATAATAACCCAATAGTTAAAATATGAAATATAGATGTAATTACATTTGAAAGGTGCATTATTAAGTTTCAAATGTACATATAAATTAAATATATTATTACCAACTTACTGCACCCAATCCCTACGCTTAGCGCATCCTTCAGCACATGGGTAACGACTACTTGCACCGTATTTCTCTCTGATTGGTCAGCAACCCAACTATTGTGGCATATTTTTGGCATATCCCATTTTATCACCTTTTGTTCATACAATGTGACCCACGGTTGTGTCGCTTTAGAATTTTAAAGGATGAATTTATTGATTGCTTTAATTTCTGCATTCGCTGATCAAATCAAACTGCATTATATAGTACATGGAGATGAAAATATACATTATATCGAAGTTCAACATGAATATTTTATTTTTTTAAATTTGAAAAATTATAATTCGCTTACTCTTTATCAAGTGCTTTTTTCTACTCGTTTGGAGAAACTCCCCTTCTCTTTTGTCTTCATCCCTTTCATCATCCCAAATCACTGCACCTGGTCTATTGTCGATATTTTTTATGTAATCACTGGAATAATGGAAAGACTCATACGATATGTACCCCTCTGCCATAGACCCCTTGGGTTTTGCCCTTTTTCAAACAAAAACTTTCAATTTCTTCATGTACCTCTCTAAGAAGAACATCCAATGACAATAAAACACCCCAACTAATTCAACCTCATCTACTAGGTGGATTAGAAGATTAACCTGAAAGTCCATGAAACTCGTCGGAAGTTCCTTCCTAAAGATACAAACAATCTCAACAATCTGTTGACGCCATCATGGAATGCTAGCCACATGAATCTCCTTTGACGTGATCCAGCGTAAAAATTGAGACAACTTAGATATGACACATCCTAGGTCTTGATGGAATTCATGTTTCAAACACCGACGTACAAAGAAAGGATAATGACACTGCAAAGTTACAAACACGTACAATAATATACAAAATTAGTTATGTTTTATGATCCCTGCACGGGATAAAAGTTATTAATATAACAAATAATAAAATCATGCTTTTAACATTATAAATACTCTTAGAAGATTCAGATGGTCATCCATGGTGAATCAACACTGTAGTGAAGACCCATATGAAGATGGCGCCCTCACACCCATTATAGCTTCCTTTTCCAAAGAAAGATCATATTTTTTTAAAATCCATGGGACAACACCTTCTTTGAAATACCAAGAATTAGATGGACCAACTCCTGCCTCTGATCCTGTACTTTCTAATCGTTTTGGCTAATGTTTCTTTTTAGTTTTTGAAATAATAAGATCTTTCCTAACAACTAATGTGTCACTTTTTTTCTATGATATGCTCCTCCATAAAGAATATGAAACATTTTTAAATATATGCATGGGATCTAATAAGTGGGTAATATTAAGATTCTCCAAATATGAGAGGTTATAAAAGATAGATTTCCTTTTCATCCCAATGGGAAATTTCTCAACATAGGTGTCGAAGAATTATGGATCATCGAACATAGGCTCCCCATTTGAATTGAACGTTTATATGAACTCCTTATCCTTCTCTCCCTCATATGCTCTAAGCCATTCAGCTGGTGTCGTTATTGGAGACCTTTGGGCTCTCTCTCATTTACCATTGAGAGCAGATGTTGTTCTTCTGTAAGGATGTTCTTCTGGGAGGAATACCTTGGAGAAATCATACACTGGATTTCGTAGGTCCTTGGACCATCTAGCTTTCAGAGAAGGTCCACAACATTTACATCTAAAAAACCATTTTATTACAAGACATGCGAGGTTATTGGATACAATTAATATACATGGTGTGTTAAAGAATATCATGAATATCAGAAAACTTACAACAAATTAAATAACTAATATTCGAAATAATATTGTTATGTATATAAAAAAATAAATAAATTAAACATCTAATTTACTAGATCAAACTCCTAAGCCTGGATAATCATGTGTCATGTAAGCACATATGCCATAAAACATAAAACTCCTCTCTGCTGCGATGGGTCTTGATACATCGTATACATTTATCCCATCCCATAATTCCTTCAATTCATCTACCAATGGTTGTAAGTAGACATCCATATTATTAACTTGTCTTCTACCAAGGACTATGAGAGCCAACATAAGATGTTCATTATTCACAGAAAACCATGGGGGGATATTGTTATTGATCACTACTATAGGCCAAATAGAATAGTTGGTGTTCTGGAGGGAATATGGGTTGATTCCATCCATGGCTATGTTAAGTCATAGAACTCATACTTCATCGTTGAATTTTTCGGGCCAAGTATCCTCTATATGCTTCATGGATATTGAATTAGTTGGGATTCACATAACTCCAAACTCAGTTCTATTTGAGGCATGCCATCCCTGAAACATAGCTATTTATTTGCAACGAAAGAGCCTTTTAATCCTAGGTATTATAGGCATGTGCCTCAATATCATAAAAGGAGGACTAGTACGTGATTTACCCTTCTTTTTTTATTTATCATACATGTCATGCCGACATTTCAAACATATATCTTACTCTACATTTTATCCTCTATATAGAATACAATAATTTGGACATGCGTGATATGATATGTACTCAAAACCCAACATTTTAAACAATTTCTTTGCCTCTTCACAGCTACCGGGCAAGACATTATCACTCAGAAGAATGTTATCTTTGAATAACCTGTAGTTGGTGATCATGGAAAAATATAGTAATAAATGTACATTAATGCCAGTATAATTATTAACGTTCATAAATTTTACCATTTGTAATGTTCATTGTGTACTAAATATATTTCTCGAATAAATATAAGGGAGGACATTATGGTAACTTACCTCAAAATTTCTGAGAAACATGCATTCGACAATCAAAATTTTTCTTTCAAGTTGTAAAATAACATCGTTGTCCCCAACTGGGTAGAATTTTACTGACCTCCAGGTCCAAAGAGAGGGGTGGTGGAAGAAAATTTAAGGCTTTTGAAAAAGGTGTGAGCGATATGAGCATCTTCCCCCAACTGATCATCGTTTTGGAATGAATCTAAAATAATTGTGTCCATGGCAGTTGCCTCCCTTAATTAATCATCCATACCAACCTCTGTTTGATTGCCTCCATTCCAGCTTGTGAAAAACTACTATTGTTGTAGTCATTCCTAATCGGTGAATCTGGACGTAGCGGGAATTGAATCGGTGGTTGATTCAACCATTCTTGATATCATTCCTCTACGATTTTTTCTCTTAATTTAGTTTTTTCTTGATTTGACATTGTCATAGGGTGCAACAGAAAATGGTATGTAGGTCACTCATCATCACTAGAATCCTAATAATTTAAAAAAAAATATTTGAACATGACTAGTACAAGATATATGATATCAATTAGTAAGCATGTTGACAATATTGCATGATTAATTTGTTTGACGTTGAAATAATTACATTAATCAAGATACAAAAAAATTATAATTATTACCATCATCGTCCCAAAATTGTTGCTAGAAGATGCAATATTGTTACAATTGGCAGGGTGAAGCGCCTGTCCATTTTCATCTACCAAATGCGCCTTGCGGTATGCTGCTCCTGATAAGAGCTTTCGTCATTCTAGATTTGTTTGAATATTTTGTGCATTTGAAGTCGATTCTGAATCTGCATGAACCTGAAAATTTGTACACATTATAAATTTAATTAAGCTATGAATGATTTACATGGATAAAAAACATAAATTCAATTAGATAATAAAAATATAAATAAAATCTGAAGTAAATATTACGTCTCGAGATGGATAGGGAGAACTCCGCGATGGAATTTGAGAAATATTATGGAATGAGTTGGATTTTCAAGATTTGTCCATTCGATATAATTGTGATATTTTCTCCCTACTTTGAGTAAAATCAACAATAAATTTTGGTGTACACATCTAAAGTAATTTTGATGTCTTAAAAATGGACTTCTTGTAATTGGTGCCAATGTACAGATAACCACACCGGTGTCGTGTTATCAATGGATGTTCTGGTGCAGTGTTATTAAATGACACACCGGTGATGAATAATCAAAAATAAAAAAATGCAACTCTAATTTCTTTAAGTGAAAAAAAAGTGGTAAATTGAAAAATGGGCGACAAAATATTTTTGAAAATCTAATTTCATAAAACCATTATTTAAATACTAAACAATTTTCATTATTTCACTATTTTTGCAAAAAAATTCAGCCAGAGATTTGCAGGAGACATAACTGGAGCAAGAGAGCATGAGAGCACTATCGAGCGGTGAAATACATTCGAACAGAAGCATTTAGACAATCGGAATTCCAAACCTCTGGTGATTCAAATTCTATAGCATAGAATTTCAAAAGGTCTCGTGATTAAATTTTATTTTATTTTTACTTTTTCTACAGTTTTTTTACGTAGTGAGAAAAAAATTCAATTTGTTTTTTATTTTCAAAAACAAAAACAAAAGAAATAAATCCATTTTTACCCTAAACCCTTCATTATTTTTTTTTCTGCCCTTTCTTCTCCATATTTCTATGATTCCAGAGTTAGGGCTTTTCATTTTAGATTTATAGGGTTTGTATTGCTATATATAGGCCTATGACATCCAACCCACGGGATGAATTGCATAGTCGTATCCAAATCCATGTTGGCCCTTGTGTGAATTTAAAAAAAAAATAAAAAATTTTATCCGTGCACCTGACGTAACCTAGTGCACTGTGAAAGTACTGTGTAATAATTTTTTTTTAAATAATTGTATTTTAAATAGTGCGCCATATGTAAAATGCGACACTGGTGTGATATTTTTTTATGGTGCACTGCGCACGTACTGTTTGGAAAAAAATTGTTTTATTGTGTTAATCAGTGCACCATGTAACATATAATGTACCACACTAGGTCTCCTAGTTGACAGAGAGCACCGTATGGTGGTCCCTTGTTTGTGCAGGGCGTTTATGCTACAAAAACTAACACTAGACGATTTTTGTTATTTTTTCTATGTTAATTGGTGTGGTGGTTAACATGTAACATAGTGGTGCTCCTTGTTGACATAGAGAACCATACGGTCCATTATAATTTTTTTGTAGTGTGTTTATATGACCCCCACGCATCGACGTCAGTGGCTACACCATGAATGATGCACCAGCTCCTTGATAAAAAAAAATTTACCTGAAAATTTGAAAATTTATTTATAAAATATATTAATGAATGATATGGACATGTTTCATAATTATAAATAAATGGCGGACAAGAGACCAAGTAACAAAAATACTGATAACACATCAAGAAAAGCAAAAAAGGCAAGTTCTTTGTAAATTCTTTACAAAAAATATTATTTTTGAAATATATGTAAGTTTAACTAATATGAATTATTTACTATGTATCATGCGGAGCCACAAAATGATGAAGCTCGATCAGGTTATTTCTCATGTAGGACCAAAAGAGCATAAAATCATAATGGAAAAATTGCAAAAGGATGAATCAAGTGAATGAAAAAATGCTATCGATCCAATATGAGTGTCCTTTTTTAATTTTCATTAATAATATACTTAAAATTATTAGATAACATGTGTCAAACAATATATCAATTCACATCTGTTTAATGTTCTACAGGGATCAATAAATCATAAAATGAATGTTGTTCTAAGAAACGAAAAAAAAATAGAACATGCAAATGAAAATGAATTGCTCCTTAGCTCATCTAGAGTGGTGTTGGAGGTTAACAAAAGGGGAAAAACTTTTACAAAATTTCGAGGGATCTAGTTGAACGAATGTATAGATGTTTTTTACACTTACAATACAAAAATCAATCCAATTATTCCAAGAACCAAATTTTATCTAAACTACAGGAAGAGTTTTCACAGAATTAGTCAATGAGACGTGAGATTTTTAATAGAAAAAACATACAACAACAAAAAATAAGGAATGAAAAATTAATATTCCTTTAAATGTTTTTCTAGAATTGTTTATAAATATCATTTATAAATATCACTTTCGTTATATTTGATTTTCATATATCAATATAAAAATTAAATAGTTTATTGTCATGTTACATTTTCAGGAGGATTATGAAAATCTCAAAATATGAACGAGATGATATCATAAATATGGCAGTAGGAATGTCAAAAAATATGTACAAGGAGATGGTCAAAGAAATGGACAAAATTTCATCGTGAGAGGAGCCATGTCAACAACAACGTGCTCAAATATAATATGTAATCATTGAATTTTTGGATCATTAGGTCCAATAAATAAATAATTTAGCATTAAATATTAATTTTCAAGTATTTTCTTGTAGAAAGTAAAAGAAAATGGAACCCATTCAGCACATAAAATAGGATGACAAGAAAGAAAATAGTCGATATCTAAGTTTGTGAGTAATTTTTACTTCGTTACAACAATTTAACTAGATTTCATTTCTGTATTTTTTAAGTTTTTTTACAAAAATCATCATTGAATGTCTTCAAACAGGTGGTAACATACAAAATAAGAACCATGAGATGAATTGATTGAGATTGGGTTAAATATGGGTTATGAGTATATGTTGGAATATCATAAATTAATTTTGGAATTTGTAAGCATCTATCGATATTGTTTTACTTAGCTCCGTCTATAACTAATAGAACAAATAAATCTTTTATATTAAATATATGATTTGTTATGAAGTATAAAACTTGCAAGCAACAAAGTATGGAACTGTGCCAACAGATGAAATCTTGAAATATGGTATACTACATAGTTTTGAAAGAATGTGTATAGTTCATGAGTCAATTGTTGCTATGGTACATCATTTATTTTTTATTTACATTGATGTATATTACTTAATATTGCAATTTTCATTACTCTCACCAATGTATATACACTCATTAAAATTTATTTTTATGTTTGTAGATGGAAGGTGAAGAAGAAGAAAACAATCAACACCATGAACAAAACATTCCTAAAAATAACCCAACTCATGGAAGTAGCTCTAGCAGTGACAAAAGTTCAAGCGATGAATGATGATCACTATGTTTGGATACCAAAGCAAGGCATTATATTTTGGGAAATATTTTTCTATGAAATTAGACATTTTGTTTAATGCAATGGACATAGTGTCCCAATTAAAAGACAAAGGGATACCAATAATTGTTCCATTTTGTATGACAAAGAATGTCTTACTCATATATATATATATATATATATATATATATATACAATAAAATATGTTTTAATTTATTCTATTGTGTTCTCCATTGTCGCTGTGAAATGTAACACCACTGATTAAATGTGTGGATGATTAAATATTATAATGAAGAGATGTGAAATTTGATGATATGATATAACAAATTAATCCAAACATCACATTCAAATGCATTAATAGAAATATAATTAATATGAATATTGTTATAAGATGCGTCAACTTTTGATGAATAATGAATTTAAAAAACTCACAATAATTGCACTATCACAGGTCCATGTTTCAAAACAATACAAAATGAACACTGGTGCATGTCAGTTACTGTACACCGACATTTTTGTATGATACAACACACTGGTGCATTTATATGACCTATAGGCATCGTATAAATGCCAATACCAATTATAAATCTTGATGAATTTGTGTGATATTACACACCAGTGTGTTTATATGATACTATGCACCAGTACATTTGTACGAGCTATGGGCACCGCACAAATACCAATACCAATTATAAATCTCAGTGAATTTGTTTAATACTGTGCACTGGCGCATTTCTATAAGTCTACGTACCAGTGCGTTGAGACGACCTATGGGCACTGCACAGATCCCAAGACCAATTCGAACGGCCGTGTGTGTTGTATCACCAACACTGTGCCCCGTGCAGTTTTATACCTTGACGGCCCTATGCATGCACCTTTGACCGCCCTGGGCTACCTTCTAGATCACACGCACTGGTGCATTCACAACTTAGTAGTGCACCGATGAAAAAAATATCCGTAATAACGTATGGCTGTCGAGTTTTTTTAGTTGTATTGAATTTCCATTAAAAGCTCCACCATAACCTTCGCAACCATAAACAGATGTTGCAGGAAATGTTTTTTTTGACAATTTTGGCCAATTTTATAACACTAAAAACCTCCTGTATAACCTCTGTTAGAGGGTATTTTCCTTGTAGTGTGTTTTATGAATGCTTCAAAATGTATATATATGTATTGTAACATTCAAATTAATATAATGAAAAATAAATTTGGTAGTCCCCGTTTTCTAATCCAAGGGAAAATATTTGTGTATATTTGGTTTATGTTCTTGTCGTTGTTTATTTTTTTGTTGAAAGAATTTGTTTGCAGGAAATTTATGTATAGGGTTAAAACCTAAATTTGGTATCATATTCTTTTCAGCTTCAAGTGGACACCTTTTCTACTGAGGGGTTTTTCTTGGGCCCGTTGTAGACCTTGTTCATTGGGAGAGATGCAAGATCCATTATTTTGATGAAAGAATACGGCAAGAAGTGGAAATATAGAGATTGAGAAATTTAATTGTCATAGTTTTAAGTTGTGGAATATCAAGATGGATTTTTTAACCCCATATATAAATTACCTGCAAAAAAATTATTAAAACATAAAAATAAACAATGGTGAGAACATAAAACAAATATAAAACGGATATTTTCTCCTAGATCCCAAAATCAAGAATATGAGATTAATCTTTCATTATATTCCTTTCAATGTTACTGTTAGTGTTTAAATGTTCAGTGATCAAATATTCTCTTTCAGGTTTACTTGGTAGTGGTCCTTGGTCAAAATTTCATGTTTTCGAACAAACTGTCAAACAATTTTTTTCTCACTGAATGTTACTCCCTTGACTGATTCATAGTCACCATAAATTTCAAGGTAATGCCATTTATCATCACCTAGGGTCATAGATTAGTCAACATTACCTCCATCTATGTCATGGCCTAGGTTTGATTTTTTTCACCGTCATAATGTCCAATCATGCCATGAAAGTAGGAAAACAAGAGTCAAATTAACCATACAAATCACCTTCGTTGAGAGTTAGAAAAGGTGGGAAAATAAAGAAAAAGTAGTTTTTATTTTCTCAAAAAGTATGCTACATGATCAAAGTTTTCAAAAATGAATTTTTAGAAAAGTGTTTATGATTTCACTGAAAGACAAAAAAAAAATATTGTGAGTTATAAAGGGAAATGAATATTTGGAGTTCATTTAATCCTTTATTTTTTAAAAGATCCCCTCTATCATCCTCACAACTTTCCACAACCACCAAATATTGAACAGAACTAGTAGAAATTTTTCCAAATTGCTCCGGGTTATCCTTTTGGCTTCCAAGCTTCAAAAAGCTACCAAAGGGTCAATTGATCATTTCTCAAAGGTTAAAAGACCTCCAAAAAAATATGTGAATGTTCCTCACACCTCCAACAAGTTAATTTTCTTAGCAAACACTAGCACATTTGGCCCAATTTCTGACGTCCAAATCGTCACTATTTCGACACCTAGGTATCCCAAGAGCGACAGTTTAAGGCGGGGAAAAATGTGGCTAGCCATTATATTGCAATTCTGACACTTTAATAAATTGTTGGAAGAGCGACAATTTTTCCAACATTTCCAGACATCTGTCGCTCTTCCGGCGTTATCAGAATCATCGCTATTCTAACATCATAAAAAGCGTCGATATTATGATGTTCTAGAAACTGTCGGTCTACCAACGTTACCTCTTCTGACATTATTAGAATCGTCACTATTCCGACGTCATAAAAAGTGTCGCTATTGCAACGTTCTCGAAACCGTTAGTCTATCGAAGTTACCAAAAGCGTCACTATTCCAACGTTAGTTAGACTGTCGATCTACCGAAGTTTTTCTCTGTCACAATAATGAGGATCCATAATTGTTGGTCTTCTGATTTTTATCAGCTTTATTGCTATATTTGACATTTATTAGGGTTATTGCGTCGCTCTTTCGATAGTCGTATCATCGCTCTTCCGATGGATATAGCAACTCTCTTCCAGTGGATATACCATCGCTCTTCCGACGTGAATAGGACGATCGACATAAACAGTTTTTTGTTTTTAAAATTGAATGTCATAATAACGATAGATATAAGCATTATTATTCCAATGGAAAGAAAATATTTAATAAAAAAAAGGAATGTTGTAATGCCAATTCCTAAAGATAGGGCATGAGATGAGATGACAAAAATTCCACTGCTAGATATGCATTTGATATAGGATCCAAAATTAATTCTTGGAGCAGTAAGAAACAACCACAAGATGAGTATAGACCATTATGTAGTGCCACCTATGAGGTAATTTGGCTAAGAGAAATCCTTAAAAACATAGGCTAAATAAAAAAGTACTAACAAACATCAAATGCGATAACCAAACAATCTAATTTATCTTTCCATGACAAAGCATATTAAAACTTATCATCATTCTTTAAGAGAAAAGACATAATTAAATGAAATTGACTTCATATATTGTAATACAAATGATAATGTCACTATATATTTACCAAGCCTTGAGGAAAAACTAAAATTGGAATATGTAGAGACAAGTTAGGTTTTGTAGAGAATTCATTTCTCTGTTAAGAATGAGTGATAGAATTAACTATAGAAAAGTTTGTGTTCCAACACTCTTTTCTTCTAAACAATGAGTTTGGTTTATTTTACAATGTTAAAAAGCTCACATAAGCATTGTAATAGTTATCCATTGCATCTCTCCTATTACCACTTACAATAATAATAATAATAATATCATCGATATTAATGGTTTTTAATTTGTAGTGTTCTTGATTTTTCTAATTTCCCCTAAGAATATGGCTAGTTTTGATGACAAATGGATGATTTGACAAGTAGATAGAAATTGGGTAGTCTTTGTTATATGATACAGTTTACAAGCATATAATTTTTTTACTAACTATCGCGTCTAGCAAATAATCCATTCAACTTGGCTAAATTTTAGCTTCTGGACTAGAAATTATTATATCAAACTAGCAAGTTATTTGGGTCTAAACCGGGCAGACATTTTTAAGGAAATATGTAGACAATATTGATCTCGAATAATAATAAAACATATGTGACACAATAAACAAAGATATGTGAAGTAGAGAATCTTGTGTGACCACCTTATGGTTTTATGGTATATCAATCCTAACATGTATTTATATTCATCTTAGTGAAATATATGATGCAGTTTCAAGACAAAAATGATAGCTAGAGTTTTATATTAGTCTGAATGAAATATATGATGCAGTTTGAAGACACAAATGATAGCTGGAGTTTATCTGATTAAGGAATCTAAAAAATAATATAAAAATATATTGAATGGAATACATATCGAATTCATCTTGTTAAGCATGTCTGCATCTGGTATATCTGTGCCACAAATAATGATAACTTCTTTCCTTAATACTGACTGCCATTCTGGGTATATAGCAAGTAAGAGGACTTCCCAGGTTAACAGATTGGAAGTTGTGTCATGACCAACAAAGAAAATGTCTTGCATTCATCCATGATTTCATCAATAGTCATGCTTAGATCTTTTTGAGTCCCTCCCAATTCATTCTGGTTGGCTGTCATCATAATTCCAAGCAGGTCACTTCCATAGCCAACATAAGCACTTGTTGTTCTTGGCTCCAGCCTACTTTTAATTATAGAACTCAGGATGTTTTTAACTCTTCTATCAATCTTCCAGTCATACCTATTCTTTCTTGTAGGAATGTATCTGTCAAAAAGGTAAGGAATATAAGTCCCCGGTCTTTAATTATAAGTACTATGAAGCATTATGTTAGTTTATAATCTCTATGGACTATATATAGCACTCAGTAGAACCTTATGCATGGATCTATGGATTATGACACTAGCCTCTAAAATAGCAGGTCTTAATTAACGTTATGGAAAAAACATAAAGAAATTACAAGTACTAATTAATTTGCAGTGACATGTTAAACTCCATAATTGAAAGATAAGTACAGTGTAGTTACTGGCTTCCCGAGATGAAGACAGATTTTTAAGCTTTAGCTTCCATTTCTTGCAATTCTTTCTGCAACACAAATACTTCTTTTTCTTCATTGTAAATGCTACCAAATGCAGTATGGGATATGATGTCTACTATTAATGCTCTAAACTCATTGTGAACATCAATCACTTTTCCATTAGAGTCTGACTCAGACATCATCTCTTGTTAATTCTAGAGCATGGATGAAGTGCAAGTAGCCATTTTCTTCACCATTGGTTGTCATTGGAAACATGAGTACATAGCTAAAGTCAGTAACATATTCTAGAAAGACTCCAAATATCAAGACCTCCCTAAGAAATATTCTATTTGATACACATCCAAATCTCAAGGACTCTCTTTAATAAATTGTCTAGTTAAGAAGCTTTAACTAGTCATAACAAACCTAGTCAAACCCTATCACTAAAAACCCCTAAATCAAACCCCAATAATATTTTTATTTCCACCTGATAACCTTTAAAATAAAATTTGAAAAATTTATTTTACATATAATACTTATCACGGTGATCGATGAAACTAATAGAAAATAAGAGTGAAGTGGTTTGAAGCCTTGAAAATTTTGTAATGTGGTAGCATATAGAAAAATTATGAAAAATAGTGAAGCATAGTATTTTGCAGGTAGGGATCATGGAAAAGAATATGTGTAATGAATGGCAGATCTGAATAAAAGTGGGATCGTATTCCAAACTTTAAATTCTAGGTGGTAGCTCTCTATATAAATATATCAAAACTACTATAAAGATTCTCCATTTATAACACTCGTTGATGTCTTGAAGCATCGACCCCAATCAAGACAAGTAAACATAGTACAATGATGTTAATGGATTAAAAATAAACCCCTTAATAGCCAAAATTATTTAAAACAAGAATAATCACGTGGCCTCAAAATCCCCAACACCAAATTACAACATGACCCCCTTGGAATTGTATCGGCTTCCATGAGAATTATTCAAAACATCAGATTTACAGCTTAATCAACAACATGGAAACTGTGGAACCTTTATGTCAAATTTTAACCGACTCCTGGAAAATGATGGTTGTTAAATGATATATATTAAAACTTGGTGTGTAATGATTCTTTAACATGATAATTTTGTCTTATCATCTTTATGGTAAAAAACAAAATTTTCAATATCTCCAAGTAATGTTTTTCCTTAAATAACAATTAGAAACAATAAAAGGAAGACATTTTTTTCTCTCCAATTGTACAAGAAATGTTTCATCACTCTATTGCATAAGAAATGTTTAATAATTTTTTTTTTTGTTGACAGGTACAGTAAACATGAACTTAGAATGGACTTGTGGGTCAAAGATGGTGATGGAACAAAACTCTCATATTCTCAAAAGAAAGAACCTATTTTTTAACCCAAGGCTGGATATATCACCTATACAGCTAATATTGATCAAACTTCCCAGTTTACCATTAGAATTTTTTCAAATGATGAATTTGAAGTAATATGGTACTTTATAGGATCCTACCTGAAGGAAGAAATAGGTTTACAAAAATCCATGTCAAATCATAATTTCTATTCAGACATAATAAGCAGTCAACAAATTGGACATTGTTAAAAGGACCTATCTAGTGATGTACAAAGAAATATTAATGTAGTTGGAGATGACTTGATAATTAATAGTGGAGAATCCTTCGTATGAATTTCAATGAGCCCCTTACACTAGGATTAGAGGGATTGGGACTTTTAGAGGAAGAGCACGAGCATGATAGAAAATAACACCACAGCCTGTTGAAATTTCGCAAACAAGTGCTATAACAAAGAATGTAACAAATCCAGAGACAACATAAAAGATCCATGGGAAAGTGTTAGCTATTTTGTATATTATTTTCATACCTTTCCACCATCAAATAACATATGAAGAGTTGTATACATAGTTTTCAAACATGATAAACAACGACCAAATTGGACACTGTTAAAAGGACCTATCTAGTGATGCATCACTAACACATTTGGAGCTTATACAGTGGTAAACCAATGATCCAAACTACAAAATAGCACCCTCAGTTTCTTGTAAAATAGCATAAAAATTTCATAGGGTGTTCTCTAACTGTAGCAAGTTGCCTAGCACACTACTATTTAAATGAATTTGAAAATTTCCTAGAATATTAGGTTGTTAAGGATTAAAAATGTTGCTCAATTCCCATCGTTCTTTTGTTATATATTTTATAACACCACATCATGTTGAAATTTCACAAACAAGTGCTACAACAAAGAATGAAACAGCTCCATAGACAACCTAAAAGATCCATGGGAAAGTGTTAGCTATTTTGTATGTTATTGGCATACCTTTCCACCGTCAAATAACATATGAAGAGTTGTATACATAGTTTTCAAACATGATAAGCAGCCAACAAAGTGGACACTATTAAAAGGACCTATCTAGTGATGCATCACTAACACCTTTGGAGTCAAGGCTTGCTATACAGAGGTAACCAATGATCCAAACTACAAAATAGCACCCTTAAGTTCTTGTAACATAGCATAAAAATTATATAGGGTGTGATGTAACTATAGAAAGCTTCCTAGCACACTATTGTTTGATTGAATTTGAAAAATGCCTAGAATATTAGGTTGTTGAGGATTAAAAATGTTGCTCAATTCCCATCGTTTTTTTTTTCTATATTTTATAACAACCCTAAAGATAAAATTTCATAGGGTTAAGATTTGGGAAACCTCTATTAAAAGATGGTTAAATTTATGGAACTTAGTAATACATCATTTATACCTGCAGGTTGTTGATGTGTGGTTGTCATTGATGTCAATCTAAGTAGCACCAGGTAATGCCAACAAAATGACATGGCAATTCATGATGTTTCAAGTCAAGGTCATCCTTGTTGGATTCTCTGAATCAATATATTTCTACTGGTATGTGGCACACCACAAGAGGCCTCATGATTTGTGAGTTATGGCTAATTGAAGATGGAGGACCAAATCTATACGTAAAAAACCCAAAGGGTGGTGATGTGGCACCCTATCATTGGCTAGCACAATATGATCATGAAATTAGGGGTTATATCCACTATTTATGCTTTGAATATTGCAAGTAGGGCCTCATAAATTAAATTTCGTCTCGAATAAAAATTAAAATCCGCCCCAAGGCATGAATTTCACATTCCTTGGGCTTCAACATATTCTTAAATTTTTTTGTTTCCAATAAAGTGAAAAATGACCTACATATTTAGAAGCCCATCCTAAGTCTATAAAAAGGAACTTGATCTATCGTTCAATTTAAGAACTCAAATAAACATCAATTCACTAATTGATCTATATATTATGAAACTTACTTCATCCCCTATGGAGAAATTTTCAAATCAGAAGAGAGGGTTTGATGACAAGGGTTTTTGGTTTGGTTTTGATTGGTTTTGGGATTCGTTTGAGCAAGGTTTCTTGCAAGTGGAAGATCAATATTCATGGCTATCAAAATTTTGTTTGGTTGAGTGGCACATCCTTTTCTGCCCTCATTAGAGATTCATTCTCTAAGGCCTTCATTGTTTTTAAGGAAGAATTATTCGGCCCTCTTAGGACATCAAATTATGAACTAGGAAGTGTCCCTTTGTGGCTTGAAGAAGACTCCAAGGCCAGCGAATATTGTTACATAACTACTGCAAGCTATATCTCCTTTTAAAGAAGAATAATGACTAGTATAGTGCTCTAAGTTTATCTGTCCTATGGAACAACGGCCTAATGAAACAAAAGGCCCAATCTCGACTCGATCCTTATACACTGAAAAGAAGTGAGGAGTATTGATTATGATTACAGGAATTTTTTTATGTGTCACTGTAAGAATGAAATACTAAACCTAGCCATAACACTAAAAACGTCATACTGCATTCCTTAAGGACATAATTTTGAGTATTATAATCCCTCACCATATGTGTGGAACTATTAAAGGACTTTTCTGAAGTTAATGGCATGTAAAATGTATGGTTCATTGGCATAATTTTGAGAAAACTTTTATTGCTAATACATAGTTCTTACAAGCACGAGATATTTTCGTTTATAGTGACAAGTTTTGGAATGTTTTTCATCCATTTCAGTACTTCAACTCTTCTAGATCAGTGAAGAGTGTTAACCGGTGCAGCTAATTCTGAACATGAGTGCTTTTGTGTGGAACTGTTAAAGGAATTGTCTAAAGTTAAGGCATATAAAATGTACGGTTCATTGGTATACTTTTGAGAAACCTTTTATTGCTAATACAAATTTATTACAAGCACAAGAGATTTTCGTGTATAGTGACAAGTTTTGGAATTTTTTTCATCCATTTTAGTACTTCAACTCTTATAGATCAGTGAAGAGTATTAACTGATGCAGCTAATTATGAACATGAGTGCTTTTGTGAAGTTCCTGAAGGGATAAATTCTAAGCATAAGGGATTGTTTACTCATGTGTTTGTAGGAGCTATCCCTACAACCTTGTTTGGCAACTTTGTGGTGAATCTAACCAAAGCACTTAAAGATTGACACTCACATATTCTGAAACACTGTAGTGGAACCATATAGAAGGGAAATACCTTTGTTTCGATGTATTGATTTTGTGGCATCTCAGTCTAGTAATGATTTGTGGTTCCTTGGCATATTCTTGGGAATTCAATATTGCCCTAGTCACAATTTGAAGGTCAAATCTAAAATATTACCTAATCACCAATATTTTACAAATATTTTTTCAATGTGACTCTTCTCAATTTTCAATTGGTTATGTTTGAAGCTTTCATCCAAGTCCATAAGCATCCTCATTATTGTTTGTATCGAAGCCAAATATAGTTACTACATGTGCATATTAAGAAACAAATTTTGTGGATAATCTAAATAGTTCAATCTTGTATGTACCTATGACCTGTCACCTAGAGACTTGAAGTGGTAGAAATATCAGTGCATTACAAGTGATGTTACGTCCTAGAAAGGAGGCTAAACTAAGACAATAATATAACACAAGTATGAAAGTTGTCTTTGAGTCTCATTGATCATATAACTCTTGGAAAATTTAGCATACAAATATTTGTTGTCATTAAAAAGGAACAAAAGTATTGGAATCACCATAAATTCGTAGTCAGAGCTACAAAAGTAGAAGACATTGACATCAACACAATTTTTCAAGTAGAAAATATTCTCTTAGGATTGGAGTAGCATTGGTCTGTGCATTTAAGTAGCACGTGTATAGTATGATCTAGCAGTTAGGGACTTATTGAGCAATCATCACCTACAGGCATAAACATCAGCACATTCGGCTACAGTAAACAAGTAAGGGAATGCAATGATGTGTTCATAGGGAACATGTTTTTGGTCTATGCTACATCAAGACATGCATGAAAAATAGAAGTAAGTTAGCCATGTAGATGTGGGATACACCATTCATGAAGAGGATATAACAAGCCATATTTATAGCTTTTTTAGAACCTTTGGGCTGAAAACAAGCATGGTTACTGAGTACTTCAAATGATCTAACTCACATTAAAAGAGAAATATTAGTCCTATGGTATAACTCGCATTAGAAATCAATTCCTTACCAAGAAAACATTATCTAGATTTGTCATTCAGACCTGGCACCTAAACCAATGGAAGTCCCTCATGGGCATGTTTTTTGCAGTGATTCTTATTATTAACTAATAAATATATAATTAAACAATAAAAATGAAATGTAGTTAGCTACCTCTTGAGTGGGTTTAGTAGCCTTCGGAAGCTTCTCCTCTGGCACAGAGCCTTGAGTGGGCTTAGTAGCCTATGGAAGCTTATCTTTTAGCATGGAGCCTTAATCCTACTGTTTTAAGTCCACGCCAATTTCCTTTGCATCCAATTTCCTTACTTTGGGACTCTGGGAAGCCTGGATTCCATGCCAATACAAAGTATTTTCTTAGGTTTTCTATAATTTTTAGGTACAACTGGATCAACACAATCCATCTATGCCAGAGCATCTGGCTGGTGACCTCATATGGTTTTAGGAAATTTTATTTTCTTGTGGAATTCAACTCATTTCTTCTCTCTTTTCTGTTTATTTTATTTGTTGATTTTGGGGTCGAAACGGCACTTGTCGGAATCTGATGTATTATAGAAAATTGGTGTAGCCATTATCGCCCACGACTTTGGCATTGTCTGCCTCCATGGAATCCTAAAAATATAGACTCTTGAGTGCCTCTTTGTGCTTGTCGATGTGTATTTTGAAGTTGTGAACGGAGATGGAGGGCTTGGGATGGGTCGTCGCCCAACAATGTGGGTAACCTATAACCTTGAGCATATTCTTTCTGAAGAAGGAAATAAATCACCAGACTTCAACCAAATTTATAAGAGTAGACCTACAATAGGCACTTGGGATCAATTTATTGACTTCCCGCATCCTTCCTCCAAACCTATGACAGTATGGCTGAATCCTTCCTCCAAACCTGCGATAGTATGGCCGCATCCTTCCTCGAAACCCTGGACAAACCATGCAACTGGAGAGAAAAGAATGAGGGAATTAAAACTTTTCATATTTGAAAATTTTTCACATTTTGAAATGAAATACATGTGTTTTTTTAAGGCCACTCAAATTCCATGAAATGAAATGTGTAAGTATTTTTCTTTGGGATAATAAGGGGTTTGTGTAAATAAGTTGTATTGTTGATTATAAATTATTATTATTCAGGTTAGATCTAAGACATTTATTTAAATTATTAATTATATAAACTTTTTGAATTTCTATTTCTTGAATTATTATTTGAGAGGATTTTGGTTGATTTTTAAATCTAATTATGTGATATTAAAGATGAATTATGGTAACTTAAAAATAATTTTTATGTGGTTAAAAGGGAAGTAGTAATGTTATGGTATGAATGATTATTTTCAATGAAATGTTTGGTTTAATAAGGATAAATCGTCTATGGACATTTTCCATGACGTTTAAGACAGAGTCAATATAGGAAAGGTGATACTTAAAGAGCTCCCACATGCTTTAGAAATTTTATATCTATTGTTTTATAAACATTAGAGGTGGAAAAATATCCCAAGATCTAGAGCTAAGTTTGTTCCAACTTAGCTATATCTTGAACAAGAAATTGTTGTTAACTTAAAGGATATGATAGAAATTTGGTGGGTTGTAGGGTAGTATTGTGATGAAATAAATGTAATGTAGTTACTAGGTAGGTAAGGGGAACAATTTTGGTGGAACTTGGCCATAAACGGGACATCTATCCATCCATAGTTTCTAAAGAACAAATACACCTAGTGGATTATCGTTGTAGCGGAATCACTTTAGGATCTAGGCTATTTTGCACACACTAACTAAAGGGATATTAGTGAAACCCACAAAAGTATTATAGGTGTTTTTATAAAAGTAGGTGTTCTTGTGTTCTCATTGGTTAGGTATGGGAAAATGACAATAAAGTAAGAGAAGTTATAGGTGCTTTTATAGAAATAGGTGTTCTTGTGCTCTCATTGGTTAGGTATGGGAAAATGATAATTGGGTGTTACAGTGCAGGGGGGTGGGGGGAGGTTTTAGAGGTATTAGGAAGTATACAATTAGGTATTTAATAAAAGTAGGGAGCCTTAATAGGAAATATGTATTAGGAGGGGATTCAAGAAAATGATTTTGGAGATATTTATCAAGATCTATGGAAATTAAGAGTATTATTTAAAATCCCATGAATGCATGTGCTATGTCACGAGTTTAAAAATGAAGGTCTTATGAGATGACCATATCAACCTACTCCTACAATTGATGTGGTTAAGGGGTTAGGGATTGGGGGCTTAGGGGTTAGGGGATTTAGGTACATTTAGGGGTTAGGGGATTAATGATTTAGTGGTTAAGGGATTAGGGATTGGGGTTAGGGAGGTAATGAGTTAGTGGTTAAGGGTTTAGGGATTGGGGGTTGGGGTTAGGGGATTTAGGTGAATTTAGGGGTTAGGGGTAAAATAATGAGTTAGTAGTTAAGGGATTAGGGATTGGGGGCTTAGGAGTTAGGGGATTTATTCGTAGTTAGGGGTTAGGTACCTGAATAATGAGTTAGTGGTTAAGGGATTAGGGAGGGGAAACTCTCGTTAATAAGTCTACCCAATATTATGTTTCAATAAATATGTACAATATGCAATAATTATACAACCAAGCCTTCATAAACCATTTATGCTTCTTTCCAAATGTGCTTGTATAACCTTGGTCTAGCCTTAGCAACTCCCCGACAGTGCAAAAAATCCAAAGGAGCCCCAAAATTCCCTTTTAGAACATGTTTCTAAAGTCTGCATCAATTATGGTTCAAGTGGGTCACTCGAGTCACAAACGCCCTCGACACCTTGAACGTGTTTCTGCACGTGGGTCATCAGGGTCACGGTCTAGATGTCGGTCATCGAGGTCACAACCTACACGCGTCTCCTGAACGCATTTGGGTCATGTTCAACCCTGATGAATGACCTTCGCACCTTCAAACAATATTGTTCCGCACATCATGAACATGGACGCGTTGCATGAACCCAACTCAACCCCACCATGAACACTGTTCTGCACGCTCCCTGTGGAAGGAACCTAACTCCACTTGTGGGTGAACTTTGAACGCGTTTTTACCCAACTTGACCCAGATTCAATTTCCTTGTTGCGGCTTCGCCCCGACCTAAACACATTTGGGCAGGCGCCCTCACACGGCATGGCCGACTGAATGAATTAGTCACAACTAGGGAGCAACTGGAAAATGGGCCACACGAATTTCATGCACAGGGCCCCTATGCGGTCACAACTTAGTAAATTTGATACAGGTGCCCTAGAAATGACCCGACCCGAATGCATTTGGGCGGTCGCGTACATGGCACAACACGGTGCGCCCGACTGAACGAAGGCACAAGGGAGCAACCGAAAAGTGGGCAACATGAACATGCACAGGGAACTCATGTGGTCACAACTTAGTAAATTTCAAATGGGTGCCCTCAATCGAAATGACCCGAACCGAACATGTTTGGGCAGACACCCTCACATTGCATGCCACAGTGCGCCCAAATGAAAAAAATTACAAGGGAGAAAATGGTAAAAGGGCCACACGAACTTGAAAAAGGCACCCATGCAGTCACAACTTAGCAAATTTGATACGGTCGCCCTCAAACAAAATGACCCAACCCGAACACATTTGGCTTGGAGCCCTCAAACGAAATGACCCAACCCTACTCGAATGTGTTTGGGCAAGCGCCCTCAAATGAACCGACCCAAACGCATTTGGAAGGGTAACTTCAAATGAAACAACCTGACCTAACCCGAACACGTTTGGGCGGGCGCCCTCAAACGAAACGACCTGACCTGACCCGAACGCGTTTGGGCGGGCGTCCTCAAACGAAACGACCCGACCCGACTTGAACGCATTCGGGCGAGCACCCTCAAATGAAATGACCCGACCTGACCCGACCCGAACGCATTTGGGCAGGCACCCTCAAACGAAACAACCCGACCTGACCCAAATGTGTCTTGGCAGGTGCCCTCAAACGAAACGACCCGACCCGAACGTGTTTGGGCGGGCGCCTTGACACGACGCACCTTACTGTCCAACAAAGGCACAAGGGAAGAAATTGAAAATGGACCGCATGAACGTGCAAAAGGCACCCATGTGGTCACAACTTAGCAAATTTGATACGACCTTCCTCAAACGAAACGACCTGACCCGAACAAAACACATTTGGGCGGGTGCCCTCACACAGCGTGCCCGACCAAACGAAGGCACAAGGGAGTGGATATTGAAAATGAGGACTACAAAACTCGGTTAACATTTCTTAAGAAAAATCATTAATAATTTAATTCTTGGATTCCTTGATCACTAAGATAGATTATTGCTTTTGAATTATCATATCTTGCAAATGATTTTGATCCCTTTTTCTTGTCTTTGATTGCAGGTTTTACATATTGGATCGATATCTTCTAGAGTGACTGGATTGAAGATCGAATAAGCGTTGGACTTTAGGTAGGGGCATCTATCCATAGTTAATTAATAATTCTTAATAATAATGGTCTACATTTGTCTATTTGTTTCTAGATATCCTTAGGATACTAGGGATATCGTTCTTATCCGCAAGAGGGGTTTGTCCACGTAACATGGGTTCAAAAGGGCATCGATCAGTTCAAAATTCAATGTTGAAGCATTCAGTGTTCAGCAGGGCATCATGCAGTTCGGCAGGGTCAAGTGAGGTTCAACCCAATTTTGCGTGCAAAACAATAGCGCGTTCATAATAGCGTTCAGGGTTCAGCAGGGCATCGATCATTTCGGAAAGGTAAATTCGGGTTCAAATCTATTTTTCATGCATAACAATAGTGCATTATGAATAGTGATTCGAAGGGTGTATTTTTTGGAGGCGGGAATAGGGAGGTTGGGTGAAGGGTGAATTTTTTTTTGTAGGAATTTATAGGGTAACTTCCTTAGATCAAGAACCAAAGGTCACCACACACAAACATATCACAAATCAATACACCAGCATAATCACGTGGTTAGAACCCTCAAAGAGGGAAACAGTCCACAACCTGAGCCAACGCGGCTACTTCAGGCAATTTATTAATATAAAAAGAAAAGTTACATATGTTTCTCTCATAAACGGTTACCGGAAAAATGACCCTCCATGTTATTTAAATAGAGATCATGGACCAATCTGGTGTTAAGCCACAGATCAAGTGTTTTTAATGTCGAGGTGAGAGATAACCGTCAAATCACTACAAATCATGACCTTCAGATTATAAGTTACAAATGTACATGGTAAAGAAACACACTTTACCTAACTCTACACTAGACTAAGTTATTCTTAACTATTTCCTATGTGTCGGAATATCCTAACATCCCCCTTTAAGAACAACTTGGGATAGGATTGATGGATTTACAAAGGTGACACAAAAGGAGGTTATTTCCTATGTGTCGAAATATCCTAACATCCCCCCTTAAGAACAAATTGGGATAGGATTGAAGGATTTACAAAAGTGACACAATAGGAGAAGGAAGGAGGCATTAGAGCATATCCCCCCTTAATGAAAACTTTCCTGAACTCCAATCATTGATTGAAGTTTGGTAAACTTCGCTTCTGGGAGAGCCTTCATAAAGATATCGGCTACTTGATCATTGGTTGGACAATACTGCATTTCAAGAACACGATCATGAATGAGCTTTCTGAGGAAGTGTATGTGGAGTTCAATGTGTTTGATACGCTGATATTGAACTAGATCTTTACATAGTTGAATGGAACTTTGATTATCACACCAAAGTGTAGCTGGATGCTGCTGATGAAGACCAAATTCAGACAGGATCTGACGAAGTCACATGGCTTCCTTCCTGGCTTCAACTGCACCACGATACTCTACTTCTGTTGAAGAAAGAGAGATGGCACTTTGTTTCACACGGCACGACCCAACACACTTGAACTAAGGCATAAGGGAGAAAACGACAAATGGGTCACACAAATGTGCACATTAAGGGACACGGGCGGTCACAAATTATCATTTTTTTATACAGTTTCCCTCACACGACCCGACCCGAGCCAATGGCCTAAACGCGTTTCCTTGGGTACCCTCACACGACATAACTTGACCTGCCCGAACGAAGGCACATAGGAGTGCCAAATGGAAAACAAGTCACATGGATTTGCACAAGGCACACGTGTAGTCACAACTTAGCATTTTTGATATGGCCACCCTCACACAACCCAACCCGACCCGAGCTTGTTTCCTTGGGCGCCGTCACACGGCATGCACGACTCGTCCCGTCCGAACCAAGGCACAATGGAGCTAATGAAAAATGGGTTGCACAAATGTGCACAAGGCACACAGCAGGTCACAACTTAGATTTTTTGATACGGTTGCCCTCACAGGACCCGACCTGACCTGACCCGAACGTGTTTCCTTGGGTGCCGTCACACAGCACGACCCGACCAGAATGAATTTCATTAGGCACCCTCACACGACCTGACCCACGACCCGACCCATCCTGAACACATTCCCTTTGGTGCCCCCATGTGACCAGACCTGACCTAAACATGTTTCCTTGGGCGCCCTCACATGACCCTACTCGACCCGCCTGAACGAAGGTACAAGGGAGAAAAAGGAAAACGGGTCACACAAATGTGCGCTACAAGGCACACGGGCAGTCACAACTTAGCATTTTTTATACAGCCACCCTCAAACGACCCGAACCAACCCGACCTAAATGCATTTCCTTGGGTTCCCTCACACGACACAATCTGACCCGTCCAAACGAATTAGGCACAAGGGAGCTAACAGAAAACAGGCCACACGAATGTGCACAAGGCACATAGGTGGCCACAACTTAGCATTTTTTTTACGACCTCCCTCATCCAATTCGACCCGACCCTAACGCGTTTCGTTGGGTGCCCTCACACAGCTTGACCCAAACTGAACGCATTTCCTTAGGCGCCCTCATGTGAACCACCCTAACCCGACCCGCCCGAACGAAGGCACAGTGGAGAAAACAAAAAATGTGTCACACGAACGTGCACAAGGCACACGGGTGGTCACAAATTAGCATTATTGATACGCCCTCCCTCACATGACCTGACCCGAATGCATTTCCTTGGGCACACTTACATAACATGACCTGGCTTGACCCGACCTGGATGCATTCCCTGGGTGTTTCCTTGGGTTACTATCATCCTTTCTCACTTTTATTTCCAAAAAGTTAAAAAAATAAATCCTTTAAATGTATTGGAAAAGCATGAGTGAAATTGATTTAGATTGAAACCATCACTTCATTTTTATTATTTCTTATAAATTTATCTTTCATTACACTATTCAATCACAGTAAAAAATTGATTAGAAAATACATAAAATTAATATAAATATTATTTCGTGAAAATATACTTATAATATTATTATTAGGTGTTTTTCGAATTTGCACTCACATAAGTTGTGATGTCAAAACTAGTTCAGTGCATGCTTAAACATTTTATAATATATTAATCAAATGATGAATATTTGATTTCATTATGCTATTATATAAACGATGTATTTAATTAAAAAAATAAATAGCATGAATATTATAAATATTTAATATTAAATTTTCTTTTTTTTGAAAAAATAGAAAATAAAAATAAAGATAAAAATTTTAAAGATATAAATATGTATAAAATTAATTTCAATGAAAAATTCAATATTATTTTATATGAATCTCTATTTCTTTACAATCTCATATAAACTCCACTAAACCTTCAAAAAATATATGTAGTGAGAAAAAATAATGTTTAATATATCTCTTAATTTTTTTATAAATTAAAATCAAAAATTTAATTTCTCCCTTTATATCAAACATTGAAAGTAAAAAATAATCAACCCAAATATTAAAAAAAACATTATAGGAGTTTAACTTTATAAAAAAATCAACCCAATGCATTTATAACAACTGCTTAATATCACACTTTTATATCCACATCCTCCATTTAAATGAATCCGCGGATTAATGTTGAAAACTTTAGGATAGAGAGAGAGAGAGAGAGATATGTCCAATTTAATCCCACCATAAACCTTAGTTCATGAAATTTGACTATCCAATTAATTCCACAAGCCTACCATGCGGGGCGGGGGGGGGTTACGTGGCATGCCACCTTTTTTAAATGTTCAACGACGAAAGTCCGACGGTGAGCGTCGCGGGTTACGTGGCATGCCACCTTTTTTAAATGTTCAACGACGAAAGTCCGACGGTGGGCATCGCAAGACCGACGGTTTCGAGTTCATCGCAAGACTGGCACATCAGATTATTCCGTCATTGTTCTGACGTTGATATCATTTTCGTCTTAATACTAATGTTGGTAGACGTTTCGTCGCAATACCGACACTTTGGAGCTTTTCATTGCAAGACCGACAGTTTGGATCAATTCGTCACAAGACCAATGGTTGGACACTCCGTCATTGTTCTGACGTTATCAACGTTTTCGTTGCAGGACCAATGTTTAGAGAGGTTCATCGCACTTCCAACATTTTCTCCGACGCTTTTTGTCAGGATTACAAAAAATTTAGAAAAACTTGGGAACTTTCTGACAATACTTCAAAACTGTCAGAACTAAAGTGTCTAAAAATTGACCATATATACTAGTGAAAGGGTGGATTCCCTTCTTTTAGTTTTCTCCACTATGTTTTTGGTTTCATTCATGTTTGGCTTGTTTCGGTTTGGAAAACCCTAGTTTTATCACATAAAAACCTTCTTAAATCACCCATATGCCTTATGAAAACACTACATATCACTCATACCTCTCATAACTACCATTTACATTCAGACCCTATTTTTCACTACATTTTTGCAGAGAAGCTAGGAAAACTCTATGTTTTAACCCTTTTTTCACCTTTCCCATACCCATTTCCAAAAAAATTCACTTGCATCCTATAGCCAACTATCCACCCTATCTCCCTAATTTTTTATGGATTTTTCTGTAACTCCATTCCATCTAATGTTTTCCTAAAAATCGTTGTACCAAAGTCCCTTATTGTCCTAGCTTTTCACCTTCCTTTTCCACCACATCAAGATAGGGTTTTCCTTTTTGAAAAGAATCATTGAGGGTGAAAATAAAGTATATAAGGGAGGTCATCATTCCAGGTTTGAACCATCCAATTTGTAGGAGATCAATGCTTCTCCTTATTTTAAGAAATCTTTTGAAAACAGTGGTCGTTTAATGTCTTGTGAGAGAATCCAAGAGGTAGGATGTCATGCTCAATTGACAAGCCTTTTTTCCACTAGCTTTAGAAGGGATAGGGCTATAATAACAGGGATTGATTTTACTTTATCAGAATATTCTATTTCCCCATCAACATGTATCTCGAACCATGGATAAATCTAGTTTAGATGGATCGACTTGGACATTGAGAACTATAAAATGTTCTTAAAACCTCATTACAAAGACGCTCCTAAACACATATTTCCTTTAACTAATTTAATTGACAAGTATTCCTCTTTGATGAAGCTAACAATGAAGTATTTTACATGTGAAGGAATATTCTCAATATTGTACCAGTACAATTTAAGGTTATTGATGCACTTCACTGCCACCAATCCACTCAATTTTCCTCATTACACTAGTAAAAAATGATGAAATTAGTGACTAGGTGACTAAAAAATTTAGTCACCACAATTATTTCAAGTGAATTACAACTAAATTTGAGCAATTTTAAGTGACCGAACTAAAAATGACTAACTTAAATGACTAATTTAGTCTAGGGATAAAATATACGACTAGATAATAAGTGACTAAATTAAAAACGACTAACTTAAATAACTAATTAGTCATTTTTAGTTTGGTCACTTAAAGTTGCTCAAATTTAGTAGTAATTTACTTGGAATACTTGTGGTGACTAACGTTTTAAGTCACCTAGTCACTAATTTCATCATTTTCAACTAGTGCACATGGCACTGAGTGAGTGATTTATGACTACCTAAAGGACTTAAACCGAATTAATCGTGGAGGTTAAAACTACAATTGAAAAAAAAACATTAACACACACATGATAATTCACACTATAATTCATCCTCTCATTGTCAAGAGTTGATGAATAAAATGTTAATTCTTTGATGAAACCAATGAAACCAAGAAGATACTTATCAACCCTTACTTAATGAAGTAAATAAAGTCTTCACAAGGAGGATATGTAATTCATCCAATTAAAGATTGAAAGACATGCTCTTTTTTTATTTCAAGGAAAACTTTATGGAGAAACTTTAGATCGACAACTCATTAGAGTGACTTGAGCTACACTTGAGATAGACTTAAATGATTCCCATTAATTTGTAACCCAAGAGTATATTCAGTATGTTGTAAGTCTATAGTAATAACATATGATTTAGCAAGGGTCAATACATCTCTAAATACACTTGTGGGGTGGTCACACTCCTTGGGGAAACTACCCTTCTAGATTAATGAAAGTCATGTTCTTTTTCACTTCTAGGAAAATTTTATAGAGAAACCCAACACTGGTAATTAATCAAATTTTTGTGAGGTACAATTGAGATGAAATGGAATGATTGCCACTATAACCCAAAAGTATATCCAATATGCTGCTAGTATACACTAATAACATGTGATTTATTAAGAATGGTCAAGACATTTGGAGATACACTTGCGTGGTGGTCCTACTCCTTGGAGGCTTCTATGTCCTTTCCAGTGTTATTTAGATAAGATAAATGTCTCAGTGGAAATTTGAACCTAGATAGGGGAAATAAAGAACTAAACAAATACTACAACGTTGATAATAACCAAATAAGCCAACCAACCTATTACTCTTTTTCCCTAATTTATTACTTCTCTTATTAAAATTTCTCCACAAAATTCTCTTAAAAAACTCGTTATTGTAGAATTTTTTCTACTATAAATATTACCTCTTCCTTATATATATATATATATATATATATATATATATATATATATATATATATATATATATTGATTTTCTCTTTTTACACATAAAAGTTTTATTTTTCCACATCGCTCAAATAAAACACACATTCAAATTTTGTTCAAAATAAACAATAAATGATACCCATATTTGAAAATCAGACAAATAAAGACCGTGGAAATTATTTGTCAAAACCACTAACACAAAGAGAGTCCCGCTATCAGAAAAAAAGTTTAATAGCTTGCAAAAGTCACGCCCTAATTTGTGCCTATGAAACCGCAATCACATTCAAATCTGGAGAGTGGCGGAAAGCGGGAAGAATGAGGGCAATATTGGCATGCCCACAATGCACCCACAATGCACAATTCAGGAGACAAAACAATCATGTTTTAGGAGACTACTTTTATTCTGCCAAAGAACTGATAAAATCATGCCCTAGTTTGTGCCTTTTCTTGAAGTCGCAATCACATTAAAAAATTCAACCCACTACATCTATGGAGAGTGGTGGGAAGAATGAGGGAAATGGCATGCCGACGGTGCAAAATTTAGGAGACATCGCAGTGGTATTTGGGAAGACTCTTTTGCCTCTACTGAAGAAATGATGAGACTAAATGGTGAAACAAAATAACCCATTGCAGATCATTTTTTCGAGTCCATAGTAAGAGAAATAACCATTAGGGCTTTCAAGGTTGAGGATCAGTTCTTGAAGAAGAACTTAGACTTTATTGACAAAAAATTGAGCCCCTTTTTCCACAGTTTCTGAGCCACTGAATGGTTGATTTAGCATATAAAGGTGCTAAATGCAACTGTTCTTTGCTCCTCTACTCTTGCTATGGTTCTATTCCCATAGGGCAGCTTCAATCCTGGTATGAACAATGAAATTAATTGTTAACTGTGGGTGATTTCTATTGTTACTGAATTTTTTTATGTATAAGATGATCATTCCTAAAAATTTGAACTGGTGCAAGTTTCGTTGGGATGGCCTTCTTTTACGGTCTATTCATACAAAACCAATTTACATTTGTGAACTACATTGTTTCTTTAGAATGCATCAAACAACAGATGCACATTCCTAGTGAGGACCCAACTATTATAGAAGATTACAGACCACCGAATAACGGAAAAATTTGTGGCAAGATGGAGTTCCTAGCACAAACTGCCCCATACCACCAGGAAATAATTTTATGTACATGTTCCAAGTGAAGGATTAGATAGGTAGCTACTATTACTTTTCATCCTTGTATATGCAGAAAGTTGCAGGGGGCTTCAGACAACTAAGTGTAACTTGTAGGGCCCTCATCCTTGTTCCATTCCCTCATCGTGATGGTGATATAACTCTACTTATAGGTGACTGGTACACAACCACCATTTCAGTAAGTTATTAATCCATCCCTAAAACATGTACATCTCTTGGAATTAAAGAGTCTTTCTATGTTCAACTTCAGCTTGTCCACCAGAATGTTCTCTTGCAATGCATCAATCTCTAACTATATTCTATCTTTTGGCAGATCATTAGAAGAACACTTGATGTGCACAAATCTATTGGCAATCCTGATGTTCTTCACATTAATGGTCGTGGGCTACCAAATGAAATAGTAATTACAGTGGAACAAGGTACTTATCACTGATCTATATCAACAGTTTGTTAGATTTAATGGGTGTCTACCCTTTCAATGATTCACAAGATCCTATTTATTTTGATTTTATCTCATGGCTATAATCCATTGCTTCTTCTCTTAAGATGTATCTAAAGTGACCCATCTTTTCATTAAGTTTTTTGTGCCAATCTTTCAAAGTGATAACAAATAAATTCGAGATAATGACTATGCACCCATTTAGTTGGGATGCATTTATTTGGTTAAACGGATTTTGAGAAGTCATTTTTAGGAATATTATGATGTGAGAAGTAAATACTACGTTTAAAGCTACAATCCTATGAAGAAATTTAAAACAAAACATGCAACAAGTTTTCAACAACACGGTAACAACTCATCCTCTTACAATGATCACAATCATGCCGAGACATTTCACACATGCTAAATATTTTCCAATCCATATGAATTTGTAATAAAATATAATGGATCAAGCACAATAGGGTGGAAAATACTAGCACAACTTGAATTTTTCCAGTGTAAGGATTCCAATGCAATCCTTTAGCATAGGCACAAAATATTTAATGAATCACCCAAGCCCCAAAATTGACTTAGGATAGTTAGTGCACAAATAAACACATAAATCCTCTCTTTACAATGCTAGTCCTCATAGAACCTAAAACTACCACGACATATGCATCCAGTTCTCCTCCTAGATAGAAGTACCAAATGTCCAAAATTCTAGAAACACTTCTTGTGAACAATTGAGGGACCAAACTCATCATATTCTAATTTTTAAATCCACATTTGCAATACACATAACAAGTGCATATTTTTAGGCGAATACAAAAATTTTTCCTTGATAAAAAACAATATTTATCAAAATTTAATTTTATCAAATTGGCCCTGATGTCATTCTTATTATGTTGCGCCAACTGTTGGGGATCTTGCTATGATGGAATTTTTCTTATGATACAATCTGCCACCCTATTATCCTCCAATACTATCATGATCCTCCCTTTCCAAGAGACGATGTTAGAGGCTCCTTCTAAACATTGATATACTCTTAATACTTGGTAGGCCATCTTGCTTCCCACAAACAACCTTGTAGTCCATTTTTAGGTGAGGAATAGAGTGGAGAAAGAAAAGAGACCTGGATAACTGATATATGTCCACAGACAAATAGATCAATCACTTTAAACTTAGTATGGGACTCCTTGTGGGCTCTCACGAGTGAAACTCTTATTATGGGAATCCTTTGTGGCCCTTTACCATTTACTGGTGAAACCCTCAGTATGGGACTCCTTGTGGGTTCTCACTAGTGGTTTTTGCAAACCATAGCTGGTGATGTTGTTCAGAATGCTATAAAAATTTGTATTAAGGGTTATCCCGAAAAATATAGGGTTAACATGCATAGGTTCAAGTTTTGAGTTCCTTTGAGCATGGATCATGTTCTAAAGCACAAGGTGCACTTTATTTCTAAGGCAGTGGAGGCCTTTTATGACCAGGACGTGGATTCCTTGAAGGCAACCTCTTGGATGGAGAGTTTTTTTGGAAATAAGGAGATGGTGGATGTCTCTATGAGGATGGAAAGGGCCATGTATGCTTAGCTCATGCAACAAACCTTTTAGGCATCATGTTGCTATCAGATGCCGCCTCTATCATCTCCAAATTACAAGGAGGCGCAACTGGGTATGAAGATAAGTTGTGGATGATGATGTATCAACAGAGATCACATTATTAGTTCGAAATAGAGAATCCAAAACTCGGATTGAGTGGCTCATGGGTTGCTGGAGTTCAAATCTCGACACTAAAAGAAACAAGGAGTAGAGACATTGGATGGGAGGAATTTAGGAGAAGCTTAGAGAATAAGGGTTATTTTTGGGGTCTTCTTGAAGGTCTGAAGGAGCATAAGAAGCCTATTGATGAAGCATTGGACTATTACATAAATACCACACTCTTCTCTAGAGTCAGGTAAGCCTAATTTTTTTTCACATGACACAGATGATCCATCTGATGCACTACCACCTTAATTTAAGTACACATTATCAACAGTGATAATAGTTCATAAACAAAAGAAATTATTTTATTTATTCTATAACTCGAAACCTATTTTTTCTACATGGATGGTAAACCTGGAAAGAATATCTACCCACACATTTGAGTGAAGAACTGGTACCTTTCCAACACCATACCATAATATGTCGGTAGGTTAAAGAAATTCCTTTATTTATTTGTAAACGGGAGCCTATTTTTTTTACATGGATGGTAAACCTGGTAAGAAGATCTACCCACCCTCAACACATTTGACCGAAGAACTGGTACCTTGCGAGGACCATACCATAATCTGAATACGTCAATATTATTCAATATATTCAAGAGCCACACTTGGAAAACCTCATGGAAGGTAGGACTTAGAAGCATGCCTATTAGGATTTGAAACCATGTCATTGTCACAAAAACTTCTTTAATTTTCCACTAGTCCACTGCCTGATGTACAAAGAAAAATAAGTTCTTGTAATCAAATTAAAAATTGTATGCATGCTTCTCTAATATTGTTAGTATGGGAGCTGTTAAATTCAATTTGTGTCTATAGGAGGGAGGCCAAACACACACACATGTGTGCCTCCAATTTCTATCGATAAAAAATATATGAGTAAAATGAGCATATTATGCAAAAGGGGTGGATAGCACAAAGGCTTTTTCCATAGAAACATATAAAGGGAAGGTAACGTTGGGATCAAGTACTAAAACATGCTACCTATGAGCTAGTGAATCGTGTGATTTACAAACATATATGTACAGACACAATAAAATTGTACCCCTTAATGAAGACACATGCCTTCATGCAAGAGTGCAGCATGAGCCTGGAAGTGAAACATAAATCAAAATATTCCTTTGTAAATTTTCAGGCATCATGCGAAGGAGTGACATATGTCTAGTTAGGAAGCACAACTAACCTATATTACCCATAAAATGCTGAAAGGGTGTGAGGGGAAACACCACACCCCCATAGGATATGTAGACCTGAGACCACTGAAGTCCAACAGACCACAACCAACAAGAGCACCCTTGATGGGCCACAACAAGTCAGAAATGGCATGGGAGTGGCAGAAAAGGGTTATCTCCAATGCCTTGCAAACAACATCACACACACCAGTAGGAAAATTGAAACCGAGAAAGACTTCTACACTAAAGAAAATATGTTGTGGCTAGAAATAAAGAGCATCATGGATTTTTCCCATTGCAGAAAAAAAAATTGAAACTGATATGAAAAGCAAACTGATATTAGCTCTGCCATATCAAGACAGGACATATGAGGTCAAATTAAAATGGTTATAAAATGAAAACCAATAGTGCATTGCCATATCAGGATTCAGGACAAAGCAAACAAGATAAAATCTTCAATAATCTCTAGGTTGGTTAGCCTTTGCAGGAGATTATTTAGTTTTGGAACCTTCTCCATTAATGACATCCACATGGTTATGTTATGAAATGTTTTATTCAACTCTAACCTCCCCAGGTCTTGAGTTAAGTATGTCAAAGTGTGTGGCTATGTTATGTTGCAAATGAAATCTACATTTTTTATTGACGTATGACAAATCATGGCGTTCAGTTCCCAAAATAGCAAGGTGTGATCAAATATGTTCAATTATCTCCTATGTTAGTAGTCATGATTAGAGATTCCAATCAAATAGTTGATAAACTTAGTAACGATCCAATTTCAATTAAAACTACACAACCAAAATGGAGTATGTGATTGATATTTTGTATATTTCTTCGAGATAGGGAAGCGTAATTAATTCCCTAAGGTTCTTGAAGATTGCTCTATTTCCTGTTATGTATAGTTTCTAGTGATAGTGACCAATGTGAAGCACTCAATTTCTTTGTGAAACATAGAAAAGTATGTTTAATGGAGCAGACAATTTCTTACTTTGTGAAACATAGAAAATTACGTTTAGTGGAAAACCTTCAAAGGAAAAAACATTTTATGTTTATTTCTTGATTCAAAACAAATGCAGAAAATTCACTCTAAGGAAAAATATAATATGCACTATGACTTGTTATTTACTTAGCATGATTATATTTTTAACAGGAAAGGAAATTATTTAGTGTAGTTTTATATAAATGTTCAATGTTGAAATCTGAATGTAGTCATTGGAAAATGATAGTTAAAAAAAACAATTTCTAAATGATGCCTTGCAAGATCAAGGTTTTTTCTGTTGTTTTTTATATAATGAAAGATATATACTTCAGTAGGTGTAAAGGGCTTAAAATTGGAAACTTGAGCACTGGAACCTGCTAGTTAAATTTTCCAATCTTTTATTAACCTGTTTTTCTGGAGTTGATTGTGTTCTTGGAGAGTTATATTTTTTTGAAGGATATGTACAACTTATTATTGTCATCTTTAGTATACAATTTAAGAAATAGACTCTGTTCTTTGGTGCATGGCCATTACAACAAGTACTTGTTTTCACTTTCGAAGGACTAGGTATGAAAGATAAGTTTTCTTATTTGATTTTGATATGATGTTTTTCTTTTGTTTCAACAAAGTAATGCATGCTTCAGTTGAATGCTTCGATGAAATTTTTTCCTTGCCCCATTCCTCATCCAATTTTGTGTGTTTTGACCTTCCACCAGATGATGATGATACCTAGCTTTACAATGGACAAGAGGATATGACTGCTGCCATGCTATAGAGACAAAAGGAAATTGATTCATATGAGAGAGATTGACTCAGGAAAAAGAAATCAAAGAATCCTACGGGGAGTTACTCTACCTCAAGAGAGACTATGAATGATTTTAAAGTGGAAGATGTAGCGAAGAATATGTAGGACTTTTTGGATAAATGTCAAGTTATGAAGGAGCTGAAGTTCTAGGAAATGGGTGAGTGCTATTTAATATGTTTCTTGCATGTGATTGGTCTTTCTATTGCTAAATATCATTCAATTTAACTAGAAACGTGCATAAAGCAATAATCCTGCCAGCCTCTATAGTTTCAACACAGTTCTTTGGGCACTTATGTCTTCTAGACAGGGCTTCCATTTATGGATAGGATTTTTTCTTACACGGAAATAAAAACTATGTATCCTTATCAAAGAATTAGTGTAAAACACATGCCCTTATGTCCATTGGTCCTTGGATATTCTCATGAACCAAAAAAATATTGCCTGGATGTTGTAGATGAATTGAAATTTTCTAGTAGAGAAAGCTGAGCATATCTTTTAGCTTGGATTCATATCTTTGACAGCTGCTATAGATTGGTAATGCAAGGCCCATGTTGGTCGATGTTTTAAACATATCATGGATCTAGCATCATTTAAAATTTTTCCATGTAGGTGAAATATAAACTAATGTAACAATAGGAAGGTGTTGTAAAAAATAAGGTGATACAAAGGGACCCATAGTCAGATTTAGCTTCACAAGGTATCAAGCATTATACTTCCTTGTTAGTCAGATATGATGTTTTGTTGTAGGTGAGGATTCTAGTGCCAAGCGCAGCAAGAAGAAGAATAAAACACGGGGCAACGATGTCGAAGAGGAAGAAGAAGAAAATAAGGAAGAGAAAGCAGAGAATCCCAATGCAATTTCTAATTCCAATATCTTGGAGCCATTGACGAAGAAGCTTCAGTCCAAGCTGATTGAGTCACTCTGCCTCATCCAGGAAATGACCTTTGAGATTATCTTCAATGGCTCGGACATGGGTGGTCGAGCTCGTACAGGCCAGGGTAAAACATTGGCATTTGTGTTGCCTATTGTGGAGTCGTTAACAAGTGCTCCAAATGCCAAAGGTAGGAATACAGCCTATGGAAGGGCCTCCAATGTGGTTGTGTTAGTTCCAACAAGGGAGCTTGCAAATCAGGTCCATGTTGACTTTGAGGTTTATGGTGGAGCTGTTTGCCTTCATTCATCCTCTATATATGGAGTTTCTCCCTATGGTCCACAGGAATATGCATTTCATAGAGGTGTGGATATCATTTTAGGTACACCTGGGTGCATTAAGGATCATATTGAAAGAGGTATTTCGAATCTGAAATCCTTGAAATTTCGTGTCTTGGATGAGGATGATGAAATGCTGAACATGGGCTTTGTAGAACATGTTGAGACCATTCTTGGAAAATTTGGGGATGCAAGCAAGGTTCAGACACTCCTTTTTAGTGCAACAATGCCAGATTGGGTATAGAAGATTGCATCAAGGTTCTCGAAACCTGACAGAAAAACTGCAGATCTTGTGGGAGATGATAACATGAAAGCTAGTAGAGGTGTGAGACACATCATTCTTCCTGGTTTCTATTCAGCAAGACCACAAGCTATACCATGTTATTCACTGCTATAAAAATGGGGGAAGTGTTATTGTTTATACTGAGACAATTAATGACATATCTGAACTCGTTGGATCTTTTCCAAATTCTCGTGCTTTGCATGGGGATATACAAGAATCATAACGTGAAGTGATTCTTGCTGGATTCTGTTCGGGAAATTTTGCACTCCTAGTTGTGACAGATGTTGTGGCACGCGGTTTGGACATCAATGATGTCCATCTTACAATTCAGTGTTAACCACTAAGAGAAGTGGAAACATACATTCCTACGTAGACTACCCAGGGAGACTCTAAGTACAGTATGGATTGAGACCCCTATCTTGCTCTATGTTATTCAAATGAGACTTCTTCTACGAGCCTCCATAGAGAAAGTCCTTGTAGGATTTCAAAGGCTTCTTGACTTATTTATTCAATGGCCATCTCTACCCATCAACTCCCACCTTTAGGTACTCTTTAAACACACCAAGGTCACTTCCTATCATCTAAACATGACTTGAGACAAGTGAGTAGTGAGAATATCTATATGCAATACATCTATGCACGTGGTCATTTGTTGGAGAAGAGTTTCAGAAAAAAATCTAGAAAATATGGTAAATTGTAATTTTTTCATAAATATTGAATTTTTATTAAGGCAATGCATGTTTTTCCTCGTGCTAGTGAGTCAAATTCGACAAGAAGTGAAAAACTCATTAAGCACTTATGTGTCAAACTTTGACAATTAAGCAATCAAAATTCAAACTAATGTCAATGAGTAATCCAAAAGACATCCATAAGGATCATCTTCCTAATGTGAAGATACGTTTTTAAAGTGTATGATATCAATTGACCTATGTTCAAGTATGAATAATCCAAACAAGTCTCTTTTAATTTGGAATAAACTTGTCGGTAACATTCCTCCTTTATTTTATGAAGATAAACCTATTTTTCAATAAATAGACGCAAAATACAATTTATAACAAATTTCACTTATCGATAAATTTTCTCCTCTGTTTGGGGAAGAAATACCTATTATCTAGCATGGATAATAGTAAATACATACACCATATACAACTTACACAAAAAAAATGTAGAAATATCCACAATTCCTTAGTTCCTTGAAATCCCACTAATAATGCCAAAAAACAATAGTTAAAAGTTTTATTACACACTCCATAATTTAAAAAAAAAAATATTCCATGATCCAAAATGTTAGAAAACATCTTAAACTTCCACCCCGTTTCAAGTGTTTTAGGCCACTTCTTACCATTTTTCTAAACTTCAAGTATCAGAAGGCCATTGTTGGATATTGCAAAGAGGGTTAACTATTTGAAGCCCATAAAAACACAAAATTTTTTTATTTATCTCTATGGTATAATGTTCAGTGCAACAATGAATTTGAGAAGAGGAGCCTATCTCATTTGAATCCCCTTGAACTTTGTGGTACATCTCACGAATGAACATGAAGAATAAGGAATTCTTGGTCTAGGTCTACTAACTCTTATTCTAGTAGAAAATTTAAGAAATCAGAATGAACATATGCATACACACATCCATATATTTTCTTATGTAGTAACATATAGTTTTAAGTACTAACATTAGCCTAAAAATAAATATAAGAAAAATATGCCACTTGACTGTGCCTCCAATTACCCATAAGAATCACATGCAGGTTGAATTTGCCTCTAGTTTCCACTAGAAATGGAGGACCTGAAAGGTCATCGGAATAACTGGAATAACGAGACCATCTTATCAAATAATTTGCTAAAAACAACCATACAAAGAAACTATATTTCTGACAATAAGTAGCTAGAACCATGGTTCAATGCTCTGAAACTCTTTAAAGCTAACCTCTGCATAAATCAACCCTGGAGCTAGAATACAACAGTCAGATTTAATATCGTGCCTCCAATGTAATTTTCTGCGTAGGGGTTCAAAGCGGCTAGGCAGTGAGGTTGACCTGGTGTTTCAAACAATTTTTTCCACATTGTTATCAATAAATCAGTCTATCAATGGGTCTTCCAACTTCAATAAAAAAAAATGGAGCATGAGCATGGAGGTGCACAGATTCAAAAGCCAGCCGAAACCTACATTGAGCCTTCATTTTCAAGTAAAGGAAGCCTTCTATAATCCACCACTTTCTATTGATTTCTGCAGATCTAACATAAAAAATAATTCATAGATATTATAAAAAGGAGTTGTCACTGTATATATATATATCCAAAAGTTAAAATGTTGTTCTGCATCCAGAGGCATTAACATTCAAACCCATGGCATGCTAAGAGCACATTCAAACTCCTTAGCTCTCTCTTGCATGATACAGTTACTAACACTGAGATCTTTTACAAAATCAAGTGTGGATTCTACATGACAAAGGACATTACCTCGTTCATAGTACCCAATATTAGTTTTTTTTCAAAATTAAATTTTGATTCACCAATAGGACCTCTTTTCACTGGGAAGCTTGACAGAGCATTAAACCATCTACCATAGTTTCATTCTAACATTACCTCGTTCACAGTAGCCAATATTAGTTTTTTTTCAAAATTAAATGTGGATTCACCAACAGGACCTCTGTTCACAAGTAAGGTTGACAGAGCATTAAACCACCTACCATAGTTTCATTCTAAATGTGGTCTACTGCACCATAATGACACATCAAAGCATTGAGGAAGGGTGCAAGTTCTAGAGGATTTTCGTGGAATTGTTACTCCTCAGACCTGGTCCCTAAGCGAAAGTATATGTGTCTCGTGGTGCATATAGGAAGCTTAGTGCATGTTAACATGTGTTCTACCTAATAAGGAACATTGTTTTTTCCATATAAGTCCAGCTATAATATTTCTACCTGACAAGAGACATTGCCTCATTTGAAATCTTTGCAAAGACATTACACAATTGTGTTTTTTTTTCTAAAAATAAGTGTGGGTTAACCAACAGGGGCTTGATTCACTGGTGAGATTGACTGAATACCAGGCCATCTGCCCTTGTTCCATTCTCACTGTGGTTTTCCCTACAGGAATGGCATGTCAAAAAAGGCTGAGGCTAAGCTCAATCTCTGGAAGATTTTGGTGGGACAATTACTTGACCATTACCTGAACCAAGAGGAACTGGGTTTTAAGCAGTACAACCATCAAGCTCAAGGAATGATAAAATGTGGGTTCTACCTGAGAGGGAGCATTTACTTTGCCCAAAATTCCACAATTTAAGGGTCAGTCTACTCTTTGATGACAATTTTACTGTACTTCTGCAGAAGGTAGAAGTCATGCGAACCAACTGCTGAGTAATAGATGTGAACCATCATAATTAGCATTTTCCAAAACTTTAAATCCAGTTATTTTTCAAAGAATTTTGGGGCGTTGCTAATGAACAATCGGTGAGTTAAACCATCCGCCATGATTTCTGTTCTGGCCATGGTCTGCCCCAGCCAAATGGCATGTAAAAAAGGATGAGGCTACATTTGCGCAAAAATAAGCCCATCAGACCTGTGTCGTAAGCCAAAGAGAGTCTGTATTGTGTCGTAACACTGTCGGCACCAGAACATATTTTCCAAATCCAGGTAGTGACTATTTTCTCTGATCATAATGAAATGAAAGAAGTCCTATAATTCCATTATTTATAATCTCCGGCACACGAAAAATAGGAACTTGATCAAGATTTACCAGTTCTTCGAGTGAAATAAAAGAAAGTAACATTACTAAGGATAAAAGGTTTTTCAATGCGTGATAGAAAGCAATATATAATTTCTCAGATAGAAAGGCAGACTGGTGTAAAATTTGAGCATGTATCTGCTCCTCAGCCAGGAGAGGGTTGCTAAAGCTACTAGTTCAATTGTTGCAGAAAGTATTACGAGTGTTAGTGACAATGTGCTTCCCATTTTTTGGCAATCAGTTGAGGACCTGGTGAAGAAATATGATCTTTCACCTGTGGATATCATTGCAAAAGAACTAGCCAAGATTGCAGGATACACAGAATTCAAGAGAAGATCATTACTGTCCTCTCAAGAGGCTTTTGCAACCTTAATTCTTAAAAATGGAAGGATTATGCATACACCAACATATGCTTTTACCATACTAAGAATGTTTTGATGAAATTCTGTCCTTGCCCCATTCCTCATCTGATTTGTGTGTTTGGACCTTCCACCAGATGATGATGATACGCGGCTTTACAATGGAGAAGAGGATATGACTGCTGCCATGCTAGAGAGACAAAAGAAAATAGATTCATATGAGAGAGATCGACTTAAGCGGAAGCAATCAAAGAATCCTACAGGGAATTACTCTACCTCAAGAGAGACTATGAATGATTTTAAATTTTAATGTGGTAGATGTAGACAAGAATAGGCAGGAATTTGTGGATAAAATGTCAAGTTATGAAGGAGCTGAAGTTCCAGGAAATGGGTGAGTGCTAGTTAATATGTTTCTTGCATGTGCTTGGTTGTTTTATTGTTAAATATCATTCAATGTAAGAAGAAACATGCATAAAGTAGTAATCCTGCCAACCTCTATAGTTTCAACACAATTCTTTGGGCACTTATGTCTTCTAGATAGGGCTGTCATTTATGGATATGAGATTTTCTTACACAGGAATAAAAATTGTGTATCCTTATCAAAGTAGTATTATACAACACATGCCCTTATGTGCATTAGTCCTTGGATGTTCTCATGAACTAGAAAATATTGCCTTGATGTTGTAGAAGAATTGACATTTGCCAGCAGAGAAAGCAGAGCATATATTTTTAGCTTGGATTCATCTCTTTGACAGCTTCTAGATATTTGCAATGCAAGGCCCATGTAACAACAGGAAGGTGAAATATAAACTAATGTAACAACAGGAAGGTGCTTGTCAAAAATAAGGTGATATGAAGGGAACCACAGTCAGATTTAGCTTCACAAGGTATTAAGCATTAGACTTCCTTGTTAGTCAGATATGATATTTTTCTTTTGTTTCAGCAAAGTAATGCATGCTCCAGTTGAATGCATTGATGAAATTTTTTCATTGCCCCATTCCTCATCCAATTTTGTGGGTTTGGACCTTCCACTAGATGATGATGATATGTGGCTTTACAATGGAGAAGAGGATCTGACTGCTACCATGCTAGAGAGACAAAAGGAAATAGATTCATATGAGAGAGATCGACTTAAGAGGAAGCAATCAAAGAATCCTACAGGGAATTACTCTACCTCAAGAGAGACTATGAATGATTTTAATGTGGAATATGTAGCCAATAATATGCAGGAATTTGTGGATAAAATGTCAAGTTATGAAGGAGCTGAAGTTCCAGGAAATGGGTGAGCTCTAGTTAATATGTTTCTTACATGTGATTGGTTTTTCTATTGCTAAATATCATTCAATGTAAGAAGAAACATGCATAAAGCAGTAATCCTGCCAACCTCTATAGTTTCAACACAGTTCTTTGGGAACTTATGTCCTCTAGACAGGGCTTCCATTTATGGATAGGAGGTTTTCTTACACAGGAATAAAAATTGTGTATCCTTATCAAAGCAGTAGTATACAACACATGCCCTTATGTGCATTGGTCCTTAGATGTTCTCATGAACCAGAAAAATATTGCCTAGATGTTGTAGAAGAATTTACATTTTCCAGCAGAGAAAGTAGAGCATATATTTTAGCTTGGATTCATCTCTTTGACAGCTGCTAGAGATTGGAAATGCAAGGCCTGTGTTGGTCGATGTTTTCAACATGTCACGGATCTAGGATAATTTACAATTTTTCCATGTAGGTGAAATATAAACTAATGTAACAACAGGAAGGTACTTGTCAAAAATAATTTGATACGAAGGGAACCATAGTCATATTTAGCGTCACAAGGTATCAAGCATTAGAATTCCTTGTTAGTGTTCTGGTTGAAACAGGAATAGCACTTTTGAGCATTTTGACAATGTTTGCTGAAGATAACTGGTAGCTAAGTCACTAGTAACTTGGGAAAGGAGCATACAACTGCTAGAACAGACAAACATATTTAAATGTTTGGAATTAAATATGAGTGGACTGAGAACTAAAGAGACCTGGTTAGCTTAAATAGTCTCTATATGGAAAGGAAAAGAAAACAAAATATCTATTCCATAAGATAAACATGCAAGACATTTGCAAGCACTAGCAACTACTTCCAAACCTGGCACTCAAGGAACTTCCACAGTAAGACATGTTGCTGATTCAACACATTTAATTGAGTTTTATCTTGCGAGTAATGACTATTTGAGAGATGCGAGCAATACACATAACAAGTGCAGATTAGGGTGATCTAGCGCATACTCTCCAAGGAAGTAGCCAATTCACCCATTAAGAATACACCCCAAAAATGTGTGCAGGATGGTCAACTTGGCCATTGTAAGTTACAACAAGCTCTAGAAAAGGGAGTGACCTTAGATAATGTGCTAAGGTGCCAACTAAGGGAGCACTCCTTCGATCTAGGTGATTCATCACTCATCATAAATGCAAACCAATTACAATCTCAAAATAGAAAAGGCAGCTAAGTCTCTTTCTCCAATGACCCAACTATCTCTCCAAGAATAGGAAACAATGGTTAAGGGTGTAATAAATAAACTTAGGTTACTATAACTACCCCCCATAAATGCATCAACCACAAAATAAAAAATAAAACAATTACATTTGTTAGGAAATGAAGCAACCTAGGATTGTGTGCCAAGTGGAATCCCCTTTAAAACATACCTCTTGACCATGGCAAGGAGCTGCACCCTACACAATGAGGCCCAACATCTTTTAGGCCATAAAATGCTTCCCTAGAACAGATCCCTCCTTGTACAAAGTTCAAACAAGTCAGATGAAGGTGAACACAAGGAATAATACACTACTTGCTAGTTGTTTCTTTTTAAATCTACACTTAAGTCTTTCTTAATTTGATAAGTATCACATTGGAGAAGGGGATATACCAACTAATGAAAATGAATTCCATTTTCTATTCTAGAATAGCAACATTCTTATGCCAAATAGGCCTCAAAACATTGCATCAGGTCACCAGCTAAGACTGCCCATCATATAGCATAATAGCTCTAAAGGAAAATTTTCCTATCTTGAATAAACCACACCATGAGGAAGTACTTGTGTGCTATTTTATATTCATAGCAGTATATATCATGTTTTGCTGTAAAATTGTGTATATCATGTTTTGCTGTAAAAGGTGTTTGTTGACAGATAGTCAGGGTCACTATCATCATATTTTTCCCTAAGTCTTGAATTCCAACCATAAAATGTTTGTTCTTTGGAAATTACAAGATCCACCATGGTTGTTCTCATAAGATGGTTTAACAATATATTGGAAGACTTAATGCTACGATGCACAATTGGTGGTACAACCCCATAAAACAGTAAAATACTCAACCTCAGCTGATCAGCTTCTACAGGCTAGCCAAAAAAACTTGACTTTGGACCCATTTCAGGAGCCATTCAAACCTGTAGATGCAATTAGCTGGCATGATAGGAACAAGTCTCAGAGTGTATGCTTGGCTGCTCCAACAAAGGCAGTACGTCAAGCCCTACAGGAAGCCATTTTAGCATGTTCATCTTCCATATGTGATGCCATTAAAAGCCTCTGAAAAATCTCAGCCTAGTCTCCACCTCCAAGTTTCACATCCTAATCACCGCACTGTTGGAATGAATGCCCCAAAATGCAAATGCATTTTGAGGAATAACAAGAGGGTTCCCTTAACTCTTACCTTGGTCCCCAACACCATATGACACTACACCCTGTCCCTATCCTTGGACCCTACCCCATGAACTACTGGTTTGAAAAAGAGGGAAAACTCCATAGACATCTCCATTTTTCTATTTTTCATGATCAGTCCATTCCTCACAGCTTGAAGGCCTCCACCACCTGCTAAGTGTTATTTTTCCTATCTAGGGTGCTCTCACGAGTCATTACTTGTTCTTGCATACTACCACCCTCTATGATATTTGTGGACAACCTCTAGTGTGCATCACTTCACTTCCTTTTTATTGCTATATATTTTCTAGTTCCTCCTTAGGAGGGTCATCAGTATCTTGAGCACTAATAGCACTGCTGATGGGGAAGCCTCTTATGCAGAGTTCATCAAGCGTGGTATTCATCCCCTTGACTCCCACATTGTTGATTTTTTTAATCATGTTGTTTTTTTAGGTTTCTCTTTGTGATGGCCCTACCATATCATCTTATGGTAGGGTGGTAGGCTAAAGCAGGTTGGTGGCTGGTAGAAGACATATTAGATTCATTTTAGGAAAATTTATGGCTGTAGAGTGAGTAGACAGACTGGGAAGCTTGAATTACCATTACCCACTTGTATTATTTGACCATTGATTGCAAATGACTAAATGAACCAAGGTATACTAGTTTCAGGTATCCCCAGAGAGAATCTGCAGTTCAGACTCTTCATGCCTACACTCAAACACTGGAGGGATTTTTGAAAGATAGCATGGTAGAGAAATGATATCCTGACCTTGTGTTTTCTCTGGCCAAGAGGAAGAGGGCTGTGGCTGATTGGAGGTTAATAAACACTTTCATGTTAAATGATAAGAGTTTGGTTTTGTCTATGTATGGTTTATATCTGTGTTCATATTTTTATCAATCAGACACTGTCAATATTTTGAAAATGTTTCTTATTGGGTATACTATAAATACTGCAGCCTTCTTCACTTGCATACATATTATTTAAATCAATTCTAAATACATTATATATTTTAATAAAATTTCCATATTAAGGACAATAGATTCCTTAAAATTGAGTAAACATGGACACCAAACTTAAACCAGCTAAACATTTCCTATATATGATTTGGTATTTTGCGTCTGCATGTCTTGAAATATGGTGTTTTTATGCTTCATTTGGTCTTCAGTGTTTGTTTGATAGAGCTTTTTTGTCCAGATGTAATGAGTTTTTTATTCCTTTCTTTTCTTTTCTTTCCCTTTTTATTTAAAAATATCTTTATTCTGATTAGTTGTGATGCTAACTACCAGATGGAGTGGTCTCAACTGCAACTACATGGTCATTTGGTGACTCCTAGGGCTGGATATGCTGGTGCAACAATAGGTGAGAGTTGGTATATTGTAGGTGGCAAAGACAATAAGAGTGGTAGGTTCAAGCCACATCTCAAACATTTGCTTGTTGATTAATAATAATGCATCTATTTTATTTACATATATTTTTTCAAGTATTTTGAATTCAATATTTTCAAGTTATCTATAATCATCCTTGTTTTTAGTTAGTGACTAATGTTCTTCCTCTTAGGCTCATATCAAAATAGATTCCCGAGACTCAAAACGCTGATGCTTAACAGGTAATTAGCCATGTTTGAATCTTAATTAGCCATTTGTA